>CM021107.1:413135733-413408869 GCA_007115665.2 Sequoiadendron giganteum
CATACCTCCCAGTGTGCGGGATACTCGGAAAGGGACTTGGCCGAATACCACTTCCGACAATATACAGCTCGACCCCGAATGGACCCATACAGACATATTAGAAAGGCACTGGGTTGTGAGTATTCCCAAATCCACAACGTTGAATATTTCTGGGCTAATTGTAAAGATTATTTTGAGGTGTGGTTATGGCACTACATGCACATGACTACCATTTACATGTGGAGAATAAACTTGTGCCTGGTTCTTAACCAGCTTGAAGAGGATGAGGACATGGTGATCGATCTAGGATATGATGTTGTCGCCAATTTTCCGCTCCTTGCAATTGACTGGAATGAGCGAGAGCTTGATGACATCGACATACTCACTAAGCCCATCGAGATCTGAACAAAGGCTTGGATCAACCAAAAGGTGGCCCAATTGAAACAACAGGGGGTTGCCTTGACATTTAAGGGACTGGAAAGTGAAGCAAGTGGCTTTGATGGTGGATTCACTTCCGTTGCAACTGGGGAAAAATTCAAAACCCCACCATCAGTCAAAACCAAAAAGAGGAAAGAAGCCAGTGAACAACTGCCCAAACCAAAGGTCTATGCCCGCAAGGCTTCTGAGCTCGAGCCTTCCAAGAAGAAGAGAAAAACAACTAGGAGCACAAAGACAACTATGATGCCCAAAGGTCCACTCCTCGGGTAAGGAGGAAAGGGATCTAGCCCACTGAGGTCTCCATCCGCTGCAATTGTTTTTGCTGTCACCACTACCCCGCATACCTTGCTTGCAATTTCCGCTTCCTCCCCGCCTGCGGTTGACATTTCTGTCCACCTCGCATCCACCTCTTCGATCATGCAAATTATTCTGGTGGATTCGTCATCTACCACAACCTCTCTAGTCTCCTCTTCCTCCATGTCTCCTTCCCTCCCCTTTTTTTCCACTGCTACAATGCCTTCCCTTAGCCTCCCAAAGTCCTTTGTGAAATACATGAAAAATGTGCCATCTGAGCTCTCAGGGATGCTTACTAATCCAATGGTTCAAGCTGCAATAGCTCAGGCTATGGCCCATGCTCCGGCTCCCCTTCCCCCTATCCAACCATCGAAAATGGAAGCAACAATAAAGATATCAAATGAGCTTGAGCGATGATAGCTAGAGGCTACAAAGGCACTGAAGGATGAAGAATTTGAGTACCACGAGCATCCACTGTTTGAGCACCGAGAGATAGATGAGGTAGATTACGAATCCTCTAGTGAGAGCAGGGAGGAGCTGGACACTGAACTAATCAGGGAATCAAATGACCCTGAGCTCAATGTTGAATGGGGCAAGCAGCTCAAGCAGATTGAGGATAAGGAGGTCGAGGATCAGCTTGTACGTGAAGAGGAAATTACTGCTCTAGAAACTGAGGGTAGCAGGTCTCCAACTGAGGGGCATGGTCAAATCCTAGAACATGACGAGGAAATATCCCTCCACGAGGATGAGCAAGGGGAGAAGCCCGAAGAGCATGAATGCAATAAAAATGAAGAAGAGAGGGATGCTGAAGGGGAAGATCTACCCAAGGACCAGTTGCACACCGAGTCCCCCACTAAACATGAAACCCTCCAACAAGACTCTGATGAGGAGAAAGAAGATGCAAGAATTGAGAAGAATGCTCTTGTTGTCAGAGCCACTAAACTTGAGAGGGAAGATAGCAAGAATTAGGGAAAATCACCCAGGGAAGAGCCCCAAATGCTCGATTGGCTAGAAAGGTAGTTGAAGCAAAAGACTCCCACCTTAAAAGATCCTAAGGCAAGGCTGGAAGCCATTATGGCCAGAGCACAAATAAGCACCAGAAAAGAGAAGAATCCGAAGATCAGATCAAAGATGACCATGGATGCCTCAGGATCTAGGGTGGTTTAGATAGCAACACCAGTGGTTGGAAAACAAGGGATAATTTATAACATCTCCACCATTGATTTGGGAGTGGCCACAAGGCAACAAAATTCTGATCACCTCTAGGAATCGGTCGCTACAATAGTGCATCTTATCTAACAGGATAAGGTTTCAAAGGAGGAGCTCAAGGCACAAGTGGCCGATTTGATGTCCTATATTCAGTAGTGGTCATCCCCAGATGATCAGCCCACTACATCATCAGCTCTGCCACAGTTGATATTTCAAGAGCAGATCAATAAATTAGAGAAGAGAAGGAGCTTGGATAAGACTATAGAAAATTGGTTCCGACAGGTCTTAGACATGGGAAACACAGGTATCAATTTGGTTGTCCAAACAAAAAATAAGTTCCTAGAAGTACAAAGAAATCTTGAGGGTACAAGGTAGATCTGCAAAGAGTTCCCCAGGAAGTACGAAGCTACCTACCCAAAGATTGAGGCCATACTCGCATTACCAAGCGATATCTGGGAAAAGGACCTGGCCTTCAAAGATGATGACCACTGGTTAGTGTATGTCTGGAAACAAGATTTCAATCATAGAATGAAGAGGCTAGAGCAGATCCTAGAATGGATAGCACCAGATATCAAATGGGCCAAGGATTCCAGAGAAGAGTGCACTCGGTACCTCAAGCTAATGATGGGGTATGAGTTGCCTACTATCAAATAAAATCCAGAAAGCATAAAGCCCCAGTTCTTGAAGAGCATGAAAGATGGGATATCGGTTGAGGTTACCATGGATTTCTTGAGTTTTTCTGCTTGAGCCTTCGCCCAGTAAGAGTTTTTCAAAAACAATGCTGCTAAATATGACGAGGACTTGAAGAAATTGGTCAGCAATTCCCAAGAATGGAGCTACCAGGTGTTGCGATGAGATATCATGGAGATGGATAAGCTCCTACCATTGATCTTGAGCTTCGTTGAGTATGCAACATTAAAGAAGCGCAAAGGTAATCCTCTCATTGATGAAGAATTCCTCAAAGAATAGCTACAACAAAGGGCAAATAGCTAACGGACGAAATTGCTACAATGTTGTCACTAGATGACAAAATAGGGAAAAGACAAGAAATGGTTCATAAATGTAATATATTTGGGGGTAGGTGAAACCCTAGTGTAAAGTGAATCCTTGCCACACAATAGAATCAAATCTTGGCCACTCATTTTGATTTTTGAAAACAATAAATAGGGCTCTCCTCCTCTCATTTTAAGAAAGTTGAGTTGTTGTAAAGGCATGCTATAGAAATTATAATAGAAAATATAGTCACCTTCTGGTGTATTTTTGGGTTTCTCCACATGTTTCATGATTCTTCTCCCTCTAAGTAGAAATTTGCTTCAAATTACTTTGTTGTTCTGGTTTCCTTTGATAGCTTTGGTAGATTTAGTATGTTGTCTTTGGTTTTGAAGATTGCTGCTGTGTGTATGCTTTCCTTTTCCATACTTCTGGTCATTTTATGATGGTAAATGACTGTGTAAAGTTAGCCTAGGCTATAATTTCATTGTTGCTCCTTAAACTTCATCTTTTTTCTCATTACATGGCAAATGAATGATGAATATCTGCAGTCCTTAGAAGATAGAATAGATTTCATGATATTGTGAGAATTCAGATTAAGTGAAATTATGTTTCATGAAAATATCCACAACATGAACCTCCATGATCACTATTCATCGATAGTTGCAGGTTCAGGAACCATCCTTCTTCCTGGCCATTTTTCCCCTTTTTTAGAAGAAATTAGTGCTAAGGTTCATTGCACATTGTAAAGCGAAATCTGATAAAACAATGGAGTCCTAGACTACCGTCTGAGCCTATAGAAAAGCGCAATAATTCCATATTCTAAGAACTCCATTCATTGACCCAATTCTCCTACAACTTTAACACATAAGACTGCCTTGTGATTCCAGTAAAATCACATCAAACAACTGATATATTCCAAGCATCGTCATGACCTGACATCTGAGAGACCTTGGGATAGTGTTCTGCAATTTGATTGTGGAAGAATGTCTTTCAAGAGAGGTAATACACCTCCGTATTACTTGTGTTGTGAAGTACATAAAAACACCATCAACAATAAGTAGGTGTAGGGCCGATCTATCTAGTATCAACACCGTGACCCTGTAATTTTATTAAAATCATAAAACTAAATTAGTTAATCTTGCATTTCAAAATTGAAATTTAATAAATTAAATTCAATGAACATGCTAACTTTTACCTGAGTGTCAATTCCATAGACCTCATGTAAAATGTCAGTTTCCCTTTCCATCTCCATAGTTGCAGACAAATCTTGTGTAGCAGCCTCTTAAGTGTTGATGGAGTCATATGGACAAGTCAACCCACAAGATTGACACAAATGGGATCAAAGCCCACCGCTCGAAGACTCCCCTAGATGGAGCTGTAGAATAGGTCTGGCATACTATATGACAATATGGGTCAAAGAGTTGATGGCCTACAAATTCTCTATGTCAGCACTCTCCTTCACGATGGAAGGGAAAACAATGTGCTCATGAGGTGGCCTAGCAAGAGGTCATCTCCCTTGCCGCATAGGATTCGGTTGTGCACCAGGTCTATCTTGTGTTGATCCCCCAGCTCTCCCCTAGAAGTCCCTCATATCAAAATAATTTAGGATTTTTTTCAAGATGAACTCACAATATAGTTTCCTAAGGAAATACTATGGGATTTCACAATTTTTGCATGGTGGGTAATCAAAAACCATTTACCACCTGTCCCCAAAATATTCCTAATCTATTGGTGGTGGCACTAATGAATAGGAAACCTCTTCGCATTGAGGCTAAGATTTACATTTGTGCGTGGATCAGTGAATAATGAGCACAAATAACCTTTTGTAATTTTCAAATCTTTTACTGCTTTATATGATAATTTATCTTCGTAATAAGCCCTAGTCGCCTGCCTCCTATCATGCCAACTAGTTAATTGTTTACTGATTGAATCTACATGTATTAAAATTTCTTACAGTGAATTTGTTAGGGTCATTCTTTTTGTGGTTGAACTGTTTGGATTGTTCAACCTCCTGATTAAATCCTCAAGTTGCTTTTTGTTGAGTGCCAGGAGGATGTTTAGAGATTGGTGGAGGAGATTGAGGTTTTGGTTGATTAACTTGAGGATTTTGTTGTTGTTCTTCTCATTGTTCTTGTTGAGGGTTTTCTTCCTCCTGTTGTTGTTGTGCTTGTTCAGGATTTTGAGGAGGGTTTGCAGGTTGATTAACATCTCCTACAAATTCAAAAAATAAATATGAAAAACAACCTAAAACTAAAAAATTCAAAACAAAAAAAAAAATCCTTACCTCTCAGACCTCCTTGTTGATGTGGTGGCATCCTGGCAATGAAACTGATGGAACTCTCAAATTTGCAAAATTTGAGATGCCTATTTCAAAAAATTTGCTTCTACACTTTCAGAAGTGCACCAGAAAATCTGCTTAGGGGACCCACTTTGGAGGCTTGTAATCTAAATCCTGTTGATTGTCGTGCAAAACCCATTTGCAGATATATTTTGTTGACACATGTGAATGTGTGTGTCCATTTTCAGCTTCCCACAATAAATTTTAACAGAGTTTCAAAAAGTGAAGCTGGAGGGTTTTGACACTGTTCTGCTGTTTGCAGATTGTCAGTTTTGCGAAACAAATTTTGTTTGAGCTTGGATTTCGCAACCAGTTGACTGTCATGTCAGAATGAATGTTGTTCTATTTTCTCCATATTAAGATGATCTCACATGTCTGTTTTCAGAGTCTTATGATCTGATTTTCTATTTTTAACAAATCAAAACTGAATGCAGTTTGTTCAATTTTGCATATGCATTCCTGACAACATTTCAGAGTGGTCAACTTTGATTGTTAATAACTTTTGATCAACGATGTTTCAAAGAAATTCCTTATGCACATGTTCTCAGGGTACCTTAATGAATTCGTGTGTTTGATGGCAGCTCGCGAGGAGTTGATTCACTATTTTAACAAATTGGTAGTTGAATGAGTTTTAATTGTTTCAAAACAACTGTTGTTTCAGGAAGGTTTAGTTGGGCAACTTTGCCGATTAATATTTTCCACCTCGTGACATTTTTTCCCAAGCCATTTGTTGCATTGTATTCTTGGGTCAAAAGACTATATGCTTGCAATTTTTGATGGTTTCACGAGGTCGTCTGCCCAGTTTTCAAAGCCGATTCTAGAGCCCACTTGGTCTGTTTTGACCATTCTGCAAAAATGCCCGAAAATAAATTTTGATGAAGACCCAGTTCATGCTTTCACTTTACATGCATTCAAAATGGAATGTCTGATCATTTGCGTATAAAACTTGTTTGAAAATGATTTTTTTTTTAGTCGAACCCACATGGGGCCCGACATGCTTTGCATAATTTTCTGAGGTTCGCTTCAAGTAAATGGTTGTAAATGCAAAAGCTTTTGTGTCATGGAAGCAAATGACTATGAGAAATTAGTGTTTCACTTGAATGACAATGGGTCTTGCATCTATTTTCTAGGCTCAAAATGGATCAAAACAAAGAAGAATTGAAACATAAAATGATGAGGTCCTTTCTAAAGTAAATAGACAACTCAAGGTTTTGAAGCACTCTTTTGTGAATTAGAGAAATGAATGTACATTCTTTGATTTGCCTAAAAAATGCAATATCTCTAATATTTGAAAAGAGAATTTATGGGGGAAGCCATTGTGCTAAGCTAAGTGGGGCCTATTGAGGATCGTAAGTGAGGGATATAGACATCCATCAAATCAGAGAGAAAATTCCATGGTAATTGTGCCACCAGTTGGAGAAGGTTATGGACAACGATTTTAGTCTCATGCAACGCCATGGTAGGAGGATAAACACACAAAATATTTGTTGAAAGGGCTTTATAAACTTTTAAGCAAATGGAGGGGTGCGCTGGTCACCATGAAGCAGGGGCGTGCACATTAGAGAATGTGTATGGACATCCATCAAAACAGATGAAGGGAAACCCACGCCTACAGAAGGGCAATGAACATCCATCAGAGCCGGTGGAGGATGCCAAGAGGCGCATGAGCAATAGAGACCAACACAAAGCATGAAAGAGGCCCGTGCCATCTTATGCACAAAATGAGAGATTTGGAATAGGTATAGACATCTAGATGAAGAGTATGGGGTGCGGCAAGACAAAGAAATTTCATGAGAGGCGCAACCACCAAAGGAAACCCACACCAAGTGTGGACGAGGTTGATGGAGGCCCACGCCTAGTGAGGAGAAGGTAGAAAGATAGAAGTGCGGATCCATCAAAATATTGGTTGCAGCTAGTAGTAAGGGCCCACGCATTGTATGATAGGTAAGGGCCCTCACCAAACAAGTAGAATACTAGGTTGTTGGGCGCGATAGCAAGGTACACACTGATCAAATGCAAAGACCCAAGGAGAGGCCCATGCCATGTAAGGTGAAGACCAAGAATGAGCTGTGCTGGCCACAAGCTTGGGGTATGAGCAACAAAGAGCTGAGGGAGGCACCATCACAGACAGGAGAAAAATGGACTTTTGAAAATGCTTTGGAACTTTAAATAAAATGCAACTGGTAGAGGTGCAACCACCAGAGGAAAACCCGCACCAAGTGTAGAGTCTAGCAGATGAAATACCCTCACGTGAGGAGGAGCAATTGCTACCATTACACGTGAGATGGAATGCTCGACCAAACAGAAAATGGATTTAGGGCCAACCTCACATGCCTTGCAAGAATTTTGGTGACGTCAAGTAAATGTCACGAGGTGTGCGAGAATGCACAGGAGGAGCCACATTTTAATTTTCTCAAAAGTTAAATGGTTTTTGATTAAAAGGAGGGTGGGCCCATTGCAATTTTTAAATGGCTAAATATTTAGAGGTAAAATATTGCCCGAGGAGGTAAAATATAAAGAGTGAAATATTTCAAATGTAAATATTTAATGGTGCATGGGTAAATAGTTTATTTTCCAGACAAATTTTATTATATATATGAGGGAGATGTGAGGTAAAATTTTAACTGTTAAAATGATTTATGCACATGAAATATTATTAGATAGAGAGTGAATTAAATATTCATTTTGGATGTTTTATAAAATGAATTTATTGACTTTATAAACATGTATTATGTGTTGGAGATAAAATTGCAAAGTGTGGCTACAACAAGTAAAGTGAATTTTATATTCATTTTACATTTGAGAGATTTTCAATGTGGAACAATCTTTGTGCTAGGATTTTTAAATAAAGTCAATGGAGCAAAAATATTAAAGAGGAAAACAAAACTGCAGCATTATAAAGTGAGGAAATATTTTAATGCAAAGTGAAATTCTATTGGTTGAGAAGTAAAAATATTGTGCAGCAATTAAAAAAGAATTGGAATAAAATTTTGCACGGGAAAGAGGTTTTTTCCAACAACTGGGTGAATTATGAGATTCTCCACATGGGTTGATTTTCAGTTCCAAAGCAATGATGAGCAGAGGCAATTTTGAGAGAATAAGTTTGTTGCTATAAAGGAAGAAAGAGTAGATATTCTTTTCAGTTTGATCAACGGTGAATGAAGCTTCTGGATGGAATTTCAATATCAGATTTAGGGCTGCTCCTATTTACTTCTCTTCTTCTATATCTTCTCTTGATCTCTCATTGTAAAAGGGTTCTGAGTTTTTGTATTGGGGTGGGTAGATAGAGAATTGAAATTTATGAGTCATTGTTTGAGTCTGTAAGCTGTAATTTTCTGAATTCATGAGTAAATAAAGCCAGATTATGCAAATATCATCATGAAGGTGTTTGCACACTCATGAATGTCTTCAAATTGTCTCCATATTTTTACACTTTGAGTCATGTAAATTCAATAATACAAAGTGTTTTTGAGTTTATCATCTCAAGTTTCATGAGATTGTTTTGTCTGTTCATTGATTTGTTTCAAAGAAATGGTTAAAATGCTTTGAGCAGGTGATTGTGATTTTAGGTGTGCAGATGGGATTTGATAATAAGAATCTGATTGATAATAAGAGAAGGATTGTTGGTGCAAGACACTAACAGTTGATGCAAAACATTAACAATTTAAATCCATTGGTTGAAGTCTGTTTGTTGGGAATTCATTTTATGTGTTTCACTCCATGGCCCATAATTGGCATTGATCTAGTTTTTAGTTTTGTGCATCTCAGAAACATTTATAATTGCAAAATCATTCTAATCTTACTATTTGGTTGGTTGTGTGTCCTGCTTTCGAATGGCTGAGAGAGGGTTGAGTTATTGATAATTTAGCCAAGTTTGAGGTTGTCAATGCTTCCCTTAGTGTTTTATCATTGGGAATTATCTTCTTTATAAAGAAATGTTAGTGTATGAGTGAATTAAGTTTTGGGCATTATATAGGTTCACCCATCTTGGTCCTACAGAACCAAAAGTGTAGGAGATGTCAATCTTTGACTGAATCTTGTCAGTTGGCCACTAGCCTTTGTGGTTCTTTAATATAGAGGTTGGCTACCTCTTAGAGAATTTCAAATCCTAGCTGCGTTGCATTAAAAAACACCAACAAAATGCCGACTCGACTAGGGATGAACTCAAAAATTTTGGTTGCAGATGGTGTTGTTATAGATTCATTAAAGTTTTGAATTATTTTTGTAACCAGAGGTTGAAAATTATTGAATTATTTTTCCCATCCGAGTCACCAACAGAATGGCGACTCTACTAGGGAGAATATGAGAAAATTCTTATTGCAAAATCTAGCCTTAAGAGTCATTACATAGAGTTAAATGATTTGCCATTCTAAATTTTGTTCAAATTTTGAAGGATTTCAACCTTGGAGAGGATTTTGTTGCAGTGAACTTGAATAGTTTTGTAATTTGTAGTGCTCTGTTGGTGGAAAGGAACTCAGAAAGAAGTTTACATGTGAAAGAACTTCATACTACTTGAAGTTCAGTCCTTTGTGAAAAGAGGTGGTGACTCTATTAATAAAACCTATTGAAAATTTGAAGAAAGTTCCAGATCTACAAATATTACCAGTCAGGAAGACAATTTTCAGCAACTGCAAAGTTTCTAGGTATTCCTCATTCTTGGTTTTCAAGAAACTTGTGTATGAAAACCATATTTGAACTTTTAGAATAAACTTTGGTTCCCTATTGAGTGAGTTAGCACTAACAAAGGGAAAGAACAATAAATTCAAATTTTCACACTCCTATTTGTTGTATCTGTTGAAAGTAATTGCAGTTCCATTGAAAGAATTATGTTTAGTGCTCAAATATCTGCTAGTTTGGATGGTTAGAATGCATTTGTGTATCTTTTTTCAAGCCCAGGTTGTCACTATGTTAGTAATTATCCCTATTGTCCATCATTTGGCCAGGCTTGTAATTATGCACAATTTGTGAGCCTTAATTTGTAATATCCATGGATCACCAATGTAAAGTAGCTATACCATTGAAAAATTTCATTCAGCTTGTCAAGAAGTGTCAAAAGTATAATAATCTTCAAGAATATAATACCCTAAAGTGTAAGAATCCAAGAGTTAATAAGCCTAGGTTCAGTCTTAAATGGAATGATGTATTTGAAAGAGGACTTAAAGAAATGTATGAAAGACACTAAATGTTTCAGCAAGCCTAGTCAAGAGACCATCAAATTGTGTCTACTTGCCAAGTCATTGCACCTGCTGTCAATTCCTTTGACCCATTGTATGCTTAGTTAGATTTGTCATGGGTTGATTATGAAACAAAAAGTATGTCAGCTCAAGTTTATAAGGAGATGCCTAGATTTGATGGGTATACCGTATGTGAAGGAGATGCACATGTTCAAAGTTTTTCCAGCTTTATGGAGAAACATTCATTCAGAGATCAAGATATGTGGATGAGATTTTTTTTCAGATCTCCTGAAGCAAGAGCTCAGAATTGGTATCTAAGATTTCCTGAGAAGTCCTTTCTTTGCTGGGATAAATTAGTGGCTGCTTATAGAGAATAATTTGCAAGAGATCCCTCAGACCTTGTCATGAGGTTAAAGCAGATCAAGAAACAAAATGAAGAGTCAAGTGTTGATTTCAGTCACATATTTTCTGTTTCTCTTTCACTAATCCTAGGAATTTTCAGACCTAGTACTCCAGACTGTATCCATATGTACTTTGAAGCTTATGAAGAAGGATCTAGTGCATTGTTAAAAGATTTTGAAATACTGAGCATGTAGATGGAATACATAGTTTTGGATGGTTTGGAGAAATAGAGGAATGAGTATCTTCAAAATTTGTTGTCTTCAGTTATGGGAAAACATGCTGATGGAATCAACAGTTGTGTGAATGCAAATGATCAGATTTCTTCAAATAAGTGCATAATTGAAAAGGTATAAGATGAGAAGAATGCATCATCAAGTGATGAGAAAGTTGTCTTTGAACAACTTACAAAAGAAATATACCCAAATGAAAATCAGCAACTGAGTCTTCTGAGCCAAGAAAATGATGAGGAATATGAGTTGGATTTATTCTTTGAAGAAGAGATATGTGATCAACAATGTTGTGATACAATTGATCAAATCAAGCCTACATGTGTTGAGTGTAGCTTTGATGCAAGTCTTCATAATGAGACATTTGGATTTGTTGATTCAGGGAATGCTTTTGAGAACATCAGTATATCAGTTGGAGGTGAGGAGGTATGTGATGAATTTTAGTTTGAAAGACAAGCCACAAGCAATTGTAATGAGAAAACCATTGATGCTTTTCAGTCTGACAGTGAAGATTTTTGTGTTTATCCTCAAGAGGATGCAAGTGAAAAGTTCAGTGATGACACCCAATCTGATGTTGAAATGAAAAGTGATGTGGATTTCTATTAGGACAACCCAGAAGAAAGTAAGAAGGGAGAAGTGGACAATTTATTCACTATGTCTGGTTATGACCATTCTTTTGACAATGTTGTCAGCAATTCTGTCTCCTATGATTGGGGAGATCTAGTTTATGATCAGCTCATTGAGTTCTTAGATTTTGATGAATAAGACATCACAACATATTCTAATTTGCAATTTGATAATGCATTCAATTCAAGTGAAGGTAAAAAAGAGAAAGTGGTTGAAATAATAGATCAAAATAGTGATCTATTGAGTTGTGAACAAATTCCAGATCTATTGACCACAGGATATCAGAAATGTGCACATGAGGACAATTCTCAATTATTGTGTGCAACCCCTATTGATTTTGACAGTGGTGATGGCCTTCAAGATGCAAGGTATGATGCAAGTGGATCTGATTCTCTTTCCAATGATGAACTAGTTGATCATGATGATGATAAGATGGATGAAGACAAACAACAAATTGATTGTAATGAGGCACTATATGATGAGTATGAAGATATGGACACTGATGCAAGTTCATATATCTCTTTTGATGAGCTTGAAACAATAGATGACCATGAGGTTTATACATCCAATGAGTCAAATCTTGAAGATTGTAATGCAGATTTGGACAAGTCTTTGTTTGCTAACTTGAATGAGCCTAGTCATGAGTCTTTGAGTGAGAATGAAGATGTTGATTTCGATCAAAAATCAGATTATGCTTCTGAACTAGAATTGCTCATTGTTGAGCAAACTTGTGATATTGAAGAGGTTGATACCTTATGTTCAGAGGATGACTATATGATTACAAATGATGATGAGTTAGAAATATGTAATAAATCTCAATACCAACATGATGAAGAATAGTCACAAAGTGTGCTAATGCATGAGTGTATTTGTTTGCATACACTTGGAGATGGTTTGCATGATGAGAAAGATATTTTGGTAAGTTCTTGTGATAGTTTTAATTTTGATATGCAAACTAGTAATCAGTTTGAGTTTAACAGTTCCAGCTACAAGGTAGAATGTGAGTGCTATTTTTGTCAACTGGAAGAGGTTTTCATAGAATGTGGCAATGTGAAAAACACTGAAGCAAGTTGTTTTCAGCTTGAGAATGATTTAAATGATGAATATAATCAGTTGTTGCCACATGATAATCAACATTTTGAAAGTATGTCTGACTTTCAGATGCATTGTGGCTATGAACATGTTGATGATATTGCATGTGATTTCCTATTAAGAGATACCGACATGTTCAATCGGGTAGATGGTTGTGATCAGATTATGCTTTCATATGGTCTTGATCCCCATTTTCAAATATTGCCACTTAATAATAGATCAGAGAATGAAGGGAGTGGAAGTGATGTGATTTATTTGATTTAGTTGACACTTGATAACAGAGTTGAACATAAAACAAGTTGTCACTTGTATGAAGGTAGCTTGATGCTTCTGTTTGTAGGGATGCAATCACAAGTGTTGTTGTGGTTTGATAGAGGCAAACATGAGTTGAGGGAGATCAAATATTGCTACAGAATTGTGTTTGACAGAGGTAGAATTTGATTCCCATTTTTCATTTGGTGACCTGGGGTCATCAAATGAAGTCAAAAAACAAAAAATTGAATAAAGAAGCAACTTGAGCACATGATGGACTCAACTTTTGGTCTACTCTCTAGAGATATGGAATATTTCTATACCAATAGGGGGCATACATCCCCAGTCAGAGCCACTGATGGAACTCTCAAATTTGCAAAATTTGAGATGCCTATTTCAAAAATTTTGCTTCTGCACTTTCAGAAGTGCACCTGAAGAATCTGCTTAGGGGACTAACTTTGGAGGCTTGTAATCTAAAGCCTGTTGATTGTCATGCAAAACCCATTTGCAGACATATTTTTTTGACACATGTGAATGTGTGTGTCAGTTTTCAACTTCCCACGATAATTTTTAATAGAGTTTCAAAAAGTGAAGCTAGAGGGTTTTGACACTGTTCCGTTGTTTGCAGATTATCAGTTTTGTGAAACAACTTTCTGTTTGAGCTTGGATTTCGCAACCAGTTGAATGTCATGTTAGAACGAATGTTGTTTTGTATTCTCCATACAAATATGATCTCACATGTCATTTTTGAGAGTATTATGATCTGATTTTCTATTTTTAACAGATCAAAACCAAATGCAGTTTGTTTAGTTTTGCATCTCCATTCCTGATAGCATTTTAGAGTGGTCAACTTTGATTGTTAATAAATTTTGATCAATGATGTTTCAAAGAAATTCCTTTTGTACACATGCTCAGGGTACCTTAATGAACTAATGTGTCTGATGGCAGCTCACCAAGAGTTGATTCACTATTTTTACAAATTGGCAGTTGAATGAGTTTGAATTGTTTCAAAACGGTTGTTGTTTCAGGAAGGTTCAGTTGGGCAACTTTGCCGATTAATATTTTCCACCTCGTGACATGTTTTTTCCAAGCTGTTTGTTGCATTATATTCTTGGGTCAAAAGACTATATGCTTGCAATTTTTAATGGTTTCACGAGGTTGTCTACCCAGTTTTCAAGGTCGATTCCAGAGCCCACTTGGCCTATTTTGACCATTATGCAAAAATGCTTGAAAGCAGATATTGATGAAGACCCAGTTCATGCTTTCACTTCACATGCATTCAAAATGCAATGTCTGATCGTTTGAGTATAAAACTTGTTTGAAAACAAATTTTTTTTAAGCCAGACCCACATGGGGCCCGACATGATTTGCATAATTGTGAGGTTCGCTTCAAGTAAATGGTTGTAAATGCAAAAGATTTTGTGTCATGGAAGCATAGGACTATGAGAAATTAGTGTTTCACTTGAATGACAATGGGTCTTGCAACTATTTTCTAGGCTCAAAATGGATCAAAATAAAGAAGAATTGAAACATAAAATGATGAGGTCCTTTCTAAAGTAAATGGAAAACTCAAGGTTTTGAAGCACTCTTTTGTGAATCAAAGAAATGAATGTACATTCTCTAATTTGCCTAACAAATGCAATATCTCCAATATTTGACAAGAGAATTAATGGGGGAATCCATTGTGCTAAGCTGAGTGGGGCCTATTGAGGATGGCAAGTGAGGGATATAGACATCCATCAAATGAGAGAGAAAATTCCATAGTAATGGTGCCACTAGTTGGAGAAGGTTATGGATAGCGAGTGTAGTCTCATGCAACGCCATAGTAGCAAGATAAGCACACAAAATATTTTTTGAAAGGGCTTTAGAAACTTTCAAGAAAATGGAGGGGTGCATTGGTCACCATGAAGTAGGGGCGCGCACACTAGAGAATGTGTTTGGAAATCCATCAAAATAGATGAAGGGAAACCCATGATTGCAGCAGGTCAATGAAAATCCATTACAGCTAGTGGAGGATGCCAAGAGGCGTGCAAGCAACAGAGACCCACGCAAAGCATGGAGGAGGCTCATGCTATCTTACGCACAAAATGGGAGATTTGGAACAGGTATAGACATCCAGATGAAGAGTATGGGGCGTAGCCAGACAAAGAAATTGCATGAGAGGCACAACCACCAAAGGAAACCCACGCCAACTATGGAGGAGGTTGATGGAGGCCCGCGTCTAGTGAGGAGAAGGAAAAAATATGGAAGTGCAGATCCATGAAAACATGGGTTGCAGCAAATAGTAATGGCCCACACCAAACAAGGAGAAGACCAGGCTACTGGGCATGACATCAAGGTATGCACTGATCAAATGCAAAGAGCCAAGGAGAGGCCCGTGCCATGTAAGGTGAAGACCAGGAATGAGGTACGCTGGCCAAAAGCTTGGGGTGCGAGCAAAAAAGAGATGAGGGAGGCGCCATCACAGATAGGAGAAAAATGGACTGTTGAAAATTATTTGAAACTTTAAAGCAAATGCAACTGGTAGAGACGCAACCACCAGAGGAAAACCCATGCCAAGTGCAGAGGCCAGTAGATGAAAGACCCTCGCGCAAGGAGCAGCAATGGCCACCATTACCCATGAGATGGAATGCTCAACCAAATAGAAAATGGATTTAGGGCCAACCTCGCATGCCTCGCAAGAATTTTGGTGACATCAAGTAAATGTCGCGAGGGTGCGAGAATGCACAGGAGGAGTCACATTTTAATTTTCTCAAAAGTTAAATGGTTTTCGATTAAAAGGAGGGTGGGCCCATTGCAATTTTTAAATGGCTAAATATTTAGAGGTAAAATATCGCCTGAGGAGGTAAAATATAACTTGAGTGAAATATTTCAAATGTGAAATATTTAATGGTGCATGGGTAAATAGTTTATTTTCTAGGAAAATTTTATTATATGCATGAGGGAGATGTGAGCTAAAATTTTAAATATTAAAATGCTTTATGCACGTGAAATTTGGGTGTTTAATAAAGTAAATTTATTCACTTTATAAACATGTATTATGTGCTGGAGATAAAATTGCAAAGTGTGGCTATAGCAAGTAAAGTGAATTTTATATTCATTGTACATTTGGGAGCTTTTCAATGTGGAACATTCTCTGTGCTAAGATTTTTAAATAAAGTCAAAGGAGCAAAAATATTAAAGAGGAAAACAAAACTACAAAATTATAAAGTGGGGAAATATTTTAATGCAAAGTGAAATTCTATTGGCTGAGAAGTAAAAATATTGTGCAACAATTAGAAGAGAACTGAAATAGAATTTTGCATGGGAAAGAGGTTTTTTCCAACAGTTGGGTGAATAATGAGATTCTCCACATGGGCTGATTTTCAATTGCAAAGCAATGATGAGCAGAGGCAGTTTGGAGAGAATAAGTTTGTTGCTACAAAGGAAGAAAGAGGAGATATTCTTTTCAGTTTGATCAACGGTGAATGAAACTTCCAGATGACATTTCCAGATCAGATTTAGGGCTGCTCATGTTTGCTTCTCTTCTTCTATATCTTCTCTTGTTCTCTCAATGTAAAAGGGTTTTGAGTTTTTGTATTGGGTTGGGTAGATAGAGAATTGAAATTTCTGAGTCATTGTTTGAGACTGTAAGCTATAATTTTCTGAATTCATGAGTAAATACAACCAGTTTATGCAAATAACATCGTAAAGGTGTTTGCACATTCATGACTTTCTTCAGATTGTCTCCATATTTGGACACTTTGAGTCATGTAAATTCAATAATACAAAATGTCTTTGAGTTTATCATCTCAAGTTTCATGAGATTGTTTTGTCTGTTCATTATTCTGTTTCAAATAAATGGCTAAAATCCTCTGAGTAGGTGATTGTGATTTCAGGTGTGCATATGGGATTTGATAAGAAGAATCTGATTGATAATAAGAGAAGGATTGTTGGTGCAAGACACTAAAAGTTGATGCAAAACATTAACAATTTAAATCCACTGATTGAAGTCTATTTGCTAGGAATTCATTTTATGTGTTTGACTCCATGACCCAGAATTGGCACTAATCTAGTTTTCAATTTTGTGCATCTCAAAAAAAATTTATAATTGCAAAATCATTCTAATCTTACTATTTGGTTGGTTGTGTGTCCTGCTTTCTAATGGCTAAGAGAGGGTTGAGTTATTGAGAATTTAGCCAAGTTTGAGATTTTCAATGCTTCCCTTAGTGTTTTATCATTGGAAATTATATGCTTTATAAAGCAATGTCAGTGTATGAGTGAATTAAGTTCTGGGCATTGTATAGGTTTACCCACCTTGGTCCTGCAGAGCTAGAAGTGTAGGAGATGTCAGTCTTTGAATGAATCTTGTCAATTGGCCACTAGCCTTTGTGGTTCTTTAATATAGAGGTTGGCTATCTCTTAGATAATTTCAAATCCTAGTTGGGTTGCATTAAAAAAAACCAACAAAAACAACAACCGTTGAGGATTTTTTTGCAAAATACCTCCTCCTAGAGCATGAGCACGAAATATTGGGGTTTTGGCCACGAGAAAGAAAAAAACACAATCACAAGTTAAAATGAATTTGATTTCTTTTTTTATTATTTTAATAGGTCATAACGCACTCGTGTTATGGGCTCGTTGTGGTCGAGGCTCAAGCTCGACAAACCAAGCCATAATGTGAGTGCATTATAACACGATTGTATTATGAGCTTTCAATTTTTTTTAAAAAGTTGGCCACAAATTGGCTACCTATCTTTGTACACCCACCCCACTGATGGATGTTATGTAATGTTATGGATGTTTGTACATTGTTTGTTGATTCTATATTATTGTTTTAAAAGGAATACTTGTGAGTAGGTTACCATCATTATGGGATTGGGATCATGTTAGGAATGTTTGTAAGTAATACAATCATGTTACCCTAGAGGACTTGATAGTTTATGTGTGTGTATAGTTTCATAATTGGAGTTGTATGTTAATTCACATTTCATATTAGTTTATTTAAAAAAAAAAAATTGTGTTGTAAATGTTAGTTGTTGTGTTGTCCTTTTGGGTTTGTGTGGCGAGGCATTACACTATTCACTTTTATCATTATACATGAAGAGATAACTATAAAATCTATTTTTATGGCATGATTTGAAGTCACAAATAGTTGGGATAAATCTCATAGAGGTTTTCATGGTATTTTTGTGCTCATAAAATCAATTTTTTTTGTCTTTGATTATGAACTTTATGTGATACAAAGGCAACAAAGGCATTTTCAGCAAAGGTGTTTTAAGTCTTCAACATAGGCATTTGATGTCTTCAACATTTACCATCTCAACAAATGTGTTTGATGTCTTCAACATTCACCATCTCAACAAATACGTTTTGTGCATGTCTACAATTGTGGAATAATCTTTGCCTCTAAATTTTTTAGTTTGTTGCCCCCCTCTTTGTTTGTTGATTGTTTGTCATTTTTATTTTTAGCAGTCAGTCTAGCTTATGTTAGTTTTGATTGAATTAGTATTTAATTAAGTTCTAATTTAGTTTAGTTTTAATTTAGTTTTAGATTTAATGTAATTTAGACTAATTTTAGATTTAATTTAGTTTGCATTTAATTTAGATATAATTTTTAAGTTGGACTTAGTTCAATTTTAATCTAGATTTAGCTTTTAATTTGGATTTAACTTTTAGTTTAGATTTAATTTTAACTTTTAATTTAGATCTTAAGTTTTAATTATGATTTAGCTTTTAGCCTTTTAGATTTAGCTTTTACTTTTAATTTAGCTTTTAGTTTTTAATTTATATATAATTTCTAATTTAGATCTAGATTTTTTATTTAGATTTGATTTTTAATTTAGACTTAATATAGAATGTAGATTTGATTTTTAATTTAGACTTAATATAGAATGTAGATTTAATTTAATTTAGGATTAATTTAGTTTAGAATTAATTCTAATTCTAATTTAACTTAATTTAGATTAGCTTTTAATTTTGTGAATTCTCTTCCTAGACCTTCTCAAACATGAACAAACAAGTCATCATTAGTCAATAAACAAGTAGAAATTAAGCATTCCTTGTGAAATTCATTCAAACATAAGAACATGAAAATAAAGTAAAATATCTAATAAAATACTATTCTAAATGCTCAAACTAGCATCCCATAGGGGGATTGGTGCTTCTTTGATATGGAAAGAAGCCCTTTCCCAATCCCTTGATAAAATTGATGATGGATATGTGATGAACAAAGTATGAAATTGACTATAATCTAGCTAAATTGCTTGAAAAATGATAAAAAGCTATGGAGTGAAATACATATAATGATAATGCTCTCAGTTGTGGATCCATATTGTGAAAATGATGCATCTATTTATAGAAGCGAAGGATTGAAGTGTGAAGAATGGGGAGAATGTGGGATTACAAAATGGGCCAATAGCATGGTGCCACTTGTCAACATACTAATGAATCTAAGAGGAGATGTGCTCACACATGTGTGACAACATCTTGAGAGATGGGATGTGTAAAAAGAATGAATGCCAAGGTAGCTTGTGTAAGAGAATGTGTAAGACCTATTAAAAGCCAAAGTGTCTTGTGTAAGAGGAGGTGTAAGAGCTATTTAAAGCCAATGTGGCTTGTGTGTAAGAGCTCTTTAATGCCAACGTGGATCAAGACAGAGGACAAAAGTCCTTTGGGAGGGAAAAGTCAAGCTGGTGGAATATCCTAAGAATATACCATTTTGAAAGAAAATAAGGTAATTAGTAAATCAAATAAATTGATTTACATGTGAAAATTGGTTAGTTGACCAAGGTTGACTTACCCTATGATGGAGTTAAAAGCTATAAGAATGGGGGATTAGTGTTAGGAGTTAATTAATTTAGGATTAATTAACTTAGGTGAAATTAATTGATTTATGACATTTAATTTAAATGTTAGGATTTATTTAAATCAAATGAGAGGATGTTGGAACATTAGGATTTTAATTAAATAAAATTGATTTATTTAATTAAAGGAAGACCATTAGGAGATGATGAAATAATTTGATAAAGTGCATTATCTGATTTAAGGAGGAAATTTAATTTTTTTAATAAATATTATTCAATTAATTGGTTAGTGTGGAAATGATTAAGGAAGAATTGGTGTTATTTAATCAAGATCAAGTGCATGATATTGATCGGGATATTTTGAGTGTCTAAATTTTTCCCCTCTTTGAAGTGAGGTACCTGTTGCATTGGTTCAAAGAATAGGACTGGAGAATTCAATTTTTTTTTAAAATTTTTAGATGCCCCAGCGAAAAGTACACTAGTACACTGCCCCCTCAAGAGATTGGGCGGAAAGTTCAATTTGAGGGTCGATCTCTTGAAAAAGAGGTTCAAGATGTATGTATGGATGGTTAGACTAACATATCTATATAATAATGATGATACAAATGAGATGAACTAAGATGCTAAGAATAAAAAAGCTATATTATCCTAAACATCTTAAATGGCAATGCAATGCATGTGAGATGGATGATGTTACCTATTATGATGATATGTATAAATATGCAGGATGCAAATGGTTTGTGGATGACATGATATCATGTTTGCGTGAAAGAGGATAGAAGAAATAAGATGATGAAAAGGATCCAATAAGTTTGAGACTTTATTAGAGATGATGATGAGTGATGACGATGTATTGCTTATCCATGGATTGGGGTCATAAAGAGATTACTTTCCTTATGTTTGATAACACACATAGATACAATGCATGAAGGTATAGATGAACAGGATGGAGTTGTATCTAGTGAGATGGACTTTGACTCGAAAAAAAGATAGGAATATCCTTGTGCACACCTGACATACATAAACCTTACTAGGATGCACTTCAATTTTTTTGAGCATCTCAAACCAAAACATAGAGAGGCCAAAACCTAACAATGTAATAGTAAACAAGTTGTCCAAAACACCTTCCATACACACCTAATAAAGCAAGTATTTTCCAAGGTTATATTACAAGAATATCCAACAAGAACTAATAGATCAATTCCCCATTCCTTTCTCTCTAAATCGTTTGATTAGACAACATCGAGAATTCATTGGAATGAGCGCAATAAGATAAATCAAAATAAAAGATCAAGTAAACATACAAGCTAATGTTCTTCATACCACTAGCCAAAACTAAACTATGGTGATGCCTGATGTTGATGTCCATTGTAGGAAGGATGCATCCTAGGACATGATGTTATCAGATGATTTTGGAACTAACTGGATGATAGACTATTGATGTGAAGAGTTGACCAACTTGTTTACCTACTGATCTAGACTTAAGACCTTGGCACTTCAATTCACACTTTTAATTGCTAAGCTTGTTGTCGATTGTGTTGTTGAAAGGTGAAGGTGATGATCGATTTATTATGAGTGGATGTTTATTGCGGGTGAATGTTGAAATGGGACAGATGGATTTTTTTGGTATTTTGAAATGTTTTGAGGTTGTTTTTGGTATTTTCAATATTTTTTACAAATGTTTTGACTTCCAAATTTTCCATTTTTTTTGGTTTTTCTATGATTTATGATTTTTTTTTGGATTTTGTGTCTCAGGGGCCCATCAATAATGGCTTTTCCTTCGTTTAAGCTCAGATATGTTGTAGTTCAGATACAATGTTTTTGATGTTTTCTAACTTTTTGACCTATTTTGGGATTTGGACATGGTTTGAATGTTTTTGGATTTTCACATGATTTTCATGATTTGGATATGGATATGTGATGATATCAGTGCTTCGTTATTGGATTTTGTTGAAAATCAAGCTAGGTTTGATTGATCATATTGATGGATTTGTGATTATAACATCATTAAGGATACACAACAATATAAGGATAGTGTTAATAAACATAAGGATTGGGAAGGATTCCTGAGATGATGATGGATTGATTGGATTTGGTTTATCAAGATTTTGAAGCTCAGTTTGGAATAAAATTTGACTGATATTGATTGTTTGGGTCAATTTTTAATGAAAGATAATGCTTGATAAGGAACATCTTCTCAACAAAATATGCCATGGGCTAGTGATTTGGATTTTATCTCATAAATGCTTGACCAATTTGATTTTACATTTGCCAATGTTTGGATCACCACATAAATTGGAGGATATAGATTAAGATTTATTCATGAAGCAAGATGTAAATATTTGCCCCCAATGTCTAGCAATGTTTGAAAGGCCATGGACGGATTCTTGGATAGATGGATGGATAGATGGATATGGTAATGATGCTAGAACATCCTTGGGGTTTTTGGAAATCTTGCATCAACCAAAAATATTTTCATTTAGTTTTGTTCTTGTTCTGGTTCGAGTTGGTAGATCTAGTGTTTCTTCATGTTTTCTCGCCAGATCTTGCATGCCTAGGATTTCATTGTGGACATGTTAAATTTTTGTGTTCCAAGTTTTCAACTCATTTGGATCTTTTTTATGGAAATTTATCGCTTATGGAGTATGTGACAATTTTTGGGACTGGCCCCATAATAAATTCAAAACCTAACGGCTAGTTGGATCAATCACAGATCTTTCCCGTGACTTGCGGATCCTCACAACATGTTTAGATTTGTTCTAGGGAGTGTCACCAACCTTACACTTAGGTCCACAATTCACCATGCATATCTACCATGGATGAATTTCATATTTGAGGCCGACTTGTTCTTGCACATGTTGCACTTTTCTTCTTGGAGATCATAGCAATCTTAGGCTGACACGGATGTTTCTCGACCTGCAGATGTGATATAAAGCTATTATTGAATAATATTGTTGGGAGAAGAATTAAGTAAGATAGAATATAATGTATATAAATTTTGATCTGTAAGATTTTCTCTCACATGTATGAGCACTATATTTTGAGCATGTTGTAATCAAGCCTGTGCAATGAATCTGTAAGCCCAGATGTGGCATACTATTTTTAATCAAGATTTTTTTATAATAAGAGTGTTTCCATTTGCATTTTCCTCCATATTTTGTGTTTATTTTGTTGTGTGACTCTTGTTTCATGGCTTGGACTATTCTCTTTGAGGACCCTCCTACCGTGACTATACCAAACTGGTATCCGAGCGAGATTTGTTCCTTGTGAGATCGTCAAAAGTTGCATAGTCTTGTTGAAGATTTGTTGTAGGGTGGTGGATTGAGGATCCGACTTGCAATTGTAAAGGACTTGTGTAGAGATGGCGGGAAGAAGAAATGGTAGAGGAAATGGAGCACGTGGAAATTTAGACCCGACTGTAATGGAGATGTTGAGAGGAATTTTTGCAAGATTGGAAGCAGTTGAAATGGCCCAGAGAAGAGGTCGACCAATTGATGATGTAAGTGACGAAGAAGTAAAAGAACAAGAAGAAGTTGCAAGAGAAGAGAAACCTGGCCTTGATCAGGGAGAAGAGAGGTTCATAAGAGCCCTAACCAAAGTTAACACTAAGCCACATTCCAATCCATCGGATTATAATGGTAAGTTGGATTTAGATGAATTGTTGGATTGGATAACAAAAATGGAGAAATACTTTGATTTTGAAGGTACCCTAGATGATAAGAAGGTGAATTTTTTTTGTACGAAGTTGAGAGGACATGCATCCCTTTGATGGTAACATTTGTAAATAGATAGACAAAGAAAATAAAAAGAGAAGATAAGATCATGGGATTGGATGGTGAATAAATTGAAGACAAATTTTATGCATGTAGACTATCAGATTAGGTTTTTCAAGAAATTGTAGAATTTGAAGTAGAAAGAATCTAGTGTGACATAGTATACTGAGGAATTCTACAAGTTGAATATTAGATCTGGACATTCAGAAGATGAAATTGAACAAGTATCTAGATATGTGAATTCTTTGAGGTCATTTATTCAAGATAAGATCAGTTTGATTAGTTTTCTTAGTGTGAAAGAGGCATATCAGTGTGCCCTAAAAGCATAAGAGAAGTTGAATAAAAGACATGAGCAGAGACAAAGAGGAAGAATATTCATTGAAGGAGGAAGAGGAACTTTTGTGGATCAAAACAAGGATAAGGAGATCAGAAAGAATGAGAATTCATACCAAAGATATGATGGAAACTCTTATAGAAGAGGAGGATATGGTGGTTACAAAAATGAGGGGCATAGAAAAGATGATAGAGGACAAGAGAAAAGAGTATTTCGGGGAACTTGTTTTAAATGTGGTGAAGGACATAGAGCCTTTGAATGTAAATAGGGAGAAACAAGCCAAAAAATTGAGAACAATAGAAGAACAACCTTGTTTGAGGAGGATCATGTTGGATCATCTAATCAACTAGAAGAAGGAGAGGTATTGGTAAATAGGAGTGTTGTGTCAAAGTGAATTGGAGAAAGAACCATTATAGAGAAAGAATTTATTTAGGACCAGATGCAAGGTAGTTGGTAAATGTTCAAAAGTAATAATTGATAAGGGGAGTTCAGAGAACTTGGCTTCTGAAGAAATGGTGACCAAACTGAAGTTAAAAAGTTTGAAACACCCCAAGCCCTATCAGATAGCTTGGATTCAAGATGAGCATAAGATACTAGTAAGTGAACAATGTTTGGTGAAATTCAAGATAGGAAATTATCACGATGAAGTTTTGTGTGATATTATGCCTATGGATGTATGCCATATCTTGTTGGGATGGCCTTGGTAGTATGATAGAAAAGCTATTAATGATGGAAAGAAGAACATATACACCATTTTTGTTAATGGAATGAAGCAGACTTTGTTATCCTTGGAAGATGTTCCTAAGGCTAAGATTTGTATGACTGCTAGAATTGGTTTGGTTGCTGGAAGAAGATTTTTGGATGGACTTTGACATGAGAACATGTGCTATGCCTTGGTGCCTAAGAAGGTTGAAGACTTGAAGCTTATAGAAGGACAACCTAAGGAGATAAAAGAATTGCTGACAAAATATGAAGCTATCATTTTAGATAATGTACCTGATGGATTACCACCTATAAGGAGTATTAGTCATTGCATGGATCTAATTCCTAGAGATATTTTTCCTAATAAAGTAGCGCACTAGATGACACCAATAGAAAATGAAGAGTTGAACAGAAAAGTACAAGAATTGTTGAGGAAATTTTTGATCAGAGAAATCTTGAGTCCTTGTGCAGTACTTGCTATACTTGCACCTAAGAAAGATGGAGAATGGAGAATGTGTATAGAATCTAGAGCCATAAACAAGATCATAGTGAAGTGTAGATTTCCTTTGCCTCAGATGGATGACATTATGGATTTTTTTAGTGGAGCTAAGTACTTAAAAAAGATAGACTTGAAGAGTGGATATCATCATATCAGAATTAGAGAAGGAGATGAGTGGAAAACAACATTCAAGAAAAATGAAGGATTGCATGAATGTTTGGTGATGCCTTTTGGACTAAAAAATGCACCTAGTACTTTCATGAGGTTGATGAATGAGGTATTGAAAAAATTATTGGGTAAGTTTTTTATTGTATATTTGCATGACATTTTAATTTTTAGTAAGACAAGGGAAGAACATTTGTTACACATAAGACAAGTTTTGCAGAGGATGAAACAAGAACAATTGTTGATAAACATAAAGAAGTGTAGTTTCATGAAGGAAGAAATGGTATATTTGGGATTTGTGATATCAATAGAAGGATTAAAGATAGATCCTAAGAAAGTGAGAGCTATTGTTGAATGGCCTACAACTAAAAGCATTGGGGAGGTAAGATCATTTCATGGATTGGCTAGTTTCTACCAAAAGTTCATTAGGAGTTTCAATTCTATTTGTATCCCTATGACAAAAACAATGAGGGGAGATAAGAAGGATTTTAGATGGACATCTAGAGCAGACATAAATTTTGAGCTATTGAAACAAAAGGTGACAGAGTAGCCTGTGTTGGCTTTACCATATTTTGATAAGGTATTTCAAGTGGATTGTGATATAACTAGAAATACAATTGGAGCAGTGCTAAGTCAAGAATGAAGACCTATAGCCTATTTCAGTGAGAAGTTGAATGATGCAAGGAGAAGATATTGAGTTTATGATTAGGATTTCTATGTTATAGTTCAAGCCTTGAAGAAGTGGAGACATTAATTTTTATCTAAGGAGTTTGTGTTGTATACAGATCATCAAGTGTTACAATATTTCAACAGTCAAGGTAAGTTGAATCAGAAACACATGAGATGGGTAGAGTTCTTGCAGAGTTATACTTTTGTTTTTAATTATAGGAGTGGAAATTCAAATAGATTTGTTGATGCTTTGAGTATAAGAAGGAATTTACTAGCACATATGAGAGTGGAGGTATTAGGTTTTGATGAATTGAAGAACTTGTATAAGGAAGACCCAGATTTTGTAGAACCTTGGAAAACATGCAAAGAACCAATTTTGGAGGATAGAAGTCAATGGTTGGATTATTTCATTGAAGAGGACATGTTGTTTAGATGAAACCCATTGTGTATACCCCAAATTTTAATGAGGGATAACTTGGTAAAAGAGAAACATAGTGGAGGTTTGGCAGGACATTTTGGAATTGACAAGACAATAGTGTTGGTGAGTGAGAATTACTTTTGGCCACAGATTCATAAGGATGTTAGGAAATTTGTGCAGAGTTGTAGAGTTTGTCAAGTTGCAAAAGGGAGTAGTCAGAATGTTGGATTGAATTAACCTTTAACAGTACCAGAAATACCTTGGGAGGATATCAACATGGATTTCACACTTGGTTTGCCTAAGACATAGAGAGGTAATGATTCAGTATTTGTGGTGGTGGATAGATTATCTAAGATGGCACATTTCATACCTTGTAAGAAGACAAAAAATGCAATACATATAGCAGATTTTTTTTTTCAGAGAAGTGGTCAGATTGCATGGATTTCCTAGGAGCATTATTTCAGACAGGGATACAAAATTTTTCGGTTACTTTTGGAGGACACTTTGGAGGAAATTGATGATAGATTTGAAGTTCAGTTCTACTTTTCACCCATATATAGATGGATAGATAGAGGTAGTGAATTTTTTTTTGGGAAATTTGCTAAGATGTCTGGTTGGAGAGAAGATCAAAATGTGGGATCTAGCCCTAGCACAAGTAGAGTTTGACTACAATAGTTTAGTGAACATGAGTACTGGAAAGACACCATTTAAGATTGTTACATGAGTTCATACTAGAGGTATATCAGAGTTGAGAGACATCAGTAGGGAAGATAAAAGGAGTGTAGAAGCAGTAGAATTTGTAGAACATATGAAGACAATTCATACTCAAGTGAAACAACATTTGGAAAACACAAATTGAAAGTATAAGGAGAAAGCATATGAAAAGACGATACATAAGGAATTTGAAGTTGGAGATGAAGTGATGGTGTACTTGAGGAAATAAATATTTCCAATTCGAACATACAATAAATTGAAGATGAGGAAGTTTAGACCCTCTAGGATTTTGAAGAAGTTTGATTCAGTAAATGCTTATGAAGTGGAGTTACCAGATGACATGGGTATATCACCTATATTCAACATTATAGATCTACATCAGTACCATGAAGCAAAATTCAGTGATGAAAACAAGGTGAAGTTAGAAGAACAACTTCCTAAACAACAATCAAATGAGGTAGCAACTATTTTGGATGTCAGAGATGGAAGGAGGACTCGTGGAAGACAATACAAAGAATATCTAGTGAAATGGAAGGGTAGACTAGTGGAGGATTCTTCTTGGATTTCTTAGACTGAGGTAGACCGTACTAGTTTTCCTTTGGCCCCTACAAAGCGAGAGGCTCACTTTTCATTAACATCGGATGTCTAATGCATGAGAATCCTTGGTTTATTGGTAATCTTTCATCAACCAAAAATATTTTCATTCAATTTTGTTCTTGTTTTGTTCTTGTTCTAGTTCGAGTTGGTAGATCTGATGTTTCTTCATGTTTTCTCGCTAGATCTTGTGTACCTAGGATTTCATTGTGGACATGTTCAATTCACGTATTCCAAGTTTTCAGCTCATTTGGATCTTTTTTCGGAAATTTATCACTTTCGGAGTATGTGATAGTTTTTGGAACTAGCCTCAAAATAACTTCAAAACCTAACGACTAGTTGGATCGATCACAAATCTTTCTCATGACTTGCAAATCCTCATGGTGTGTTTAGATTTTTCTAGGGAGTGTCCTTGACCTTACACTTAGGTCTGTACTTCACCATGTGCATCTACCGTGGATGAATTTTAGATTTGAGACCAACCTTTTCTTGCACACATTACACTTTTCTTCTTGGAGATTGTAGTGATCTTTGGCCAACATAGATGTTTCTCGACTCACAGGTGTGATATAAAGCTAATATTGAATCATCAAATTGGGAGAAGAATTAAGTAAGATATAATAGAATGTATATAGATTTTGATCTATAAGAGTTTTGCTCACATGTATGAGCACTATATTTTGAGCATGTTGTAATCAAGCATGTGTGTCAAAGCTATAAGCCTGGATGTGGCAGACTATTTGTAATCAAGATTTATAATAATAAGAGTGTTTTCATCTGCATTTCCCTCCATATTTCATGTTTCTTATGTTGTGTGGCTCTTGCTGCATGGTTTGGAGTGTTCTCTTTGAGGACCCTCCTACCATGACTGCACTAGGTAAGCATGCAAAGGATTCCAAGGATTATCTTGTGATAAGGTGTTTGAAAAGAGGATGCTCATTTGGATAATGCTTCATGGCTTAGATAATATTGGGTAGGATAGGATCATTGAAAATGACCCATGTCAAGATGTTTACCATAAGAAAGTGTAAAGTGTGCAAAAAACTTTGTCAAGATCAAGATAATTTGGAAGATGGATTTAGATATATGAAAATGGATTGGATAAATGGTTCATGGATGAATGGATTTATTATGGATAAGATGGATGGAATGTTGGCTTTATTATGGATGTGATAAGATGATTTCTCCTAAAATGGTGCACGTAGATACTCGATTCTACAAATGACGCCTATTTTCCAGGTGTTCATCATGGTACTTTCCCAAAGCACTGCCCATGCGGTTTTCACTGGAGGATGATTTTTTATCTTTACTATTTTCATGATTTTTTATGTTTTTTTATGGTTTTTTTTGTGAAATATTTTAAGCTCATGCTGAAAAACTTGGTGGTGTCGATGTAGATGCTTCTGTCATAATGTGACATCTGTATCCTTCTTGAAGAAGCTAATTTTCTAAGATACATGCACTTGAGTGCAACTTTTGAGATTCATGATCTACTTTGTTGATACCGTAGTCAACTTTGTCTTTATGCGCACATCGCAATAGAGTTCCTTTTGAATCCTTATGATGGAGAGTTTTTGCCAGTACATGGTCAATGTGAGAATTATATATCATGTGTGGAGGTGTAGATGGTGGAGTTTGTTTAGGAAAATAAGATGGATTGGTTGACAGTTTGGAATCTTTGACTCTCCAAACTTGGGAAGATGAGCAATGATGGGTGGATACAAAAGTGTGCATGGAATTAGGATAGACAACTTGACATAATTTGTACATTTCTTGAGAAGCTTACTTTTGCCTTTGTGAACATCTTTGATGGATACTTTTCCCTTTTGATTTTTCCCCATAGTTTCTTTGACTAATGGAGTTTAATAGGGATAATCGTTGTTTGTATTATTTGGTATCCACGTGTAATTGATTTGTCCATTAGGCTTCTCAGCTTCTTTTTCTTTGATAAAATTCTTCATGCTTTGATTCAAATATTTCTTTTGATGTTGGTCCCAATTCGTGGATGGGGTGATGGGTGGATGAAGATTCATGACATGGCTGGTTGTAGTATTGGCATTGGTTTCATCATAAGGATTCTTCGTTCTCCCTATGTTGATGCTTGCATTAAATAAAATTTCCCCTAGTATTACAGAGGTATCACTGATATGTTTAGATCCCTTAATTGTCAAATAATCAAGACCTTGATGCTTAGGATTACTAATAATTTGCAATTGTTCTAGGATACCCTGTTCATATAGGCCTAATCCTCTGCCTTGATAATTCATCTATTGAAATTTTTTATTTGCAATAGGATATAATTTACTTTGGAAACAAGATGCTAATCCTTCTCTGCTCTGTTTTGGAACTTCAAAGGTGATAGCTTCTTCATTGATAAGATAGCTTTCCCTAAAAAAGGTAAGTTATCAAATTTTATAAGTGATAGGATCCTTCATAAGTGGGATAACTTCTTGATTCATATATTTGGATTGATCTTGTGAAATGTTAGATTTTAATGCTTCTTTAAGAGGTGTTGATGATTCATTGTCCATGTAAAATTATTCCTCATGATTCATTTTTGATATGCCTTCACAGGATTTTCTAATTCATAACTTTTGTAGAAGCATTCTTCATGACCCCTTTCTGATATGTCTCTAGATTGTTTTATATATTGATCATGTCTACACATGTTAAGAGTAGGAGATTCTTGTTCCTTGGTAATGATATCAAGAGTATAATACTCTTGTTTTGAATGAAGATCATCTATGTGTCCATCAAAATAAATCATCTTATTAGTAGATGGAGGAGTATTTTTTATATGGACATGATCATTATTTGTGACATATTGTATAGATAAGAGAGTTCCCATTAGATCATTGTAGTATTGTGGAGATACAAGTTCTTGATCTTGGTTAATGTTGGAATTGCTTTTGATGTACTTTGGATCAAGTTCTTAACATGGGTTAATTTCAAAGGATGGATTACTTACAAAGGGTTCTTGGATATCATCATTAGGCATGGGAAATGGCTCAATATCCTCTTGATCTTTGAGTGGATTTGTATCAAGTGTTGAGTTGAGGATCCCTTCAATATCCACAACCATGAGGTTGAAAGATGTCAATATGTCTTGGAAAGGACCATTACTAGACTTTGGTGAGAGATGATGATCATTCTTTGGAATACATTCTTGAGATATGTCCTCTAACTCATTAGGTGATGTAGAGACATTGTCAACATGATCATTGGTGGATGAACCTTGGATTATGTCAACAGGATCAAATAATTCTAACACTCCTTGAAATAGATCATTGTTTGACGGGTTTTGATCATGATTAAAAAGTGACTCTTGATGTATGTTGATTTGATCTTTGGATGGGGTAAAAAAATTCAAGGTGCTCATTGATGGATAGATCTTGATCATTTTCCTCAAAATTTGTGGTGGAGAGATTTTCAATGTTTTCAACCATAGGATCAAATGATAACATTTCTTGAATTGGATCATTGTTGGGTATTGTTGGTGGATTTTAATCCTGATTGAAAAGTGACTCTTGATATATGTCGATTTGATCATTGGATGAGGTAGAAACATCTTCAAGGTGCATAAAATTAATTATCTTTCTTAGCACTGATTCAATTGGCTCTCCAAAAGGAGTGTATTCATGTTTGTGCTCCTATGAGATTTGTGCTTGTTGAGGTGATTCTTGTCGTGATTGATCTTGGAGATGTGGTGATTGGGTTTGTTGTTGATGTTGTTTATCTTGATATCCAACCTATTGACATTGGAGATATCATTATTGATGTCGTTGTGGAGACAACTCAATGTTTTGATGAGATAATCCTTCTGTAGTGTGTAGATTTTAGGGTGGAGATGTCTCTTGGTGATATGAATCAATGAGTTTCGTAAGTGTAGCAATTTGATTTTGTAAAATCTGATCTTGATTTTGATCTTGACATCCTTGATATAGTTGATTTGGTTTTTGTTCAAGCATATTTGGAATGTATACTTGTGGTGTTTATATGGGATCATGGACAAATTGATTTTTGACAATGTTCAGATTTGGGATGATGTCTATATTTGGAATTATAGGTTGACATTGAACATTTTTGTGACTGGGAAACACATTTCTTTGATTTAGGTAACCTTTATTTTACATGGTGTTATGGTGAATTGGATCAATACATGGAGTTGTCATATTTTTTAGACTTTGAACAACATTTCTATGATTCACAAACATATCTATCCCAAAGTTCACCAAGTATGGATTTCATATGTTCATGTTTGGTAAGCTTGTATTTGGTATAGTCACATTTGGCATGTATGGATTTGGTGGGATAATTATATTTGGAAGAAGACTTATGCATTTATTGTTTGGTTGATATATTTTTTAGGTTTTTACTTTGATTTAAATATACCATAGGGAAAGGTGTTCCAAAACTTAGATTGGGCATACGCACATTTCTTGTATCATTGAGTCTTTGTGTTCCAAAAGTCAGATTGTGAAAACTCACATTTGTTGTATCATTGAGGTTTGTAGGAGATAACGATCCGATGTATGGATTGTATAAATGTGATTTTTGATAATCAAATGGTTCTGTAAGGCCTTGATATTTTGGTTGACTTGGATTACTCATGATGCATGAATCGATTTTATATTCCATGTTTTTCTTGTGTTTTGACCTTGTTGCAAAAGTGAACCTCTAAGGTGTTTAGGACCAATGATGAGATGAAATATGAAAGGGTGATTGATATGGGTGTTTGAACTTTTGAGAACTTTGGATCAATGTTAGACTTTGGGATTTATTTGGATTTGATTTGGATGATGGAATTGTAAATCCCAAGACGTTGGATGTTACCTTGGGATAAACTTGTCCAAAAGGATGAAGATTTAACTAAATATGTGGGGAAGGATTCATCCAGACACACTTATCCAAACAAAGGGGATTTTGATTTTGATTGAGAGCTTTACGAAAATTCTAATATGAATGATTTTTCCAAAGTTCCAAAAGTTGTTTGTGAAATCGGATTTGATTGATGTTTTGGGATGGGTGAAGTGTTTGGTTTGATCCTTAATGAACCTAAAAAGACTTTGTTTATAGGACCAAGGTAGTGAAGAACATTATTTTCTCTAAGAGTATTTCAAACCAAAAGACCAATGTTTGCATGGAAAACCATATGACCAAAAGATAAGAAGCACATGTGTGGGGTTCAATTGATTTAAGCTTGATTAATGAATTGATTTTACCACATCCAATTGTCTTGTTTAGTTTTCAAACTAAATGTCTATTTCTTAACTCTTTTTCATCCCACAAGGTCCATTATGTGGAAATCGAAGAATCAAGGCAAAATTTTCCTATGTTGACTTTAGAGAGAAAAAAATAAGATGTAGGCTCAAATATTTAGAAGCCTCTAAAGATAAATCCCTAGGGACAAGTAGTAATACTTAGAAATTTCAAAGGTTTTTTCTATTTCTAAAGGGTTTGAAATTTTGTGACCTTGTCAAATGTTTGTTTCCCAATGTTTTAGTTCAAGCAAAGTGTTTTGATTCTGAAACAATGCACAACCCTAGGATAGAAAAGATAGAATTTGTTGGATTCCCACTTGAATTTCTCCAGCTGCGCTTATTTAGAGTGGATGATTAGAAGCTTGACCACATTGGCTCCCCTCCACGACACTCAATTCTATAGGTCAACCAAAATTTGAGTTCTCATGAATCTCCAATGAAAAACCATTCATCTCTACTAAGAACCACAAGTATGTGGGATGGCTTCAAAGGTCTGACCTCTTAACACCAACAAATAGTTAGAGATTTTGGATTCTACACAAAATTGGTTCATAATTAAGGCACCTGTTCAGAAGGCCACATGAGAGGCAAGATCAACTCAAATAAATATTATCACCTACTTGTCTGTAGGAGATCCTGTAATGTTGAGATTTCCTCAACATTCGAATTTATATACTGGTTGGGAGTAGCTTGGCATTTAGCTCGTTACTAGTTTGATTTGTTCCCTTGGGGTGAGTACTTTTTCCCACCAAGACAGGCTCTCTAAAGGTAAACAATAGCGAAGAAGTACATTTGTAATTTGACCACCTAAAGCATTTAGGAGGGAGCACACACAATGCCTTTTCTTCACACTCGCATGATTTGTCCAATTTTAAAAACCCAAATTTGAAATATGGAGACAATATTTTAGACAACCTAATGCCACTAAAATGCTTTTGGTTCTCAAGATCACCATGAAGTGTGAGAGAAGTGCAAACACATTCGAATGACATGAGTTTGTAGAAAAGATTACAAAACAAAACAAACACAAATTCTTTTTAGTCCTCAAAAACAATTATGAGTTCTTTGTATAGCACCAAATTTGAGTGTGAAGTTGCTTGTTCAATTTTTAAAACCCAAATTCAAATCTAGTGAGTTTCTAATGCTCTTTTTAACCTTTTTGGTGTGTTCTTTTAAAATCTAAAATGAAATTTATTTGAGTCCTAAACTGAAAGATAGCAAGATCTCCAAAGATTGGGTTATAGGTATCCCAAAGTGTTAAAAAAAACACTTGTTACAATTCATGAAATAGTGTCATAAGAAGCATTCCCCTTGTTTCCTTTTCTTCTTTGTTTCCTAACTTGCAAAAGTTGATCAGCCTATAAAAAATAAATTATAGAGCCACAAAATAGGTCAATGGTCAAAGGAGATCAATATATAAAGCACATGCTAATTTTTATTTTAAAATTGATCTTTTACACTAGCCCAACGTCACTTTCCATAGTTGTGTCGCTATTTGAGACTTTCAGTGTTGCTATTTAAGACTTTCAGTGTTGCTATTTGAAATTGTGTTGTTATTTGAGACTTTCAACGTTGCTATTTGAGACTTTCAACATTGCTATTTAAGACTTTTAGTGTTGATATTTGACTTTTAGTGTTGCTATTTGAGATTTCAGCATCGCTTTGTGTCCTAGAAAGAAAAAAGAGAGAAAAAAAAACAATGGAAATGGCCAAAAAAACATGTTAATTTTGAGATTTTTGCCCTCCTTCTAGTGCTAATATGTGAATGATTTTCTTATACCTTCTCAAACATGAACAAAAAAGTGGTCATTAGTCAATAAACAAGTATAAATTAAGAATTCCCTATGAAATTCATTCAAACATAAGAACATGAAAACAAAGTAAAATATCTAATAAATACTAATGAAATACTATTCTAAATGCTCAAACCAGCATCCCATAGGGGGATTGGTGCTTCTTTGCTATGGAAAGAATCCCTTTCCCAATCCCTTGATAAGCTTGATGGTGGATGTGTGATGAACAAAGTATGAAATTGACTATAATCTAGCTAAATTGCTTGAAAATTGATAAAAATCTATGGAGTGAAATGCCTATAATGATAATGCTTTTAGTTGTGGGTCCATATTGTGAAAATGATGCCTCTATTTATAGAAGCCAAGGATTGAAGAGTGAAGAATGGGGAGAATGTGGGATTAAAAAATGGGCCAATAGCATGGTGCCACTTGTCAACATTTTAATGAATCTAAGAGGAGATGTGCTCACACATGTGCTCACACATCTTGGGAGATGGGATGTGTAAGAAGAATGAATGCCAAGGTGGCTTGTGTAAGAGGAGGTGTAAGAGATATTTAAAGCCAAGGGGGCTTGTGTGTAAGAGATCTTTAATGCCAAGGTGGCTCAAGAAAAAGAACAAAAGTCTTTTGGGAGGGAAAAGTATAGTGGGTGGAATATTCTAAGAATATTCCATTTTGACAGAAAATAAGGTAACTAGTAAATCAAATAAATTTATTTGCATGTACAACCTGGTTAGTTGACCAAGGTTGACTTACCCTAGGGTGGAGTTAAAAGCTAGAGGAATGGGGGATTAGTGTTAGGATTTAATTAATTTGGGATTAATTAACTTAGGTGAAATTAATTGATTTAGACATTTAATTTAATTGTTCGAGTTTATTTAAATCAAATGAGAGTATGTTAGAACATTAGGATTTTAATTAAATAAAATTGATTTATTTAATTAAAGGAAGAACATTAGGAGATGATGAAAAAATATGATAAAGTGTATTATCCGATTTAAGGAGGAAATTTAATTAATTAAATAAATATTATTCAATTAATTGGTTAGTGTGAAAATGATTAAGGAATAATTGGTGTTAGTTAATCAGGATCAAGTGCATGATATCGATCAGGATATTTTGAGTGTCTACAAATTTAAATTAGTTTTTTATTTAGATTAGTTTTTAGTTAGTTTGTAAATTTAGATTAATTTTTAATCTAAATTAGCTTTTAGTTTAAATTAGTTTTTAATTTTAGATTTTAGATTAGTTTTAAATTTAGATTAGCTTAAATTAACTTTTAATTTATAGTAGTTTTTAATTTTAGATTAGTTTTTAATTTAGATTAATTTTTAATTTTTAATTAATTTTAGATTAGTAAGGTTTTTATTATTTTAGATTAGTTTTAATATATATTAGTTTTTAATTTAGATTAAATTTTAACTTAGATTAGTTTTTAAATTTTAGAATAATTTTAATTTAAGATTAATTTTTAGTTTAGATTAATGTCTTTTTTCCTTCATAGCTTAATTGTTATTTCTGTGGCTAATTTTGGGATTCTTTCTTGTGTAGGTTCGCATGTGAAAGATTGAAATGTGAAAAACATAAACATACATTTGACGAAGATTTGAAATCAAAACTACTAATGAAATCAGATGTAGGATGTTTGCCGAAGGCTTGAATTTAAAACAAATTGTTTGTATTAGCATATAACACATTTCATTTGCTGCCTAAAATGAATAATTGATTGTTTTAATTGGTGTTTTTGCATGTTTCTATTTAGATTAGATCCTAGATTTAATAACAAAAGTATCCTCTCCTGTTGCGTACTTGTGCAATCCTGGGTGCAAGCAAAATTGTTATTAACTTTAGAGGGCCTTTCTCCTAGCTTTGAAAGGAAGGAATGACCCAACTATAATGAGCTAAATCCAAGCTACTCCCAACCGGTATATAAATTTGAATGGTGAGGAAATCTTAGAATTACAGGTGCTCCTAAAGACAAGCAATTGATTCCCTTAGTACCTGCATGGTACGTTAAAACTAGTAGAGCGTAATCTATACAAGTTGGGAAACCTCCTTATCAAAGCTAATCTTGCCTCTTGTGTGGCCACCTGAATGGGTGCACTAATTAAAAACCATTTGTTTAAATTTTTTAGAAATATTTCTATTTGTTGGCACAAGAGGTCAAACCTCTGAAGTTGTCCCACACTTTCACAGTTCAAAGTAGAGTTAGAAAATTCATCTTTGAGGAATTTAGAACTTGGTATGCCCAAGAAGTGAGTGCCGAGTAATGGGGAGCTAGTGCTACCAAGTTCCTAGGCTATTAACTCTGAATAAGTGTGGCTAGAGAAATCCAAGTGGGAACCACAGAAATATTTTCCTTGCCAACCCTAGGATTGTGCATGATTCTTTTCATCTTTAAATCCAAATCGAAAAAATTTTTGTTTGTTGTGTGTTTCGCGTGTTTTTTAAACCTTGAACAAACATCACACGAAGTAATTTGCAACATCTCAACCTTGGGGTTACCTTGCAAACCCCAAAAGGTCAAACAAAAAAAACATCCAAAATGAACCTACCACTAAAATATCTTGGGGCCATCATCCTTCAATCCTGATATTTTAATCCTTGCATTCCACCTATTCCTTGCATATCTATTATTCCTCAAATAAAATTTTAGCTTTCATTTAGACTCCTCTTCCTAGGTCTTGAAATCAAACCATTGGCTATCTATCACCTGCATCCCTTGAGGTTCATCATCCTTAAGCTAGGGAACATACCATTCTCCTTGAGTAGGGAAATATTTTTGGATTTTATTATCTCCTACATACCCTCTCTTGATCATTTATCCTTGTGTCTATCCATCATAGAACAAGTAAAGCCTTGAATCATAACCAAATTCAGACTTAGAGTTGCCTTTGAGCTCTTGCATTCTTAGATTTTCATATCATACCATACCATTTTCATATCTCATCTTAGGTTCATATCCTTTTCATTGCATCCTAGTCTTAGGTATCATACATTTTCTTGTCTTGGATTGAAGATCAGAACAAATCACCTATGACCCCTAGTATAAGAGAAAAAATGTTTCAAGAAGAAGGGAACCCTTGGGGAAAAGACTTTGATGGGGAAGACCATTTTAGAGTTGCAACTAGTGAAACAAATGAAACTAATGATGAAGAAATAACCAAATCCGATATAGAAGAAGCGCTTAAGGATCATAGATTCACTAAACTACTTACAAAGGTAGTCAAACATAATCTGTAACAATACTTCAAAGCCCTCATTGATGATGGAATCAAACTACCTCCTAATTTTGATATTTCATTGCTCACAATGAATGACCAACCTAAATTCAGTGAATCTAAACATCCCAAAACAAACAATGATGAAAGAATCAAAGATCATAGACCCTTTTATCTACAACCGGGTTATAAGAAATCTTCAAAGATGTCAAAACCTACACCTACAAATGATCCTATTTTGGATGAGCTTAGATCATTAAGGAAAGAATTGGATACTCTTAAGAACAATAAAGCATCATCCCACAAATTCTCCATTGAAGATATATGTCCTTATCCTTTCGATCCAAGCATACCAATGCCACCTTTTCCTAGCCACTTGAACATACCTAAACTTGATAAATATAAGGGAAAATGAGATCCTAAATACCACTTCAGATAATTTTTTGCTATTACCATGGAATTTACAGTTAATGAAACATACCTTATGAGATTATTCCCTCGCAGTTTAGGAGGAGAAGCTATGGAATGGTTTTCACAATTACCCCCCACCATCAAATATTTTCAAGAAATGGTTGATAAATTTATCTCCAATTATAGTTTCAATTGTGACCTTAAAGTGACCATGAAAAACCTTTTTAACACCAAAAAAAATAAGGAGAATATTTTGTGTCATTTTTACAAAGATGAAGACATTTAACAAAATGATTACCTTATACCATTCTAGACAAAGAATTGGTTGATCTCTTTTGTCAAAATTTGAACAAATAATTTGGAAGAGAACTTCGCCTCAAATATTTGGATTCCTTTGATGAAGCCATAGAAATGGGATTTTGAATTTAACAAACTCTCCTTGTCGATGGAACTATTAAACTTAATAACAAAAAAGATCAAAAATTGGGTTCAAAAAGCAAGACACCTTTTTGGTTCAAGAACAAGAATGTAATCAATGACAAAGTTGTTGATGAAAAAACAAATAAAACTTCATCACCTATCTACAACCTTAAAGGTTCCTCTTCAGATAAAGGAAAATAAAAATAGATAAGCTTTCCTAAACAAAATTTTACACCGTTGGGACAATCGTTGGAATCCACATTGAAATAACTTCTTGAAAATAATATTATAATGCTGCCCAAAATGAAGGATTATAATCCACAAGTCAAACCCCCATGGTGGAATGAGGATCAGTTTTGTGACTATCATAGACATAAAAGACATAAGACTAATAATTGCAATAAACTTCAACATTTAATACAAGACCTTATTGACGACGATAAGATAAAAGTTGACAGACACACTCCTTCTGGTAACTTTGATTGTGAAGTGTTTAAAAACCCTTTCCTTAAGCATGAAAAGGATAAAGAAAAAGCCTTGGAATTTGGGAATGGTGTAAACTATACTACTGCTAAGTATGAATTTACCATAAATAACATCAGTGGGGCTGATAATTATGTAAAAAAATTCATTATAAAAGGAAAATAACCTAATTGTAATGCTACTACCCACAAAGGCACAATTACCCTTAGAGGTCCTAATTCAAAACCCCTTGTACCAGCTTCACAATACAACCTCATAGAGAATTTAGGAAAAAATGCCAATACAAATTTCTATACTTGAGCTACTACACTTATCTCCTAAGCATAAAGTCATCCTAGATAAAGCGCTTGCTACTATTACGGTGCTTATAAACCTAAATGTAGATCAATTCCAAGCTATGGTGGGACACATCACCTCTCCTCACACTCTCATTTTTACTGAGAATGATGATTCATCCATCTAACAACCACATAACGCACCCTTACACATTGACGTTCTAGTCCATAATGGTAAGATCAAGCAAGTTCTGATAGAAAAAGGAGAAAGTCTTAATATTTGTACTCAAGAATTGATCACAAAATTAGGGTTCTCTAAAAATGAAGTTGATCCAAGGAAAAATATTACCATAAAGGCATATGATGAAGAGGAATTCTCATCTAAAGGATTAATTACTCTACCAATAATAGTTGGCCCTATGGTAAAGGATGTGGTTTTCCAAGTCCTTGATCTCCCGCTGACCTATAATATCCTCCTTGGAAGACCTTGGATTCATTCAATGCAAGTAGTACCTTCTACATACCACCAGTGCATTAAATTCCCACACAATGGTGTTGAAATCAAAATACAAGGAGATCCAAACCCTTTCATGTATTACAATAATCTAAGTCCTAAAACTAAAATCAAAATCCCTAGCAATCATGAAGCACCTCCTTCTCAAGCATATGTTGATCTTGAGTCCTTAAAAGCATCCACCTCAATATCCAATGGAGTTGAGTTCAAAATACAAGTGAAAGAACAAGGAGTAGAGGAATATACCCTAGATCATTCTCTTTGCCTTGGAAAGATACCATTATCTCCCCACATTTATGGAAAGCCATAGATGAATAAGTCATCCACTTCATTTACCACACCATCAAGCACCAAGGTCCAAATCCATGATATGGGATGTGGAGAATACCGTATGGATAATTTACTAGCAAAAGGCACTGCTAATATCGTTGAGAAGGGTCAAAATTCCAACAATGATATCAAGACAACTACATAAAGAATGCATAAAGATGACCATGCTTGGATTGAACCTTTTGGGATCTTGATGATACACCTAATTTTTCCATATTTGGATCCACTCAAGCTTTTCATATCTATGATAACCCCTATTTGACCAAGATATCTATGATAACCCACTCTTTGATCATGACCTTTCTAAGGATATCCAATCATCATACTTCCATCCCACCTGCCTTGATCTATGATATGAATCTCCTATTGTCACCTCTACTAAGTCATCTTGCCAAGTCATTAAGGATGTGCAAGCTTCCTTGGACATTAGCAGTACCTAAAAGGATAGTCCCAAAGACTCTATTGATGGCATCACCACTCCCATTCACCCACTAAACATTATTGTCACCCTGCCTATCTCACCAATCTCAACCACATCCATCCACCTCATAGCTATGGATCAACAAGGATCACCCACAAAAAATAAAAAGGATGTAATTCAAGGATCAAAGGTAAAAGTGCATTTTTCAAATAGAGATCTAGAATCAAAAGAAAGCATGCAAAGAAAGAAAGATAAAATAAAATTCCCTTAGCCAAAATAAAATCTATTGGACAAATCAAAAACAAAAGAAGATCAAGACAAGTCCTTTAGCCAAATTAAAGAGCTATTGGACAAATCAAAAACAAAATAAGATTGAGACAAGTCCCTTAACCAAACTAAAGTGCTATTGGACAAATCAAAAATAAAAGAAGATCAAGAAAATTCCCCTAGCCAAAATAAAAATCTATCAAACATATAAAAAATAAACATCAAAAGTGAAAGCAAGCAAAAGTCGATCTCCAAGTATGCCTCTCCATCAAAAATCATTGGGGGCATCTATCAAGGAAAAATTTTAAAAAAAGAGCTTTTTGATCCAAGGTCTACATCCATGTCACTCTCACTCACACCATATATTCCATTCCACCCATCCATGTTCACATATCTATCATATCACACCATTGGTGATGCCTTTCAATGTAACTTTGATGATGAACCCTTAACGTACTATAACTCATTGGTCCCCCAAGCTCCTTTTTGTTTGAAGGCTAATGGACCACGTAGTGTGCACATTAGGGATCATACCATAGCCTCTTCCATCTGCCACATCTATCATCCATCATACTTACCACTCATAATCCTCATCCTGATCGGATCCTTTTATCCAACATGATCATCCAAATAGGATCATGGAATCGTCAAGGCAGTCTATGGATATGGTGTCTATCATTTCTATACCTAGCTTCAAAGAGATAGGAAAACTTCTTGAAAAAATACAAAAAAATGGAGAAAAGTCTTGAAAAAATACAAAAAAAAAAGAAAAAAGAAAAAAAGTAAAGAGAAATCAATCCATTTAATGGTGAAAACCACTTTGGTGGTGCCTTGAACAAGTACCATGGTGAAAACCAAGAAATCAACATCATTTGTAGTGGCTTTTCTCCTCTTTACTTTGGAGCTCTACTTGATCTTTTCATCCCATTTTCATTCACCCCCCACTTCATAATGGTCTTTTCACACTCACCATGGCTTATGAATTGTTCAACATTCCCCTTGCTTGCTTGCTTCATCATGCATAATAGGTTGGTCATATCCCCCACTGGGGAATTTCCTCAACCTTAGCTATGGGTTAGGCTACTCAACATCTCGCGGTCAGAGAAACTACCCTCTTTTGTCTATCTGCTCGCTTACGATTTGTCTCTTTCCATCATAAAAACTTCAAAAAATCCATTAAAATCATAAAATGTCATGAAAAAGCCCTAAAAATCATAAAATGTCATGAAAAAATCATAAAATCATAAAACATCTTGAAAAAATCATAAAAATCATAAAATGTCCTAAAAAAATCATAAAATGTCCTGAAAAAATCCATTAAAATCATAAAATGTCTTGAAAAATTCCCTTAAAAATCATAAAATGTCTTGAAAAATAATCCCTAAAAATCATAAAATGTCCTAAGAAAATCCCTAAAAATCATAAAGTGTCTTGAAAAAATTCAAAAAATTCAAAATTTTTGAAAATCCAAAAAAATCAAATATTTTGAAAATCCAAAAAAAAATCACATATTCCAAAAAACTAAAAGAATCACATAACCTCAAAAATTCCAAAAACGTGACACTTTCAGATCACCACATAACTTTGAACTTTAACAAAATCAAAATATGCCATGATTGACAATCAAATAGACATTACAACATACCTATCAATCAATCTTTCAGATCCAACCAAAACGCATAAACTGTGACAAGAATCAGTTCTACATTGAATCACGATGCATGCTTGTTGTCAATATTTAATTATTTTTTTGATTTTTATCTCTGGTGACATGTCTTTTAGCTTCTCGAGGATGTCTGGGACTAGAGAGGCGAGAATGGGGCATGTTCAATTGGTTGTTGTCTGTGGATTGTTTCTTATTCCTAGGATGACTCGTCTTAAGACATGGTTATTTAAAATCATCAAGGACACATGAGTCTAGTGTGGATGAGAGCATTACTTGTCTGATAGTGTCTTCTATGCAATAAGTATTCAGGTCATCTAAGTTCCTTATACCTAAATGCTTATACTTCACTGCTAAATAAAAATGCAAACAATATTCAGGTTGTCTAGACGTTCATGTTATCTAGACGCTTATACTCATTTGCATCCATTAAATCATCCATTTACATAAATCATTTCTCTTTGACCATTTTCATGATTATTCATTTTCATTAATTATTAAAATGCATTCATATATTTCATCAAATAATTTAAAATTAATAAATCAACTTCCATGAAATTAGCTCAAAATTGCACATTAAAATTCATAAATCATTTCCATGGAATTAGCTCAAAATTGCACATTTTGAGCTTCCAAAAATAAATCATGGCGTAAATCACTCCACTCATTTCTTATTTCTCATTTTCACATTATGTATTCATCTATAAAAACCTCCTCCTTCTCACTTTTTGGGATTCACATTCATTGCACTTTAGTTACTTGTGCATCTACTTTGAGCACTCTTTGTTTTGCATTCTCTTTGATCTTTGCATTACATTCTCTTTGATCCTTACATCTACTACTAGTATTTTTCATTTCTCATCATTGTAACTACATTATAATCTCTCTATCCTATACAATCAATCATAACCTCTTGTGTGTGCTTCTGAGAGCATCAATTTCTCAATACAAGATTGTGATTGTAGGAAAACAACAGAGTACATTTATGTTATTATGCATGCATGTTTAGATTAAATTTTTTTTTTTGCATGTGTGTTTCTTTTAGGTAACTCTAGTGAGGATGTTGGAAATTTGAATCTTAATCACATAATATTTTAGATCTATTTTTCCTCCATCTACTATTTTAATTCCATAAAATAAAATTAATAATTATTGTCAAACCAACTTAACTTAATAATCATGATTTTCTTTTCAAATGTTCTAGAAAGAGGGTTGTGAAACTCATAGGGTTCATGAATCTGAGTGTCCTCTTTTCCAAGTAATCTAGGTTCAAGATTTTTTCCCACTCCTTATCCCCATCATTCTAATGATTGGTAAGTTCGTAAATTATTTCAAAGGAACTTGTGGAAGAGCCCATTCGAGAATCCAAGTCCCAATCAGACCAAGAAGGTTAATGTGCCAAGCCAAATTAGGATTTTGATTTCACCTATCTTTAGGTCCAATTGGGGATCCAAATATTGATCAAACCCCATTGCTATTGGTCCATTTGGGTCTCCAAACCTTAAAGAAGCATTTCCATGAGTGAATGTCCATTTTAGACCCCGATTCCCAAAAAGGTCAAGGTCCGACGAACATTGTGAATCCCAACTGGACTTCATAAACCAAGGTCCAGATCCTAAGTCCATCTCTGACCCCGACTCCCACCAATCAAGGGTTAAGTCCCATTGGGTTTTCAATTCTTGATTGGAATTTTTTGCTAAAAGAGTCCTAAGTCCAAATTTGATCTTGATTCCCTCCAAAGGCTTAAAACTACCTGGTGAAAGAGGTCCCTATGGGGTTCAGAAACTTGATAGGACATAATATCAAATTACCTTTTAAGGCCAAGTTTTCTCAATGAATTTTAGGAATATTTACCAACTCATTTTTTTTTTCTCTTAGGTACCTTAAATATTTGAATCCAATAGGGAGTTTGGTCCTGAGAGTGCACAAAGGGAACCAAGAGAAAAGAGGTCCAAGGTGAAAAAACTTCCCCTCACAATGAAATGCAAATTCTAGGGAGTTAATGTGGTTTCAAAGTATAGATTATGGGTTAGGAAGATCATAGACATAGAGTTGGGGCACATAGACATGGATTCATTTAAGGAAGACACCTTCTCTTCAAATTCTACTCCAAGGGCACAGAAGATAGCTAGCTTGGGGCTATCTCATTTTTCATCTTTCTCAGTGGTAGTATAGATCCCTAAGTTCATCTTAGTAGTAGCAACCGCCTATAAACTCATACAGAGAAAATTCTATGATTCTTGGGGTACAAATATTATTGGACTTTCTCCGACAATGATCAGAATGGTCTTTGATTTTCCTCCTTATGCATAGTTGAAACCAATAACAAAATTTGAGTTCATTAAAGAGTATGAGAAGTATGTTAGTGGAAATTTTAGGTATCTTAACAAGAAGTGGCTGAAAATAGAAAGGAATTCCATTGTAAAACTTCCTACAAAGTTCAAAAGATCAAATTTCCAGTTGGAAGTAGGAGATAACATCACTCTATTATCAAGAGAATTTGGGAAAGAGTAATATAGTATGTACCAAAAATATATGTTCCATCTCATTAACATAATCCTAAGAGGGGAAATAGTCTTAGACTAGGGGAAAATTGTATTTGATGCCATCCAAAATTAGATTACTACTATGAAGGATACCAAATAATTTTTATGTTTTCCTATGTGATATATTGTGCTACAAGACTTGGCAACTTCCTTGGTTTGAGTACCACAGGGGCCAAGAAAGAAGGAAAAGGAAGAAAAAAAACATGAGAGTGCTATACATAGTTAGAGAATAAAGCATCCAAGAGGCACTTCAAATGGGTAAACAATACTTTCCTATACCCAATTATCAGCCAACTCACATGGGACGCAGGGTTCAAAATAACAAAAGAATCCATGGCTTTAGTCAGTGAGTGGGGGTAGTGGTTTATAAAATTCCATAATTCAACATACATTTGAGTCTTTGGATATGATAAAGCACCATTCTTGCTTCCAAATTGGAGTGATAGGTTGATCTTGATTGATTTTTCTCGGAAAATGATGGATTGACATTTAAATTTTTCTAGTAAGCATAAATTAGGGGTTTAAAATACCCCATTCAACTTGGTTATTATTCATGTGTGTCTATTGTAGCTACCAAAATAACTATTGAGGAGTTACAAGTAATAAACTTGAAATAATATATTGGAAGGGATAATTTTGATCCCAAGGGAAAAATGAATAACCTCTATGCATCACTATTCCCATTCCATGAGCCAAACATTGAAGACTTTTGGGCTGACCTGCAAAATGATTTTGAGTTGTGGAAGAGGGGTTATGATAGGTTAACATTTCCTCAAATGAGGGATTTCAAAATAATAGAAGATATCCAGGAAGGATTGTCTGACAATGGTCAAACATTATATCCTTTGTATAATATATAGATAATTGGTACTAAGGTATTGAATCTAATTAATTGGATGGAAAAAGGAGATTTCTTAATTGATGGGATTTCTACAGTAGCTATGGATAGGCGTATCTCATGGGTAGAGCTCTAAATTATAAATTATCAAGGGAAAGGGGTGTCGTCTGGGAGTAAAGGATTCAAGAATAGGAAATTATTCCTTGGGCCAAAAAGAATACAAGAGGTTAAAGAAGAAGACACTACCCTAGACAATCAAGGAAGAAGAGCCTATAATGGGAAAGGTGATTGAATCCTTTAAAACTGCTTCAATTACTTACATGGTTGCTTCTATAGTAGTATCCAGGATTGGAGTAATTCCCATTGCTCAAGTCAATCCCACTAAATAAATAGTTATAGAGGAGTATTTATCTACTATTTCCACAATCATTACATCAGATGAGGGAGCTATAGTGGAAACTCTAGTGATTTACGTAACATAATCTCCTCCTCTCATATATATAGAAGAAGTCCATCTAGAGCAAGAAGAGGAGGAGAATCGGGAGGATATGCTACCCGAATCTCTAAAGGGCACATCCTCTGAGGAGAAAAATTTGGTAGAAGACATAGATTTTAGAGAGAAAGAACATCAAAGAGAACACACCCTAGAGTTACATCAGGAGATCCCTAATGTTGAGATTGGGGGAGAAGATACAAAACATGTGCTCATGTAGAAGGAGCAATAGGATCTCATTGAGAGTGTACAGAGGTAGGAAAAGTAGGAAAAGGTTGAACAAGAGAAAGGTCAATAAGAAAATATTGAGCAAGAAAAAGCCTCTACCTTAGGTAGACTTGAGATTGATAAACCCTCCAAAGAGAAACCAAGGGAGATCCCTAGGGAAAAAAACAAATTTCTACATCAGTAGGATCCCCAACTTGGTTAAAATTGAATCTAGAGAAAAGGAAGAAAATGGTAGTGCAACCACTAACTTGGAAAGATATGGTAAGAGAAGTGGAGAAAACTAAACCAAAGAAGAAATCCAAAACTCTCCACTCTACTAGGTTGAATGATGTAGGAGAAGTAATTTTTGAGAAAAATACCTCCATTACCGATAAAGAGAGAGAATTGTAGGCAGTTGATTATTAGTTCTCAATCGTCAATCTAGGTAAGAAGACCCGAGGGGAAAAAATAGCTTCTCTAGACCCAGTGGTTAGTTCTACAAAACCCTGAATGATCAAAGAAGGATGAGTTGAAGGCTCAATTTGAATAGATAAAAAGGTTCTTAAGAGATCTTGTCTCTCTGGCTTCCGAGCAGCCATCATCATTAGAGACTTTGATATTAATGAGTAGAAAGGAGATTGATAACCTCATTGAAATGAATAAAAAGTCTCACCCTTTTTATTGGTAGATTGAGAAATTCATTGTAGAGATGGATGAAATTTTGGTGTCGGGATACAAGGAATATGAGGGTGCTTTCTCGTTGGAAGAGAAACTCCATAGTTATACTAATAATTTGAGAGATGAAGAGGAAAATTATAGAATAAATTTAAAGAAGCTCAAGGAGCTAAGAAAAATGAGTACAAAGGAATTGGGTAAATCTATAATTTTGGACTAAGATGACATTATTTTTATCGACAAATGCATTAAAATCATACTATTCAAGATGAAACTAACTATTGAACACAAGAAATAATGTTGAAATTGTAGAAATATTTGTATGATGATTCTTCATGTTTTGAAATTTTTATAGTCTCGATCATCATCTCATATCTCTTATTACTAGGAACATGTAGGTAAGATTCTTTACAAGAAATCAAAGATGTCTAGAATGAAAAAATAGAAAAATAAATCAACTTAGAAAATGGTGAAGAAGATACTGTATCAGATAATCTAGTTTTTTCCCTATAGTTATATTGGAGTAGTTTTCTTCCCAAAGGCATAACTTTTGTGAGTAGTATGTCCATTTTTTTCCTTCTTGTAGTCATTGGAAAGCTCTTTCAGTTCTCTTCACTCTAGGATTGGTTTGGTTTTTTTATTTTACCATTTTGACCTATTTTTGGAGCATGAAACATAGATGTTCTTATTTACACTATTTTGAGAAAACTTTTGCATAAGATTTAGTTTTTTGATTTCAAAGAGGTGTGAGCATTTGCAATGCACTACACAGTGGTTTAGATTATTTATCAATTTGTGGAGTAGGATGAGTTTGTTACTGCTTTGATCTCTTGTAGGAGCCTAAGATTTGGGGTGTGATTGTGTAAGTATCCAGATGAGTCAAGACGAAAAATCTTGAGGGAGTACATATTTTTATATGATATTTATGATGGTATAGCTAATTATCATTTTAGTGCTTTTTGGTATAGGTTTATAGGTATTTTTCAGAAAGACTTTGATGGTGATAGGTACATAGGTTGTCTTTAGTTTTGAGGAAATGGTTAGACATGGTTTGAGACTTGGAGTCTCATATAGGTGATAGTTAAGTGTAGGTATGGTGTTGGTTGTGGTTATGGTGTCATGGGTATGCAAGTACATTTATGCATTGGCACGAGATGATCATGCATATGGTTTTTTGGTGGTGATATGGTTTGGTGTTAGGATATTTCTCTTATCTTCTTGATGCTTATTTTGTTCCTTGACTATGCTTACTCATTTATGGACATGGTTGGAAAATCAGATCTATGGTTGATTTGGTGTTTGAGTCTTGATGTCTACAAGATTATCTTCCTTGATATCTCAGTTTGCAGGTTACTAATGTGATGATGAGTTTGCATTATTCATTGTTTTGATCATGAGTTATGAAATTTTGTGGATTAGCTACCCATTTTCTTGCAGTGGGAAGACTCGATGTGGATTGTCTATTTCCACAAGATTTCTTCAATGTTGATGTACATTTTGTTAGTTGGCCTTGTCTGTGGTCATTTGTATATTGATATGTTGCTTTGAAATTGAGAGGATGTATGGTTAGATTACTTGATTAGTTAGGTGATGGGACTTGTAGCATCTGGTTTGATCATGATTTCATGATAGCTTGTTACATTCATTGGTTATCACATTCAATGGGATATTTTCATAGTGATGATTTGGAAATGTTGGTTCGATTTGGTTTGTGATGTTTTGATGGCGGTTGTATGCATCTTCTTGGATTTGAGATATTGGTTTCACTTGTACTTTACTGACATTGTTGTTGAGTATGTGTAGACCTAGATGATCTTCATGGAGAAGATAGTTGTCATGATGCTATGTGTAGCTCATATCATGGGTTACTAGGAGCTGTTGGCAATGAAGTGGATGCATCATTGGTGATGGTTATCTTCATGTGATTGGAGATATGATTTCTTGGTTTAGAGTATGTTTGATATTATGTCATGGTTTACTCTTGATGCTAGCTTAGATTTTTTGCATGATATGTGTTCTCTTGAGACCAAGATGTATGTATTGGTGCATGTGATCTCCTACGAGGATATGGTTAGATCATGTTGTCATGATAGGTTCTTGATTATATGGTTGGAGTTGTGACATTGATCTTGGTGATTATATTTGTATTGAGTACATTGATAATTTGCTTGATTACATCATGATGGTGATATGTTGCATTTGGAGTTTGGCATGTATTCATCAGGTACAAGTGCTCATGGATACTTGGAGACATAGATGAGTTCACGATGGACTGATAGAGGAGATTGTTCTTGGAGTGAGTCATGATGGCCTGGTTATCCTAGAGGAGAATTATCATTCCCCATTCTTGGGCTACTCGGCAATTTATTATTTGAGAGGTATTTTTCCATTATATCTTTTAGGTGTGTTATGTTTTGTGCTTTTATTTCTCATGGGAATGATTTGATTCATGGTGATTGATTTTGGACTCATTTGAGGATTAGTTTAGCACAATTTTATTCTTCTTTATCTTTCATGGATATGGATCTTGAGCTATGGATAGTTAGTTCTGGAGGGCTCATTTTGAGAGATAGTTAGCATGGTTATATCCTTGTTCATTTGAAATTATGTTATAATTTATTGATGAGGAGTTTAGGGATTCATGTGATTATGTATTTCATGTATTAATCCCTTATGCAATGTATATAATGAGTGGGAGAATTTTGGGATATTCTATTATACACTATTACATAAAATGATTTATTATAATGTTGTAATTAAATAACTATTTAGTTGTGATGCACCTAGGTGGTATGGTTATTCACACTAGGTAATTATTTGGGGACCACTTTCTATTGTATTGTAAGAATGTATTATTATTAAATGTGTGGGAGACATGTGATAATAGTTTAATATTGGAGAAATATTAAATAAAGTGAAAACTTAGTACCCAATATTAAATAAGGGGTTAGTGGTTTTGTATTCACATGGTTTTGTCTTACCGCTTGGTTGTATTTATGTGAGCTTGTATCTATAAAAGAAAACACATGTTTAGTGGTTAAGGTTGGTTGGGTGATTGTAGGCTGGGTTTTTTCCCTCTTGAGGTTTTTCCTGAGGTATATCTTTTGGCTTATCTATTTGATTTATGTATTTTGGTTACTTGTATGCATGTTTATCTCTCATGGGGTTATGTAGGAAATGGAATAAGTTTGTGGTTTGAATGCAATATTTCCTAAAAAAAAACAAGAGTACCAAGAGAATGCATGCAAAATATCCAAGAGGAGACACAAGATTTTTTAAAGGGGAGAGAGAAAAGGAAAACGTCCAATATTATGAAAATGACATAAAGCCTAAGAATATTACAAAGAGAATGAGAGAGAGAGAGAGAGCTCATTAATATAATGCTTCTTATGAAGAATGAGAGAAGCACCTCAAATAAATAAAGGTGAGAAATGAGTTGCATAAGTAAATCCCATGTCTATACATGCCACCTTTCATCATATGTGTGTGCAAGGTGTCAAGATCCTCATAAGAGGAAACTACACCTAAGCCTTAATACTCCTCCAAAAAAGAATCATAAAAATGAGTCATTCTCACAAATGTGGGAGAATACTCAAATAATAAGAAAGAATTGTAGGGATTCTTCTATAATATCCTAGAAGTATTTAAATAATATAAATTAATAAATAATCTTCACCTAAGTAAAGATTAATTCCTAACAATATTGCACAACTTTGATTCATTGTATTTTCTTGAAGGATTCAAAATTCAAGGTTACAATCACACACTTTTGCTACATGTGGAATTGAGATGGAGTGGGCTCAACATATTTTATAGTCTTGGAAAAAATGTATATATGTGTGAATAGAAGCCACATTTCATATTGTTATTGCATCGTAGGTTTTTAAACTAGGAGCCTTTCAAATCCACACTCATGCACTTTTTTGACACTTTTCATCCACTTTTTAATAGTGAGATAACTTAGCATCCTTTTTCAAATGCTTGGTGATGTATATGGGGTGAAACCCATAAACTATAATATTATTTACATTTGATAAATCCTCATTTGCATCACATTCATTCAGTTTATAATAATTTGCATAATGAAACTTTATTTTTTTACAATAAAGTTTTTAAGGCTATAATAATTGATGATCATACTACACCAATTGAGATCTATGATCTAATAGAAAAATTCAAAAATGGTTTTTTGTGAATACTATGTTTACTCATATATATAATTATTGTGAGAAATGATAGCTCTTTATGTCCTTATTAAATATTCTACATTGAATAAAAAATATTTAATGATCAAGAGAGCTTTGTGCAACAATAATTGGAGCAATTGATATTATTTTAGAAGTTGTACCAATGACCTAGGGTTTTAAAACATATATAATGGTTAAGTCCAATTTTCCACTTGACATTTTAGTATTTCAAAGTTATTAGCCAAATAGTGAAACCCTAAGTTGTGTTTGATCTTAGAAAAACCTATTTGTTATAAAAACCCTAAATATGAGTTAAGCATCCTCCTAGGCTCAAAAAATAAAACAAGGGTTAGAGGAGGATATTATAAGTCAATTCACTAGCACTTGCAAGAAGGCAAAGCATGCCCAATGTTTTGGGATTCTATCAAATAGATTAATTGATAAGGATGAATCAGTAAGGGGTGCAACCCTCCTAGTTCAAGGGTGGGAATTATTCATCCGTTGTTACAAAATAAGCAATATTGCAAGTCCCATATCCAACATATAGAATTTAGACCTTGGTAGGCTAGTCTTACCAAATTTCTTTGTCAATGTAGACCTAATAAGAGCTATTGCTAAGAAATATGATAAAAAATCTAGGGAAATTATTAATGATAAGGGTGGTATCCTAACAAGATTGGACAAAAAATATATATGTAAAGTTTTTAGTTTGAATGTAGCTACTAATATCCCCATGAATTTTGACTCATTTTATAGAGAATATTCCAGGGATAAGCATAGTTGTAGGGTAATGTGGCTACCACATAATAGAAAAATGGATTAGAATAGGAAAATTGTGATTTTTCCAAAGAAAGAGTTGAGACCTTTAACTATGATTTTTTTTAATGTTACTTCATCGGTACCTACTTCACATTATGTCAAGTTTTGGTTATGGATTACAAAGCATAGATTCCAGTTCATTTAATGATGATAGTAGCTGACCTTTTGCATGGATGCCTATATAAAAAATTTAAGTTCACTAATTTTATAATAAAGGGAATCCATAAGGGTTTGATGGAAGTAAAAATTAAGGATAAAATAATATATTTAAAGTGATTTTATCTACTATGTGATATCCTTTTATAACTCTTTGTGTTTAATTAGTGGGTTTCATCACTATTAATTAGATAAATTAAATTTATGTATCATCATGTATGTTTTCATAGTGCTCTTATGGTGTAAATTATGTGGACCATGCAATTAGAACATGAATAATATAAATAGATTTAATCAATGTGTTGGTGTATGGAAGCAAGCATGATAATAGTTCCTTAATAGAATTTGGGTATCTATTAGCTTATATTATAGGGCTAAGAGGGAAAGGGAAAGCCAAGGCTAATTGTGAATTATGGATTCCAAACATAGTTAAATAGTTTGCATTATTTTCCTTCATTATTTTTAATTATCTTCAATTTCTTGAATTCTAAAGTGAGAATGAGAATAAGGTTCTACTTAATTTGAATAGAGGCAACACAACTTGAGATTGCATTGCTAACCCACAATATAATATATTATTGATCTTATCATAATACACACAATTGAAATGTTATCTTATTAAATCATCATGCAAAAAATCTTCTAATATTTAATTATATTGTTTTACTTAGAGATTGACCAAGTTAATGATCCTAAATTTTCCAAAAAAAAAATCCAAAATCAAATGTATTTAAATAGCTTTAAAATTTTATACCCTTGAAATATACAAGTGTAAGCTAAAGGAAAACAAGAAATAAAAAGTCTCAATGCCACTTGAATTATGCCTAGTCAGAATCATAAACCGCCCCTATTGGAGAAATTAGTTACTAATTGACAAGGAATTAGAGAATAATTTTTATCACTCTAGTTTATGCTCCCACGATATAATTAACAAAACTAAGAGTTAGATAATTAATATAGCCACCTCATGCATCCTATAGACTCCAAGTCATGTCATCAAATGAAGATCTAAATGAGTTAAATAATATAACACGATTGATAGGAAATAGGTCACTTCCATACCAAAAAATGAAATATGGCTCCATGAACTCATATTCAAGCTAGCTCGATGCATGTCCAAGCACAAATAAGGAAATATGAACAAGCCTCCATGAATTCCAGTTACTAGAGACCTAGACTATAATTTTAATGCAAACAATGGATGATCAACCATATTAAATAAGGAGGTGTAGTAAATAAATAGGGGGATGAAAAAAAATTTCATGGGGCTTGAGTTTAAAATTATGTAGTGAGAGGGAGGTTTAGGCTATGGTACATCCTATGAAATTATTGGCCTGCAAGATATTTGTGAGGGTTACTTAGGTAGTAATAATTCCATGACAATATTGTAGAAGGACCCTGATTTGGAGCATAAACTAATAGATTGAAGCTTACAAGTCAGATTACCTTCTTGCTCTCTTTAATGCTTTGGAGTGTCATTTCTTGAGTAAATGTTGACAGTTGTTGTGTTTTCATTTTATTAACTCTTGTGAACAACACTAGTTCAAACTTGTAGATCATGATTTTAACACATTTTCATCTACCTATCTTCTGCTAATTAGGTATGTTAAATTTATATTCTATCAAATAAGTTTATTTATATAGACTATATTCAAGATTTGTAAAATGGAAATGGATTACCATGCAGAATCAAATACCATAAAGAAATAAAAATAAAGTATAATATACTGGGAGGGATAGGATATTATTCATGTTTTTTCCATATGAGGGATGCCCTCCTTTCAAGACTGCAAAAGGAAGGCATAAACTAATTAATTTTACTTTTCTATGGTGTTGGCTATAAATTGTTAGCATATAATTATTTCATATGTTTGTTATCATGATAATTGAAAGTAGATGTCACTAATGTTTTAGAGAGAGAGAAAAAAATTGATTTACACTATACAGAAAGACTTGAGCTTTTTAAAATCTCTCTAGCCCTAGTCTGCGTTCTTTTAAACTATGTTTATTTTTAGCATTTTGTCAAATAGTTGGTGTGCCCTATTTGTGCTTCCACATTTTGCATGCATGTCTAATAGAACCTTGTGCATCTGATGGTTATCCATAAATTATTTTAAAGCTTCTATTTTAGTGCACTCATGGACATTGTAAAAAGATTATGGAATTTATCTTATGCCTCCCAATTTATTTTTGGGTTGTGATTTTTTAAAACTATATCAATAAAATTTATTTGTGCATATTGTCTAGAATTTAAATGGTCAAAATAAAAACACAGATTTGTTTCTCGGTTTTCCAATCAACTAGAAATACTCAAAATGCGGAAGCACAAATAATGCAAAGAGACATGCAACTTATTTTCTATTCAATAAGCTGGAAATGACATTACAAAAAAGGCATAAACATAAAACTTAGAGAATAAACCTAATCTATAGATTACAAACTGTTGGGAGAACTCAGGAGTTGCTCACATAGACTGACAGCTTTCAGGAGCTTCTGGGAGCCAATGTCAGGAGCTACACAAAGCTCTTTCAAAAGAAATCACTGCTCACACACAGAAACAAAATACACTTGTTGTTCAGGATCTTCTCTAAATCACACAAATAACTCAATAAAAATATTCTCCTTCTTAGACTGTTGCTGCAAAAAACTTCTTACTCTATCTACATTCTTCAGTCCTTTTGTCTCTTCAACATTCCCTCTCAAAATTTAAAATTACCTACCACCATAAATTGGAAATTCAAAATGACCAACCAAAATAAAATTTTGGAGTTGTCAGGAGTTGTAGGGATGAAGATCCCAAAAATTGCTATTGAAGAAGGGGCTCCTAATAGGTAGGTGAAACAACTAGGAGTCTAACATGAGAGTAGGAGGCTTCAAGAGCAATTAATATTCCAACACTCCCCCTTTGTCTTGAGCTGAGAAAACAAGATTAATCCTAATCCAAATCAACAAAGCCCAATTTTCTCCTCAGGCACTCAAAACTATCCCTACTCAAAGGCTTGGTGAATATGTCTACTAGCTACTTCTCAGACCTGCAAAATTCCATTTTAATTTCACCATTTTCAACCAATTCTCTAATAAAGTGATACATGATTTCAATGTGCTTGATTCTTCCATGTAACACAAGATTTTTCATCAAAGCTATTGATGAAACATTGTCACAAAATATTTATGTTCCATCCTCTTGTTCTCCTCTCAAATTGGCCAAGATTCTTCTCAGCCAAATAGATTGACATGATTCTACATTTGATAGTATATACTCAGCCTTGGATATTGATAGGGAAACTATGGGTTGCTTCTTGGAAGCCCATGAGACAGCTCCCAAACCCAAATGAAACACATAGCGGATGTGCTCTTCTTATCATCCAAACTTCCTGCCCAATCACTATTTGTGTATCCAACCAACCCAAACTCATTTTTTGTTGTGTACAAAATGCCATATCCTTTGGTGCCATTCACATACCTCATGATTCTTTTATCTGCTTGCCAATGGGTGTCTCTTGGAGTCTACATAAATCTAGAAATAAGACTCACTCCATGCATTATATCAGGCCTAGTTGCAGTCAAGTACATCAAACTTCCAACCAAACTTTTATACATGGTTGGATCCACATTGCTACTGCAATCTTCCTTGCTAAAATTTAGTCCTACGACTATTGGTGTTGGTGCAGGATTGCTTTCAAGCATCCTAAATCTCTTTAAGATTTCAGATGAATATTTTTCTTGGGAGATAAATATACCATAATGCATTTGTTTTAATTATATGCCTAGAAAATATCTAAAGAGACCTAAATCTGTCATTTCAAACTCTCTTTTCATGGCCTCTTTAAAATAAACAATGAGGAAATCATCATCCTGAGTGAAAAATAAATCATCAACATATGAGTAAACAATCAAAATATTACCATTTACTGCCTTGATGTAAAGAGTGGGCTCACCATCGCTTTTTCTAAAGTCATTAATCATCAAATATGAGTCAATAATGTTGTACCATGTTTGTGGAGCTTGCTTCAGCCCATAAAGAGCTTTCTTTAGCCTGCATACCTTGTGTTCTTGACCCAGAACTTAATATCCAAGTGGTTGCTCCACATAAACTTCCTCTTTCAATACTCCATTTAGGAAGGTGGACTTCACGTCCATTTAAAACACATTCCATTTGTGCTAGGTTGCAATTTCTATGGTTGCCCACCCGATCTCCATCATTGCAATGGGGGCATATGTCTTGTCATAGTCTCTCTCAAACTATTGTTTGTACCCCTTAATCACCAATCGTTCCTTGTGCCACTCTATCCTTCCTTCGACATTGTACTTGGTCTTGTAGACCCATTTTACCCCAATAAATTACTTTTTGGGAGGAAAATTAGTTAGCTCCCATGTTTTCTTCCTCTCAATTGCATCTATCTCCTCATCTATGGCCTCACACCATTTATCCTCTTTCACAATATCCTCAAAATAAATCAGATCACTATGAGAAAATAGTGAAAAATTCATGTTCTCATCAAAATCTTCATCATACCTTTCATTTTGGTAGATCTCCCTTAGACTCTTTGTCTTGTTTGGCATTAGGGAGGTGAGAGTGGGGTCTAAACTTTCACTACTAATGCTTCTCTATTGAACAAGCTGGGTCTGGAGCTGTCAAGAGCTCTCAGGAGCCAATCTTCTGGTTGTATGTGGCTTCTTGCATTTTTGTATGCTCATTTCAAGAGTTGTTAGGATCTCTCTATCTGTGACTATCTTTTTGACTATCTACCTATGTTAGGAGTTGTTAGGATCCAACTAGATCTCTCTCCAATTGATTTATAAGATAGTCTCTATAACGGGTTGTTTGAGTCTGGAGCTCTTAGGAGCTGTCATGAGTCGATTGTTTCTATTGTTGCAGGATCTTGTTGATCTTCATACTCATCTTCTTCATCACCCTGAACTAGCAGGATCTATTAGGAGTTTTCAAGATCTATCAAGCCATCCCATGATTCATCCTCTAAGAACTCCATGTCTCTACTAATCACTATCTTCTTGGTGACTTGATTATACAGCCTATAGGCTTTGGACTCTTCAATATAGCCCGTGAAGATTCACTTCTCACCCTTGTCATCCAAGTTCTTCCTCTTCTCTTTTGGCACAAGTGCATATGCCACACACTCAAACACTCTCAAGTGCTCAATCATCCACTTGCATTTTTTTCCATGCCTCTTGTGGGATTTTGTCACGGACTACCTTTGTTGGACTTCTATTTATCAAATATATAGTTGTTTGTATAGCCTCTCCCGAATATACATATGGGAGTCCCTTTTCTTTTAGCATGCTCCTTTCCATCTCCACTATGGTCCTATTATTTCTCTTAGCCACTCCATTTTACTATGGAGTATAACTATTTGTTAGCTCCTTCTTGATGCCATTTTACCCACAAAATAACACAAACTGATTGGAGGTATAATCTTCTCCTTGATCTGACCTTAAGACCTTGATCATATGTCCACTCTCCTTTTCAGCCTGGGTTTTAAACAACAAAAACTTATCAAATTCTTTAGACTTATGCTACAAAAAATAGACCCATGTCCTATAGCTGTAATAATCAATGAAGGTCATAAAATATTGCATTTTACCAATAGATTTGGTTTGCATAGGGCCTACCAAATCTATGTGCACTAGCTCCAATGGTTCTATTTCCCTTGTAGATTTGCTCAATTGAAAGGGTTGCCTATGTTGCTTGCCCAAGATGCAAGCCTCACACTTAAAATTAGGCTCTACTATTTTCGGCAAACCATAAACCATTTTGTTCTTGGAAAAATGACTCAAACCAACAAAACCTAAGTGTCCATACCTGAGATTCCATAGCTTCGAGGGATCTTGAATGGAGCTCCTGAGGCCTACTTGTTGTACTGTTGTACATTTTCCATTCATGAGAGGTAAAACTACGGACTAAGATGAGAAATAAGGGAACATTTGGTTCTTCATCATTTGGACTACTATAAAAAATTTCATCCTCTCATTCTTATCATAAATAATGCATTGACCCTTCTCCATCAACAATTTGTAACCATTTTGGATCATTTGTCCAACACTCATGAGGTTATGCTTTAACCCAGGAGATAAAAATATATTTTGAATCTCCTTCTTTTCACCTTGCTTGGTGCGGATCATGATGGATGCTTTGCCAACAACTAGAACTAATCCATTATTCCCGATGCAGGAGCATCCACTGGTGTAAGGGCAATCCTACATCACCCAAAAATATCTTTACTTTCATTTAGATTTTTGTAGATGTTTTTGCATTTCTGGATACCCTTTTCGTTGAAGATGAATTCCCAACTTTTAGAACTGATTTTCTATTTTTTCTGCTCAACTGCTATTTTTAGCAGGTGTGAATTTGAAGGCGTATGAAGGCATAAATTTTAGGGAAGCTTTAGGATAGAAAAATAAGCACTTTGGCAAAAGAATCAGGTCAAGATCATTCCTGGTTTGAAAGTTATTCAAGTTTCAGTTTCTGCTTTTTGCCCCGAAAAACTCCTTTGAGCCCTATTTGAGGCACTAAACGGTCCCGTACGGGCCCAAAAATCATTGGAACTAGCGGAGCGGGTTCTTAACGCGTTCTTCATCCGAGACCTTTCCAATGGTTCAAAAAACAAAGTCCCGGATCAAAATTTATGGCTTCCGAAAGTTGGTCATTTTTTGCAAAATTGCCAAATTTTGAATTAAGACTCAATTTTTGAATTTCAAATTATAAATTTGGGTGCCAAACCACCAAAAATAATTATTCTAAGGTGGTTTTTAGCTCCAATGAGGAGGGGGGTAGCTTTTTGGGGGAAAGAGCACATAATGAGAGAGGGGGAATTTTTGTAGTTTTTGTAATTTTGCATGTATTACAGAACTTGAGGATTTGAGATCCTCTACATGTAAGATTTTCATATTTAGAATAATAATAATAATCTCTGGTTGTGAATGTCATTATTTGTGTCTCGGGTTGCACCCTCATATATTCCCCATTCTTATCTTTGACTTTACATTCTTATAAATGAAAGAAAACAAACTTTCATTACCACTCATGTGGTTTCTGCAACCGCTATCCAAATACCAGACTTTGGGGCTCCCTTCTTCACCAATGTTGCACATAATGAAGGCTATGGACTGATTTCCTTCAGTCACATTCACATCAGCCACATTTGTATTTTTTTTTGGCTTATTATTGTGCTTTTTCTAGCACTCACTTGCATAATGACCAAATTTATGACAATAGTATCATTCAACATTGCTTTTTTCATTCCTCTTATTCAAAATATTGTTCTTCTTGCCTTGTTGGGAGCTATTCTGAGAGCTATTCACTCCCTCTTGGCTAATTTTTCATTCAAAAATACCATTGTTCTTCTTTGCCTGAGTTGCTTTCTCTTGGGAAGGAGCTATCATCTGAAGAGCTATGCTCACTCCATACTTCTATGAGGGCTATTCATTAGTTTCATCTCGATGGCTTTCATCAAGAGAGTGTCTCTCAAGAATGTAGCTTCAATATGACCTCCCTAGATCTCCCAAGCCTCTACCACGTCATTGGGAGTCTAGTGCCTTCTACCTCTCCCCTTACCTCTTGCATTTGACTGAGTGTTAAAAGCTTTCTCTTGGGAAGAATTAGCAAACCTATTTAGGCATTGCTCATGGTTTTGAAGAGAACCCATCAACTCATCCACCATCAAAGTAGAGAGGTCCTTTGCTCCTTCAATGGAAATGATGATTGCATCATACTTGGAGGGAAAACTTATGAGGATCTTCTCCACAATCCTCTATTCTTCCATGGTTTCACCATTCATCCTCAGCCAGTTTAACAAACCGAAGAATCTTGTGTGGAAGTCTAAAATGGACTCATTTTCCCTCATCAAGAGAGTCTCAAGATCTCTTCAAAGAATCTGTAGCTTCACCAATATGACCTTATTAGTCCCTTTTTAGCTGGTTTGGTGGATTTCCCAAGCTTCCTTTGCATACTCAGCTATTGCTATTTTGGGAAAAATGGCCTTTGTCATTGCTACTTCTATGAAAATCAATTCCTTAGAATCCTTCTTCCTTTGCTCCTTCAACTGGGTCTTCTGGTTGTTTTTGAGAGTTGTAAACTATGTTGGGTTAGTAACATCCACGAACCCATTTTTCAAAAAATCCCACAAGTCATTGGAAACCATAATAGTCTTCATCTTCTTTTCCCAAACATCATAGTTATGTTCATTAAAGGAAGATGGTTGCTGCCAACTCTTCCCTTCATCTCCAGCCATGTCTCTTACAGAGAAACTCAATACCCAAAAAAAAAATGCCCTAACTCAGGAAGAAATGGGGACTATGGCTCTGATACCATGTCTGAAATTTAAATGCTCAAACAAATAAAATAGAGTTGCTGCTCTATTTTCCAATCAATTAGGAATACTCAAAATTCAGAAGCACAAACAATGCAAAGAGACATGCAACTTCTTTTCTATTTAATAAGCTGAAAATGACATTACATAAAGGGATAAACATAAAACTCAGAAATAAACCTAAGCTACAGATTACAAACTACTGGGAGCACTCAGTAGCTGCTCACATAGACTGATAGCTTGCATGAGCTTCTGGGAGCTCACTATCATGAGCTATGTAGATATCTTTTAGGATCAATCACTGCTCACACACACAAAAATAATACAACTGATTTTGTTTAGGAGCTTCTCTGAATCACACTAGGAACTTAGAAAAAAACATTCTTCTTCTTAGACTGCTACTACAAAAAACTTCTTACTCTATCTACATTCTTCATTCCTTTTGTCTCTTCAACATTCCCTCTCAAAATTTGAAATCACTTACCTCCATAAATTGGAAATTAAAAATGACCAACCAAAATAAATTATAGAGTTGTCAGGAGCTATAGAAATGAAGATCCCAAAAACTTCCATTGAAGAAGGGGCTCCTGATGGGTAGGTGAAACAACTAGGGTTCTGATGTGAGAGAAAGAGGCTTCAGGAGCAATTAATATTCCAACACATATCAGGCAACCATTGTATTACTTGAAATGAAATTTCTCTTAAGGCACTCTATTAACAGTCCACATACCTTGTCTATATATCCACCTCCATGGCCTACATTATCATTAATTATCTATTATCAATTATTATAAATGTAAGGCTATCAAAATGGATTAGTTTTATTTCTATTCCTTGTGACCATACTTGGAGGCATTTAATCTGAAAATGCTGGTTTCATTACTTCCATCAATTTTTTTTATTAATATTATTCTAGTGATTATAAATGAACCTTAGTACAGTCTTATCTGAAACCAGTAAAGGAAAAGTTACTACATTGTTAGATTTCATTGGACTGTAGTCTAGCATACCCTATGATAATTTCTTGAAATATGAATTATACCACATACCAGTTCTTGAAATATGAATTATATACCACCCTATTTTTCTGATATTATGTGAGTGTGTTCTCAATAGATTTAATGCATTCCTGTTCATTTTATACTTCTATTAACTCTCACATTTTTTGTGAGCCATCACTATAAATCATTTTGTAAATTTTTCTTATGATTATTCGTAATAATTCTTCTTGAATTAGTACACAAAGACTGAAGAAATAGAGCATCTACTTTCTATTCAAAGATCTTAATCTAGGTTAGTTTATCAAAGAGGTCCCAAGCTAAGTAAAATATTAGACTGGGTTATGATAAAAAGTTCCTCAATCTAGGTCAACCTCAGGATATTAATGTATAACCTTGGATGAAAAGATATATACCTCAATTGGGTCAAAGCTTGAAATATAAGGAATATGTATGATAAAAGAGCCATCATTGGGTCAATGCTTGGATGCAATCACTTCTTAGAATCTAAAGTTCCTTAATTTTACTTGTAGTCTTGTTAAGATAGCTACATTGATACAAGTTTTAACTTTTATGGAATAGTATTTAGCATGGTTAATTATACGATTAAGGAATCATGTGAAACCTTAGCTTATCGAGAATAACTATATAGAGGATAATATTTGCATTAGATAATGTTATTTGAGTTAAGGTTGATAAGATTTATAAATGGATTATCACATTCTTGAACCACTTTGAAGATGAATAGAAAGATGATGGATATGTTATTAAGTTATTTATATAATTGGTAAGGGACAATCAATTCATTTGCAATTTCTACTTTTATGCTATTAAGATACATTGATTCGTTAATTATCTTATTGTCAGACATATATTTAAGTTAAAAAGGATTATTCATGTTCTTTATGATTATTATTTTGTTAGCCTTAGATACATTTTTCTACTATATGGAGTTTTTACTTTGGATTAATTTGGAAGATAATTATGGTAATCATATGGATTTATGTTTTAATTCTCTTAACCCTTGATATTCAAAGTTCAACATAAGAATTTTGTTATAAAAAAAAAATTATGGTTGAATTTAAAAAGGATTGATGGAGGAATTTTTTTGACATATGACATTGTTATTTTGAGTTTCAAAAGTCTTAATTACATATAACACAAAGAAGTAGAATTAAATTAAATAATGTTAATATTTAGTTTACTCATGAACATCAACAAATACTTTAGGAATAAAATGAAATAAAATGGGTTAGGTTCTTTCATATGGTTTAGGACATAGAGCACACCCACTTTCCAATTTCATTCAAGGATAACTCTAGAGATTTCAATGCAAAGGAAAAATAGATCTTGCAATAGGGTTGTCCTAGGGGTTGAATATATACTAATGAGGGGTTCACTACCAAGCTAAGGCTTGGAAAGACAAATGAAAGGCAAGATGTAACACTAAACCCTAATTCAATGCGAGCTTTAACTAAATGATCTAGAAATGTAAATGAAACAAAATAGAAAGTTGTAGGATGGAATGTGCGCACCTGTGAGTCTGAAGATGACTAGAAGGGGGTCTGAAATGCTAGAAATTTTGAATTTACTACTGAATGGGAATCATTCATCAAGCTGGGAAAATTAGTCCAAAATCTAGATTTTTGGGTAGGAGCAAGAATTTGGCAAATGGGTATCTGAATCTACAAAAATTTGAATCTTGACCAAAACTAGGACTCATTCACCAAAAGTTGTGAATTAGTCCAGTTATGGTTTTTTGAAACTTTGAGATCTAAATCTTCAGTATGCAATCTGCTTCTTCAAGTTTCCAGATCTAAATCTATGTAAGTCAATTTGTAGATGCTCTCCAATGCTTAATGACAACTTTGACAACTTTTAAGCACTTTGACAACTTTATCCAAACTTTCTCTTCAATGTGTCTTCAATCTAAACCTAAAAACCCCACACTAAAAGGAGGGATAAATGTTGTTTTGTTAGTGGATAGGGGTTTCCCTTGGTCAAACCCTTTTTTCATAATCAAACCTTGAAATAGAATGAAATAGGAATGAAGAATGATGAACAAGCTAGATATGATGTTGCAACTCACCAAACCATAGCAATGAAGTGTTGCAAACATGTATGAGATGGCTCTAATGGATGTAGATCTTGACTTTTTCTTGAAGGGGATAGATCTTCAATGAAATCCAAGCTTGAATCATAAAACCCTACATCACAATTGTTAGCTCAAAACCAAATATGATGCATGAAATCTTTGATAGGATGCTTGTTTCTTTAATGATGCTCTAAAATTCTTGATAATATGCCCTTGAATTCTCTTGTGAATTCTTGAATGCTCATTCAACTTGCTAGGTGTAAAATGAGTGAAATAAACTTGTATTTATACTTAGTTATGCAAGAGTTCCCGAAATTACAACACTACAAGCCGACATCATATCTAGGAGGATAAAATCTTGCCAAAATTTTGAATTAATTTTGATTTTGGTCCACACGGGACTCATTCAACCAAGGTGGTGAATGAGTCCCATTAGGTATAATTTATGAGACAATTTAAAAAAATGCTTACAAAGGTGTGAAACCGGGTTTGGGACCCATGGGACTCATTTGCCCAAAGTGGCGAATGAGTCCTTGATCACTAAATCTAAGCCATTCAAGCTTAAAACACTTGAATTATGATTGGTTATTGATTTGTGTCTAGATTATCCTTGAAAAGATGCATTAAATTAGGCTTGTGGATGTAAAATAAGGCCAATTAAAGCATAAGAAAGCCTAATTATTTAATAAAACCCTAGAAAAGTGTGAATGTGTATTAATAAACTTTACAACACTCCAAATAAGGCATCAATAATCTCATTTAGTTCACAAGGGCCGAAGACCTAATCTGAATATGTTAAACATATTACAACACTAAATCAAGGCCAAGTTAGGGGGGGCTTTTTCTATCATTATATCTAGCCCCCACTTTAGTGAGATGAGTAACTTGCCTTCAATTCACACTAAAGTAGACCAAATACACCAATGCTAGTAAGATGGGATGGCAATGATCAAGAGGGGTTCAAATACACCAATGTTGGTAAGATAGGACAACTATGATCAAGGGGGGTGCAGAAGCCCCCAGGACCAAGGCCCTATGGAAAACAAACATAGGCACAAAAGAACACACATGAAAATGATATAAAGAGCAACAACCAAGCACAATAATACACTACCAAAGACATGGAGAGGAGAAAAATTAGAAGAAAGGGGTTGGATCAATCTTTGACTGTTTGTCCAACATGATGTGGATAAAATCTAGGTTGTTTGTCCGAAATAAAATGCACACTCACTCTAAGGCAATGAAACTCTAGACTAACTATTGGGTGAGAAGTACAAGAAGGTGAGACACATACACACATGACCAGTTACACTCACACATACACATGAGTGGCTAAGGGAAAGTCATGCCCTTGTTCAACTTCCTGTCAAAACCATACAAAATTTATACCTCCTGATAACTTTGATAAGGCACCACACAACAATGATTTTTGAGCTTCATGAGACAAGAAAAAATTTGTATTCTTGGAACTCATGAACAAACAAGATGGCTCCACAGGCATGCAAATTATGTTATGCAAGGTGGCCATATAACTAAAAATGCAAAATGCAAAATGTGAAGAATGTCGAAGGAGTCTTGCTTAGTTCATGTGAGGTCTTTAACTTAGGGAACATTTTGCCTAATGTCTTCAAGAGAGTACTAATTGAAGAATAGAAGATTCAAAACTTAAGGGATGTAGTGTGTTGCATCAAGCCACTAAAAGGAATGTAATATGCTAAGATAGATCACTCTCTTGAAGGAAATCACACCCAATGTCATCCACAAAGTGAAAAATACATCGTATAAAGTAAAAAGATTGCACCATGAATCATGAAAAAGAATAAAATTCAAAATAATAATGCTAATGTATGCCCCCACTTTAAAGAAATTGCTAAACACCATACTGTGAGAAATTACTTTAAAGTAGCAGATAATAAATGCAAACAATAAAGAGGATATGAGAGCTAACTTGGATTCCCTATGCCAATTCATATGTTTCCAAATAAAGCTATGTCATGTAAAAGGGAAAAAAAAAGGGGTTGCCCCCAAAAATGAAACTCCAAACACATGAGGGATCTATGGATTTGGGGTTAGTATGTTCTTGCTACAATGATTTTAGAGAGCTCAGAACTATCATCATTCCCCAAATACAAATAGAATTTGAAGAATGACACAAAGAGAGCACAAAAAAAAAAAAAATCCTTTGGGTAAACACGAAAGAGACATGAATGTATCGACGCCTTGCATCATCCCCAAAAGGAAAAAAAAGAGACAAAGAAATAAAAGAAAAGAAACAAGATATAAAAGCCAAAGATAGAATATTTATGACATATAGAAGAATGAAGGTAAAAAAAGAGGAATGTCACAAAGAGAGAGAGATACATCAAATGAAACAACATGGGGGATCACATCACACACATGCAATCACACAAAAGAAAATGAAATAATGCAAAGGACTAGTAAGGAACATGCAAGTAAACCTAAATCAGGTCATCTACATCCCAATCTTAGTGTGTATAAACGAAAGGCGGACAACTAGCCTAAGGGACAACGAAAAATGCATTACTAGGAAAAGGCTATCTACTTCTTGTCCCCACTATGTGTAAGACAAGAATGATCTGAGGTAGGTGATGGGAAAGATCATGTTATAGTGAGAATACAAGAGTCTACAACTATTACATGACAAAGGGCGAAAGGGTCCTGCCTTAGGGGACTATTTCTATGATATCAAGCCTTTTGATTTTTTTTTGTAAAGCACGACACTCATCGGTATTATGTCCAAGCATTCTATGTGTAGACATTGGAAAATAGCTTAGGCCTGTGACTGTATTTTTCATCGCCAATTTAAGATACCCGCAAAATGATTAAATGATTTTATCATTTAATTATAACGTAACATCATAATTCCTCTACTAATTAAATAGTTTTAACCATTTAATTAATTCATTTTCATTATTCTTCCAAAATTGATTAATTAAGTAAATTACATTAATTTACTTTAATTACGTCGCTAATTAATTCTAATCTCTTCTTTTGATTAATTAAATAAGTTTCATAAATTTATTTAATTATGTCATTTAACTCTAATCTCTTCTTTTAATTAATTAAGTAATTTTCATAAATTTATTTAATTAAGTCATTTAAATTAAATCATATTCTCCTACATTTAATTAAATAAATGATAATTTGTTTAATTAATTATTCTATCTTCTCACCTAAAGTGCCTCCATAAATTAAATAGTTCATTCAGCTATTTAATCACATACACACAACTTCTTCCACAAAAAAAGGAATTAATTTTATAATTAATACTTCTATTTGAGCACATGTCTCCTACATTTTCAAGCAAATATCTCATGCATAAATCTCTCCATTCTTGACTAACACTCCCTCTCAGCTCACTCACCTAATTGATCTGTCATCTCCTTTTGACTCACACACTCTTTCAGTTGCATCCAATCAATCTAATCAATCTAATCAACTAACTATCCAATCAAGTCACTTAAATATTCAATCAGATCCTCACACTCGATTTGGACCGTTTGAATTCAAATCAATCTCGATCATTGAATATGTGAAGATTTTATAAAAGAAGATTTTTTAATTCTATTTTTGGTAATCACAATCTTCAAAAAAAATTTATCAAAATATTTACAGGCTAATATTGCACACTCATGATCTGAGGGAATTTGAGTATTTCTAAGTAAATTTGAGAAGAATAATGGAGATGAGTCAAGCAAGCATGGGAATTAGGTGATATTGTTCTTATTTAATTGAATTCATTTGTTGCATTGCACTTCATTATCAATTTGTGGATCTTAGCATGATCTAGGAAATTTGTGATTTTTTTCATTTTTATGCTTTGTTTGTTCCTATTTATTTTCCCTTATCACATTTTGGTGAACTTGATGTGAAGTAACAAACTTCAAAAAAAAATTGTAGAAAATTTTATTTTTGTAGGAACAAGTACGGATCAATGCATCTGATGCACATAATGACTCATCTGATGCACATAACAACACATCTGACATTATAAACTACATATGAAGAGGGAAATGATGCATCTAACTTCAAGCAATGCATCTGTGGCTTCCTGAGATGCATCTGACTAGTGAAAATAATTTTCTGATTTTTGAAATTTTGAGTTTTTTTGTTATGACTAATTTGGAGTTTACGATGTGTGATTTGGTGGAGTTAACCTAATTTTTGCAAGAAAATTGATAGAAGACAAAAATACAAACTTTCAAACCTCTAATGTGTGGCCTTACAGGACAATTGTCGAAGAAAATGATATGAAACTCCTATCTTATTTTTATTTCTTCCACAATTTGAGTTTTCACATAGGATTTCTTTTATTAATTAAATGGTTAATTAACCCTTCTCTGAGTCCTCACATAGTAGTTTTATTTTTAATTAGGGTGGATTTATTACTGTTCTTTATGCTTGGTAAGGTTGGTAGGCTCATATGCTCTCACCTTGGGAAACCTTAGTGATCAAGAATCCGGACCCATCCACTTTTTATGTTTACCTATTAGAGGGACTGCCTTGGTGGGAAAAAGTAATCAACCTAAGGGAAGAACCCAACCGAAAAATGAGCTAAAGCCAAGCTACTCCCAATTGGTATATAAATTTTAATGCTATAGGAAATATCAGCATTACAGGTGCTCCTACAGAGAAGTGATTCCCTTAGTACCTATGTGGTACATTAAAACCTATAGAGCGTAACCTCTAAAGGTTGGGAAACCTCCTTATAAGAGCTAATCTTACCTTATGTGTGGCCACTTGAATCTATGCACTAACTAAAAACTATTTGTTTAGATTTTCAAAAAACCTTCTATCTATTGGTGTAGGAACAATCATTCCTAATCTAACCCACATTATACACGCAATATTGTAGTAGAGATGACAAATTCCTTGTTCATGCAAGAATTTGAATCTTGGTAAGCTCGAGAAGTCGGTGCACTATAAGGGGGAGCATGTGCTACCAATATCCTAAGTCATCTGCTCTAGATGGTGTGGTTGGAGAAAACTCTAAGTGGGAGTCTAGTGGATATTGGCATTGCCAACCTTAAGATTGCCATTTTATGTTTAAATATTTTTCAAACACTCTACTTAGCATATCTTACATGTGTTTTCAATCAGATCTGATCAAACAAAAACATCCAAGATTCAATATTAAAAAAGTCATAAATTTATCAAACATAGGACCAATTCATTGCTCAACACATTTGTCACACAGAAACCCACATCTAACATTCTAAGTCATAACTTTTTCAACATAATACACATATAACATTCTGAGTCAAAATTGTCAAACCTGTAACACATCTGATGTATTAAACCAAATTTGTGAACCTCTATTACACATTTGATCTTATGAAGCACATTTTAAGTCTGGAATGACCCATCTACCTATCACAAAATATATTACACTTAAAAGATTGAAAATTCAGAAGACACCTTGTAGGATCTCATTATCTGATCTACCATTTGCTGAAAATTGGATCCAGACTTGAGACTTGTTCATGTTTAGGTTTATACTCATTTTTCCTAATTAGATGATTTTACTAGTAAACCACATTTGATACTATAAACCAAATTCATGAGTTTATGTGATGCATCTGATCTTTAGAACCACATTTGAAGTCTAGAACAATAAATTTGCCTATCATATAAAATCTTACAATTAACAAATAAAAAACTTAGAAGATTTGGTATAGGATTTAATTACCTGATCTATTCTCTGCTATAAACCTGATCCAGACTTGTCAATTGCTCATATTTAGGTTTATCCTCATTTTTCCTAGATAATTTCATCATTGCATGACTTAGATCATCCTTGGCATACTTAGGGAAATCCTTATCCATAATACATTATAGACCTTAAGGTAGATAAACTATCTTATCTTGATTGAAAATAGTGATTCGAATATGAATCATTTGACATATCATTTTACAATATGTCCTTTATCATCCTAGTGGAATTGCTTAAACTCACCAAGCTAGTTTGAACTCCACCTAGTCAACTTGTCACTTAATATTTTCGGTATTGATCCTATAACATAATTGGCAATCCTAGTTGGAACCTTGCATTAAACTTGGTCAGTTAGTGACTCATCCCTTAGTTATCCAAAGGTATTGACATATAGTTTTTATTATACCTTAGTTATTGCATGTCATAATATATGCCAAAAAAAGACCAAAAACATAGCTTAATTTTCACATCTTAGATATTTGCATTTCAGAGGTTATCTTAGGTCATACCTTATATTCTAAAAAAATACAAGAAAAAACCAACTTAGGTAGTTGCATACCCTACGGTTTTTACATTTATGAGTCATCCTCCTTTGAACAAGTCCTATATTATGGTCCAAACTAGATTACAAAAGAGATGATTAGAAATGGACCCTTCACGACAACGTGACGACCTTTACAATCTCACTAGAAAAATGAACCTCGATCCTACACTTCCCCAAGTTAATACCAATATCACACACATTGGGTCAACATCACAACGACCTCTGAAATATAAACCATATAGTAACCCATTTGAAAATTTCCTCATGAGAGATGACCAAGACCCTATCATTGTTGAGGAACTTGAGGCAGCAGCCCAGGATCCTGAGGTGGTTGAATTTTTTGATGATCTCATCGTGCTCGACCCTAAGATATTTTTAGCCAAACTCCTAGAGGATGGGGTTAAATTACCACCTATATTTTACATAAACATGCTACAAGGAATTCCGTCACCTAGAAATGTCTCAAATCAAAACTAGGGACCTAAAACACATATTCCAGAGAATGTTACACCTCGAGTAAACCTCAATATACTTTCAGGAGGAGCTACACATAGTGCTTCAACGATTCACAATACTTCCTCTTTTGGGATGCCCTCCACAACTCCACCTAGATGGAACCATCTATTACAAAGTTCATGAAAAAGGTTACAACCCAATCAACATCAACGCTTGCAACACAATCAACAACACAAACAATGTGCACTAACCCATTTGGGATCTCAACAAACACTATGAATACATCCTCAAATAATCCTAATGGATGCAAGAGAATAATATTTTTAGGTTCAAGACCCACACCCATGGTTAATTTCAAGGGTACAACATATAGTCATGCTATTCCCCAAAACAGTGCTACACATGGAAAAAAGGGTACACATACGTCACCTCAGGTGAATCCAACACAACAAGGTTTCAATCAAATACCTTTACGTCAAACACACCACAACAAGGTACCCATGCACAACCCACAAGTCAAAACACACAAGCACAACCCAACATGAACCCCTCATATACACATATACCCCAGGTACAACAATAGACGCCTCCATACACCTATCAAGTATCTACAAAAAAAGTGGGACCCAACAATACAAATGACATACCAAACCCACAGGTGGATGCTCTAACTACACAAATGATTTCTATACAGAAACAAATTGAGAACATGCAAGTAACAACCAAAAAATCCTACAACATGCAAGACCTACATATGTATCCCTTTGATAGGACTATCTACATGCCTCATTTTCCACAAGGATACACAATCCCAAACTTTTCAAAGTAAAAAGGGATAGGCAACCTGATAGAACACATAAGAGAATTTAGCATGGGTTCCATTGACATTGCATCAGAGCATACATACTTGATGAGGTGATTCCCCATAACTCTTACGGGTCCTAAAATTGAGTGGTTTTCACGATTACCTAGAGGAATATGCACATGGTCTGAGTTAGCCAACAAATTTGTACACAACTATGCCTTTAACATTAAAAATGATATCACATTAGCCACTTTGTGTACCTAAAAACAAGAAGATGGAGAGTCCTTTATCAAATACTTCCAGAGATGGAGAAACTTAGTGAGTTGATGCCAAATAGAGATCCTTGAGACAAAAAAGGTGGACATGTTTGTTGAAAACCTCCTAGATGATTTAAAGGATCCCTTGCAAGTTCATTGTTGTTCCCACTTTGAAAAACTAGTTGAAAAAGGAACAATCATTGAGAAATCACTTGTTGCTAAGGGCACCCTTTCTCTAAGAGTACAAAAAATCAACATATGTTCAATGATAAAAATATATTGATCTCAAAAAAAAAATGTTACAAATGATGGGGTTGTGGATACCAAAGTAGTAAACAACACTTGTCTTGTTGTCACTCTGAGAGGACCTAGAGCATCAAAAAATACACTACAAACCCCTACAACAATGACCAATCCCATACAAAACAATCCAGGACTAGGAAAACATAGACCACCTAGGATGGGAAACATGCCTTACGTGTTTGAATTTAACCCTCTTGGTGGGATGATAATGCTTTTTGTGAATACCACCAAGGTAAAGGACATAAAAAATTCACTTGTAGACAACTGAAAAAATATTATTCAAGACCTTATCGAAGACAAATTAATTGAGATAGATGGAAAAAAACAACATACTTCTAATCAAGATCACATGATCTACCAGAATCCTCTTCAAGACCATGTTTCAGGAATGCCTCCAGTTCAGTTACTAATAACAATAACTCGACCAATTATATAACTATTGGCTATAATTACACCAAAGTCCTCCATATTTGAGCTATAGATGAACATATCAACACCATTACCATCAAGAAGACCCCAGAGTGTGTTGTAAATACTCACAGAACTAAAATAGCCATACCTGTCCCTTCGCCTCCCAAGCAGTCCAAAGATAAATGCCATTTTAACTTACTAGATCAGCTAGGAAAAACCCCAACACAAATATCCATACTAGATCTTCTATGCACATCACTCAATCATAGGGCCATCCTAGATAGGATGCTAAAATAGATTGTTGTCCTAGAAAACCTCAATGTGGACCAATTTCAAGCCATGGTTAGATTCCTGGTGAGCTCTCACCATGTTACCTTCTCTGACACAGACTACTCAACTAAAAGGATGAACCATAATGATATTGGCAAGAGACACTGCAAATATAATTTGGTGTTTTCATTGATGGAAACCCTAGTCAGTGATTTGATCCACATGTCATCATTTGATCATACCGAAAGTTAGATCAAAGTTTTGTGATTAACTGTCAAGCAAGAATAGAGCATCCGACAGAATTGCTTTCATTGATTCATATTCAATTTTCTGTTATTATTTTTAGTTTTGGATCTCAGGGAAGGTTTTTTGGTATATGATCTTTGTTAATATTGAAGCTTAGAGCCTCATATCGATCCATGTGTGAGTTAGAAGATCCGATTGATTAATTTCTTGTTTTACAATGCATAAAGGCCGACTTGGTGGATATAGCCCTTGCGAATATTTTAGGAGTAATTGTTTAAGTAATTTTATTTTTGATCATGTTGATTTGGGTCATAACTATGCTATGGCAAAATTTGGTTGGTGCACATTGAGAATTAACTATGGATTGAGCCGACAATTTATAAATATTTTCATACTTTTGTTGGAGGCGATAGGTAGCGATTAAATCCTTAGTGGCAGATATATATAAGTGATCTATTATATATTTTTGATATAGAAGTGAATTATGTATGCGAGCTATGAATATTAGAAGGATTATAGAGTGATTATGCATAGATTCACTTTTACATAAAAGGATTTTTGATGTGAATTGAAGCAGAGAAGAGCAGAAGAGAAGAATCAGAAAAAAGGTCAAGAATTCGATTGTTGAGCCTAACTGGAACTATAATCAGGCATTAGCAAATGCTAATTTCTCAGTTTAATTCTTCTGATGGATTTAATCTGAATATTTTGTGATAAAATAAATATTCGTTTATGAGAAATGAGCTCCAGGTAGTGTGTTTGAATGCAAGTGCATTCCCATTTTTGTAAACACTTATTTATGAGTATACTCATATTGTGGATTAGGATTACAATGTGGTTTTTCCCCTAACATGGTTTCCACATAAAAATCCTTGTGTTATGGTGCTATGGTTGTTTGTCTTATATTAATGCTTATTTATTTTGGTTGAATGTTATAAGTGCTTTAACGATCAGATTAATAAAGTGAAAAAGTACAGAACATTGACTCACCCTCCCTTTTAGTGTTCCTTGATTCCAACAATTGGTATCAAAGCCTAGTTCCTCAAAATAATTTTAATAGATTGAGGAATTTTCAAGAAAGTAATTCAATGGACTCGGATATTCTTCAACAACAACTATTGGTGGCCCTAGATGATCTTGATCAGTCAAAATCTGAAGTTCAGATTTTGCAAGGAAACCTCATGGATGCTGAGAAATTCATTGAGTCTTTGAAAGATAAAATCAATAAGTCCAGGGAGAAGAGAAGGGAACTTTGTGATCAGATTAAGTAGAATGACGGTAAGAGCATAAAAGATGAAAACTTGATTCAAACCCTGAAACAAAAGACAGAAGAATGTGAAAATCTTACTAGAGATAATACAGTCCTAAAGCATAAGATGGAATCTATTATGATGAGGATGACCAAGGAGATTGAAGACAAAAAGAAGAACGAAGAGAACCTTGCTCAGCCCTTGAAAGATAAATATGAAGAATGCAACATAATTAATGATGGATTCATTAATCTGGCACTTGAATTGCAGCAATCCAAAAACAATGAAGAAGAACTTGAAAGAAAAATTATTACACTCAAAGATGAAATTACTATTACAAATGAATTCAAGGATAATTTAAAGATTAGCTTAGCTAAGCTTGATGAACTGATTAAAATTCAGAGAATTAAAGGTGACAAGTGAGGTCTTGGATATGAGGAAGGAGAAAGTTCTAGATCTGGACAAAGGAGATTTAGGCAAGGAAATCAAATGAACAAATCTGGAAGGTATCCGGTAAGACAACCTAATGCTCAAAGGTTCAATGGTGACTGTTTTATTTGCAAAAAATGTGGTCACATGGATACTCAATGTAGAATTAGAATGAACTCAAGTGGTCCATCATTTTCTGGTTAGTGTTTCAATTGCGACAAGTATGGTCATAAGTCAAATGAATGCAAAACTATTATGAACAAAATTTTCAATAGAGATGTTAGATGTTATGCATGCAGTAGATTTGGCTATATTGCTAACCAATGTAGATCAAGAGAAAATCAATGGAACAACTAGTCTAGACAAAGAAATGTTGTGTGCTACAATTGCAAAAAATATGGTCACATTGCTAGATTCTGTAGAAGCAAAAAGGGTATGGTAAGTCAAAGAAAAAAGATGCAAAAGGATGAAAAGGGAAAAGGGAAAGTCACTACAGGTGAGATAGGGAAGGAAATGAAGAAGATATGGGTGAAGAAGAGTCCTTCTATTGCAGAAAATGAGCCAACACCAAAATTTGGTTCTAGTAATTCATCTTGGTATTAGTTCATAGTCTTTGACCTAGGAGGAATTAGTGATTGCATTTATGATCTATAGCTGTTGCTGAAATAGTTGGAGAAAGTATTCATGCAGAATTGAAGGTCCACAAAAGAGTTATATTTCACAATGTATGGAAACAAGGTATCTGGATAAGTTAGGGAAAAATAATTTATTACAAGAAAAATTTAGGTGTGCGAATAATAAAAGGTCATTTGTATTATTCATTTGTCACTTTCCACTTTGAGAAGAAGAAGTTTGGAGAACTCTGAAGTGAACTTTCACAAAATTTGGCAGAGATTCAAGTGTGAAGGCAATTCGGCGATAAAACCCCTAATCTAGCAAAAAGGTATTTATCGGGAATGTTGGATGTTGTGGTTGCATTGCTGATATGTGGTTATCATTGATGTCAAAACTATTAGCATTGATGATGCTTAAGGCTGTATATGTCGAGGATATTGAGAAAATTGTAAAAATAATATTATTGACTGTAGAAGTTGTGAAATCCAACTTCACAGACCCCAAAGATCACCTGCATGCAAATAACTTGTCACATAAAGAAGAGATAGAGACAAAAAAGCAAGGGTGCTCTGAAAGATGATAATTGTATTAATCAGAGAGAGTAAAATTACAATGATCAATCCTTAAGAAAGGAGATTGTGCAAAACCTAAAAGAAACCCTAATAGGTAAACATTTAATAATTAATATAATTATTAAATGTCACAATATGCAAACTAAAGGTGAAATCTTAAGAGAGGAATAAAGGAAACTTAATTAACATAATTAAGTTAAAACCTTTACTCTAACACCCCCCCTTAAGATGAGAAAGAGTGCAGATACAAACATGTGCAAAAAAAAAAGGTAACTACAATGCATGAAAGGAAACATGGGTCCCGACAACTAGGCCTGATCAGGTACCCATTTACAAAAGCAATGCAAACTAAATGAAACGGGGTAAAGGAGAAAACCTAGTGGGAACAAAAATCCTCCCCAAAATAGAATGCAAAGAAGGAATACAATGCACTAATGAAAGAAGGATAGGAGGTGGATTAAATGATACCCCCCATAGAAAAATTTTATCATATAAGTACATGTACAATGGTCTCCATAGGAGAGATAGAAAGAGAGAAGAAGGCCCCCCCATAATGAAGAAACTCTTGTCACAATGGTAGATGCTTGATGTAGAATCGAAAAAGAGATCCTGAAGTGGCAGATGATATTACTCCCCTTGGGAAGAAATGGATCCAAAGGATGATGTCAAAGAAAACCTATGAAGAGTGATGAACCAATCTATCTCAAGATTTGTGCCATGATAGGATGTTGAAGAAACTCTCTATCTGAACTTAAACAAATGATGTCAAATCCAAACTGATGTGGAGAATCTTGAAATGTAACCTCTGAATGCACTAATAATGGTGGGCGTACAGTGATAACCTGACTACCAAGGTAGAGGAGATGAATGTCCTCATAAGAATCCTCCAAATCTGTAATATAGGACTCCACAAACAAGAAAGATATGTCTACAACATAGGAGTCCAAAGTAGCTATGTCTGGAAGATGTATGATTCCCTGCTGCACTGAATCAGGAACAATAGGAGATGTTGATGAAGTCTTAGTCTGAAGAGTAGAAACTGTGAGACAAGCCTCTGATCCATCAAAAAATGTAAGGGTGTCTAAATACTCAAGCTCCTCTAAAGTATCATGATCAAAGGGTGTATTCTCTCTCCAAGCAATGGGTAAGAGACAATCTGAAGTAGGATCTTGGGAATGGAGATATATTGCGGTCTCCATAGATCTCCCAAAGACGTGTCCAAAGTGGGTGAGGACAATCAATGTCCGATATATCCAACATAATGTCATGATCAACACTAGACAATATAAGTCCTACTATGTGATTTCTAATGATATCCCATGCTAATTTTCCCTCTAAAGTTGTTGGTTCAGGTATGAGATCATACAAATAAGGCAAAAGATTAAGCCACCTATAATGTGTAAGTATACCCTTTGCCCATGACTCATAATTATCCTGTTCCAGAATAACAACTAAAGGGTGAGTAGAAAAACCCATGATAACTCTTCAAATGAAAAAAACTAAGAAATTTCACTTTATTGCATTTAGATCAAATTAATATAACCCATCCCACACAAACAAAACCCATGTAGGTGGCAGAACATCCAAGTAATTGAGCAAAGTGTAAAAACACACAAAGCTGAATAAAATTTATCTAGTAAAATTTCTGATGAAATATACTGCAGATCTAGAAAGAGCACTATAACACCTTTCCAACGCCTATTTATTTGTGCAAAATAGAGTTTGGATGCAAAAGATATGCCCTTGGGAGTGAAAATAAAAAGTTCTAACTTTGACCGGCAAAAAGAACTACTAAACAGAAAAATCAGAAAAATTCACCAGCACCACTGGAATGGCACTAGAACCAGTTTTCTGGTGATACCTTGTTTTTGCAAAACGGAGATCATATGCAAAAAATACACCCGATTTCATGCAAGTAGCTTCAAAAAACACAATTTGAACTTTCTGGCCCTCAGGGGCTAAAAAAAATTCAAACCTTGGTCGTATGGCGTCCAAGGGGTTGGTGGCTGGGTGTTGGATGTGCAGCTCCTAGTCACCAATATGACTGGCACAGGGGCTGATCGGCTCGCAGGGGGTTGAACCGAAGCACCTGGTCACCGATATGACCCTGCAAGGTGTTGATAAGCCCGCGGGGGCTGCAAACCGGCGGTGGCGGTGATGTGGTGGAGTTGCCCGATGGTCGTCACTCCTGGTGGCCATCAGGTGGCATGGCGGTGGTGCCCTCCCTTTTAACTGGCTGCATGTTTTGATTTGTTTCTATATTTTTTGCCAATTTTCTACATCGAAACTCATGCTGGGGAGGCCGTACGACCTCTCTGGCAAAAAAAATTTGCTTCTCTAATCAGCTTTGTCCAAAATGGATGAATGAACAGTCATTTTTAGGGTTTTGGGCCACTGCGGACTCAATGGTGAGGTCCGTTTGGGCTTAAAATTCTCTAATCAAATAGGTGATTCCCTAGATCAAAAAAGCAAACCCTAAACCCTTGAAGCTCCAAAACCTTCAGAAGATGAACAGGAAGTAGTAGGTCTGGAGCTTTGATACCATGTAGAAGTTGTAAAATCCAACTTCATAGACCCCGAAGATCACCTGCATGCAAATAACTTCTCACAGAAAGAAGAGATGGAGACAAAAAAGCAAGGGTGCTCTAAAAGCTGATAATTGTATTAATTAGAGAGTAAAATTACAATGATCAATCCTTAAGAAAGGAGATTGTGTAAAACCTAAAAGAAACCCTAATAGGTAAACATTTAATAATTAATATAATTATTAAATGTCACAATATGCAAAATAAAGGTGAAATCTTAAGAGAGGAATAAAGGAAACTTAATTAACATAATTAAGTTAAAACCTTTACTCTAACATTGACAACCAGTGAAGCTGAAAAGGTCAAAATGTTGGAGAGATATGTACATTGAAGATCTGAAGGTGCACTTTAGAGGGTTTGTTGCTGAAGCTTTCTAGTATGTTGTCTGAAATTTTTAGAGGTTCGCATCAAGATTTGTGGAAGTTATGAAGATTTGTGTTCCTACAATTATTCAGTTTTTGTAGATGGTGTTCTTGGATGAAGCAGATGAAATTCTAGTAATTTCATGTGTTTCGCATATACCTATGAAATTCATGGATGATTCTAGATCATACTCTATCCTTGTTGTACATCCTCACTGACTGGAGTGTTCATGATTGGAGATTTTTTCGATGTGTGCTTGAGTTTTCATGTTGTTGGCTGACATGATGGTGTTAGGGTGTTGTAGATCCATGACAATTAATATTTTATTGTTTAGTGTTTGAAGGTGTTTGTTTGGGTCTTCACTATGTTGTGACTGACTTGTGTTGGTGTGTATTGAAATTTATTCATGCATTGAGGCCGAAAGTTGTAATTTATTCTTTATTTAAGGCCGATTGAATAGTGGATGTAAATCCGTAGAGTGGATATAGATAAGTGTTTTTTTTCCTCATTTAGAGGCAATGCTTAGTGTGTGCAAGAGGTGTACATGTGCGAATAAAGGTCAAATCATTCAAGATCAGAGAAGAGTGTGAAAAAATTTAAGCAGAGTGTGGAAGAGTGTGTAGAAGTTTTTGTGCACCTAATTGGAATTGTAATTAGGCTTTTGTAGAAGCTATTTTATCAATTCAACTTCATCAGATGGATTTAATATGATTATTTTATGTAAGGTAGTGAGCCTTCCCTTTGAGTAGTGTGCTCTAGGCAGTGCACTTGAATGCAAGTGCATTCCTTTTTCATTCTTCATTATACTTCTAACAGGGTATAATCTTGTGGACTAACATCCACCATGTTTGTTCCCCTAACAGGGTTTCCACATATAAAATCTTGGTGTTCATGTGTCTCTGATGTGTTATAATTTATGCTTGCATTATTATTTATCAGATCTGAGATTTAAGGTTGATTAATGTTGTATAAGTTTGATTTTGGTAACAACTGATTCACCCCCCCCTCAGTTGTCTATCCTTATTTTCCAACAATTGGTATCAAAGCTAGTTCCTATGAAGAAGCCTAATAGCTTGAGGTGATCTGAGATGGAATCATACAAGAAGGATAGTCCTAGATTCGATGGTAAGAACTACTCCTTATGGAAAGTCAATTTGAGTTGAATGAATTTGGTGAATTTGCTCCTAAGACCGAATCTACATTCAAAGCTACAGTATCCAGAAAAACCCAATAGAGATACAATCCAGGTGAGAGTTCCAAAAGGATATTCAAATATGAAGATGAAATGAAAAATATTGAAGATAAAGAAAGATAATTAGAATAACTACAAGCATTGATTGTGAAAAGAGAAGCCAGAGGTCATGGTAAGTACAAAGGAAAGTTACCTATTAAATGTTTTTCTTACAATAAAATAGGCCATTTTGCATCTAGATGTCCTAAAAGAGTTTCTAAGTACAAACCTAAGAAGACTAGATTTCAAAGGAAATGTTATTATGTTGAAGAAGGTGTAACTGATGAAGAATTTGATAAAGAAATCAGAAATGAACATGAATGGGTATTTATTGCTATCATAGAAAATTTTCAGGTGTCCAGTGAATCTACTAGTAATGTGAATATTGAGAAATCTCTTGCAGAAAAAAATTAAGAAAGAGATGAGTGGGTAATTGATAACGAATTCTCACATCATTTGACTAGTGACAAAAGCAAGTTTGTAATCTTGGAAGACTATGATAGTGGTCTTGTAAGATTTGGAGACAACACTTCTGGTGTGATTCATGGTAAAGGCACTATTTCGTTTAGTGGTAAGCATAATACTGATGATGTTATTTATGTAGAATTATTAAAGAATAAATTGTTAAGTGTTGGAAAGATGGTAGACAAGGGTTAAAATCTTCAATTCAAGGATCGTAAGTGCAGAATAAGGGGAAGTTCTAGAAATATGTTTGCTTTAGGTACAAAGAAAAAAGGTCATATCTTTCATTCGAGTGTCTCTAGTGAAATTTTCTTAATTGATTAGATTGATGTAAGTTGGTTATGGCATAGGAGGTTATGTCATGTGAACTTTGATAACATTGTCAAGATAAGCACTACTCAAATATTTAGAGATCTTCCTAAGTTAGTGAAGCCTACTGACACTATGTACAAGGAATGTCAGATGGGAAAGCAGATAAGAAATTATATCCGGAGCAAAGTATAGCTCTAATGGAGTATTGGATTTGATACATACTGATCTATGCAGTGCATCCAAAATCAGAAGTCTACAAGGTGAAAGGTATTTTATGTTGCTCATTGATGATTATTCTAGAATGATATGGATTGCTTTCTTAAGAGAAAAAAATGAATCATGCAAAGATGAACATTTGATGGAAGCCATGAAAGAAGAACTAATGCAGATAGAGAATAATGCTACATGGGATCTTGTTCCTAGACCTCAGAACAAAAATGTGATTAGAACCAAGTGGGTGTTCCAGAATAAGATGAATGAGCAAGGTGAAGTGGTTAGAAACAAAGCAAGACTGGTTTGCAAAGGGTACTCATAGATGGAAGGTATTGATTTTGAAGAAAAAATTTCCCATGTTTCTAGAATTGAAGTGGTAAGATTATTTCTTGCTTATGCTACTTTCAATAATTATAAAGTCTATGAGATGGATGTAAAGTCAACATTTTTGAATGGTGTTCTAGAAGAAGTCTTCTATATTGAACAACCATATGGATTTCAATTGACTGATGAAAGAGACATGGTATGCTGATTGAAGAAAGCTCTATATGGACTTAAGCAAGCTCCTAGAGCTTGGTATGCTAGATTGGCTAAATACATATTGAAGCTTGGATTCAATAAAGGTACTGCTGACAACAATTTGTATTTCAAGCTGGATCAGAATAAAGAATTGATCATTGAAGTCTTTGTTGATGACATTATTTTTGAAGGTGATGATCTGATTTTTGTATGAAGTTTACTATTGAAATGAAAAGTGAGTTTGAAATGTCAATGATAGAAGAGTTGAAATTATTTTTAGGATTGTAAATCACTCAGTTAGATGATGGAATTTTCATATATCAGTCTAAGTATGTGAAAGAGCTACTGAAAAAGTTTGGCATGGAAGATTCAAAGCCAGTTGGTACACCTATGATTTAACCAGATGAAAACTTACACATAATGATGATTCTCCTAAAGAAAATCAGACAAGATATAGGTCAATGATTGGTGGATTACTCTATTTGACTCAGACCAAGCTAGATATAATGAATGTTGTATGCATGGTTTCTAGATTTCAAGCTAATCCTAAAGAGTCTCATGTAATTGTTGTGAAAATAATTTTCAGATACCTGAAAGGGACAATTGATCTTGGTTTTTGGTATCCTAGGGATGATGATCTTATCCTGAATGCTTTCACTAATGTTGACTGGGAAAGAGATTTGGATGACAAGAAGAATACTAGTGGTGGTTCATTCTTCTTAGGGAAGAAAATGGTATCTTGGCCAAGCAAAAAGTAGAATTCAATTTCATTATCTACTGTTGAGGTAGAATATATTGTTGCTGCAAATAGTTGTATCCAAGTATTGTGGATGAAGAAACTGTTGAGAGATGTCAGAATTGAGTATGAAGAACCAATTTCCATATTTTGTGACAATTCAAGTGCCATTAGTATTTCCAAGAATCTAGTACTGCATTCAAAGACAAAGCATATATCCATCAAATATCACTTTTTGAGAGATAAAGTGAGTGACAAAGAAGTTAGAATGGAGTATATACCTACCAAGGAGAAAATTGCAGACATCTTTACTAATCCATTGCCTAAGGATACTTTTGAGTACCTCAGAGGAAAGCTAGGGGTGATTTCCCTTCCTGATCAGAACTAAGATGTAGGTCTTTGCATCAGTCCGTGAATTCATAGCCATATCTTATTCCAGATTGATGTTGTGGTGGCTACTGCTCAGGGGGAGTATCAGATGATTCAAACTTATGGTCAAAGAATGTGTAACTTTTCCATTAATGTAAAAGGGGGAGAGAAGAGAAATGTGAGAAACATGGGAGAAGAAGGAAACAAGAAAGAGTGCACAATCTCAAGGGGAGATTGTTGGAGAAGAGCTAGTTGGGTTGGTAGCATTATTTTTCACATCATGTGTTAGCATCAATTCCAAAAGGGGGGATTGTTGGATTTTGTTGTTGCATTGTTGATATGTGGTTGTCATTGATGCCAACACTATTAGCATTGAGCTTAAGGTTGTATATGTCGAGGATATTGAGAAAATTGTAAATATAATATTGTTGACAACCAATGAAGCTGAGAAGGTCATAATGTTGGAAAGTTATGTACATTGAAGATCTGAAGGTGTTCTTCAAAGGGTTTGTTTTTGAAGATTTCTAGTATGTTTTCTGAAATTTTCAGAGGTTTGCATCAAGATTTGTGGAAGTTATGAAGATTTATGTTCCTACAGTTATTCAGTTTCTATAGATGGTGTTCCTGGATGAAGTGAATGAAATTTTGGTAATTTCATGTGTGCACATGTACCTGTGACGTTCATGGATGAGTCTAGATCATAATTTATCCTTGTTGTATGCCTGCATTGACTGGAGTGTTCATGATCGGATATTTTTTTGATGTGTGCTTGATTTTTCATGTTCTTCGCCAACATGATGGTGTTATCATGTTGCAGATGCATGCAGATTAATATTTTATTGTTTGGTGTGTTTGAAGGTGTTTTTTTGGGTCCTCACTATGTTGTGACCAACTTGTGTTGGTTCACATTGAAATTTATTCATGTATTAAGGCCGACAGTTATAATTTATTCTTTATTTAAGGCCGACTGAATAGTGGATGTAGATCCGTATAACAAATATATATAAGTGTTTGTTTTCCTCATTTAGAGGTAATTCTTAGTGTGTGAAAGAGGTGTACATGTGCAAATAAAGGTCAAATCATTCAAGAGTAGAGCAGAGTGTGGAAGAGTGTGTAGAGGTTTTTGTGCGCCTAACTGGAACTATAATCAAGCTTTTATAGAAGCTATTTTCTCAGTTCATCTTCATCAGATGGATTTAATCTAATTATTTTATGTAAGGAACTAAGCCTTCCCTTTGAGTAGTGTGCTCTAGGTAGTGCACTTAAATGCAAGTGCATTCCTTTTTCATTCTTCATTATACTTCTAACAGGGCATAATCTTGTGGAATAACATCCACCATGGTTTTTCCCCTAACAGGGTTTCCACATATAAAATCTTGGTGTTCATGTGTCTCTGATGTGTTATTAATTTATGCTTGCACTGTTATTTATCATATTTGAGATTTAAGGTTGATTAATTTTATATAAGTTTGATTTTGGTATCAACTAATTCACCCCCCTCTCAGTTGTCTATCCTTTTTTTTCCAACAGGGAAAACTTGTGAACTTGTGAATTTGTAAAAATGGCTACTCCATTGCTAGTTGATGTCAAGGATAGAACCTATCTGAAATTCAAGTGGCATCCTTTTAAATATGTTGAGATAGATCCCTTACGTGCACTTTCGTCTATTCTATACAACCTCTTGCATATTGAAGACATTAGGGCATACATTCATGCAAACATTGAGGAGTCAGGGAGCTCACAACTATTGAATTTGTACAACAATCACATTATAGGAGAGGATTTCCATGTTAAACCTGAATTCAAAACCCTAGAAGAGAATAAATTCACACAGATTGTAGAATTTCTTGTGTTTAAAGAAAGTGAGTGGGTCTGGTATATTTTAGCCAAGTTCATGCTAAATTTATATGGTTACATCAACCCTTTAAGATTACAAAAGAAGCCATAAGTGTTGTTACTGGTTTAAATTCCTCCAGTGGGTTATCGATCTTGAAGTCCTTGAAGAATTAGACAATTACTGATGCAACTGGTTCAGTGCATGATAGAAGAGCTATCAAAATTAATGATATTATTGAAGTGGATGTCAGATTTGCATCGATGGTCATTGGTTACAAAATATATCATTCCAACTGAAATAATTTTGTATCTGACATAGTTATCTATGTAGCATATCAGATGGTAAAGGAGAATGCAAAATATGATCTATGTGAATTAATCAGAAGCCAGTTGATGGAAAATATTGGTAAAATCAAGAAATATAAGAAGAATTCCTTTAAATATGGTAATTTTTTGTTGTGTTTGTTTTGTTACTTTATGAATGAATTTCTGGGGTTTGGAAAATTACAATGGCAAGATAATAAACCTGTAGTTGCTCAAATTAGATATATCTTGCAGATATATGTCCGGTGATGTCTACTAAGGAAATGAGGATAATTTTGAATGGTGCTAAGAAAGATTTCAAGAGAAAAACAATAGTAAACAAGCTCATGATTGGTTAGACTAAAGAAGTTTAAAAATAAATTGAAAAAATTCTAAAGGAAGTTTTGTTAAGGAACAAAATCAATGTTGTTTCTGAGGAAGTGCATGATGGAGATGTTTCACTTGGTCCGGTAGCAGAAGAAGGAAAAGAAGATACATTTGAGGACATTCTAAATCCTCTTGATGTGCATGCTGCTGAAATTTCTATGGAGACTGAAGCTCCTAAGGTCATGTCGGTTGAAGAAGTTGATATTCCTAAAGACAAGCAAGAATTTGTAGCTTAGGAAATGGTGATTGAGGAAAAGAAGGTTGAAATAAAAGGAGTTTCAGTGAAAGAAAGAGACACTGCTAAGGCAATGAAAGATTTTTTGGAAGAACAACATGAAGAATTTGATTATGAACTACTAAAAGGTCCTATCAACTTGGACACTTTATCCCCTATTTAGAAAATGAAGGTTTCTTCATTCACTCAGGAATAAGGCAAGGGTAGAAATTTTGAAATCACATATTGAAGATAGTGAGTTGTTGAATCTTGCATCTGGTATTTTGGAGAAAATAATGCCTATGTATAAGTTAAGGATCCATCCGGTTCTCCCTCTAGTGATCCAAAGAAACTTATTAATGCTATAAGTACTCATTTTGAGTCCCTTGAGAAATCAGCTGAGGATAAGCTACAAAAGGAGTTTGATGATAAAAGATTCAATAGATTGAAAGGGATGATAGCTATCGATAAATATTTGGTAGCTACTTGTATAAATAAAATTCTAATTTATTTGACTAAAGGTGGAAAAATTTATAAATCATGTCTATCTTTATCTTGGTTCACTGAGGAATTTGAAAAGAAAATAAAAGAAAGTGAAAAACAATTAGCACATATCACTCAAGCATTCGATCCTCTAATTGTCTCTGTTGGAAAGAAAGAAGGTCAAGTCATATCCCTGCCTAACAAGATCAAAATCTTGAAGTATGAAGAAATTAAAATTTTTGGAAGAGTTTGTGAGCTTAGAGGACTAATTGGTCCTAAGATGGAAACAGTGTTAAGTGCATTAAAGGAAGCACAAGATGTTATGGCAGTCAATGATCCGACGAACCTTGAATCTACAAAAATGCAATATTAATTATTTTGTGGTCACATGGTCATCTTGGAGAGTCTCAAGATGGTTTGGGACATGATTTTGAGCTTATTGAAGAATAATTTTGCAGATCTATTCAAGCTTATGTAAGTTGTACAAACTTGTTTGTACATATACAGTTTGCTCATAGCAGTTTTGTTTCATTTTTGGTCTACGAATTCCTGCCTTTGCCGTTGATGTCAAAGGGGAAGAATGGGATAGTGAAAAATTCCTTAATCATCTCAGGGGGAGTTGTTTTTTTTAATTTTGAAGGGTGGCAATGTATTCATGTTGGTACTGATCCGACACTTAGTCATTTTTCTCTAAGCGTTGCCATCAATGCCAAAAGGGGAGATTGTTGGCAAGAGACACTGCAAATATCATTTGGATTTGTCATTTATGGCAACCTTAGTAAGTGATTTTTTCCACACATCATCATTTGATCATACTAGAAGTCAGATCAAAGTTTTGTGATTAACTATCAAGAAAGAACAGAGCATCCGACATAATTGTGTTCATCAATTCATATGCAATTTTTTATTATTATTTTTAGTTTTGGATCTCAGGGAAGGTTGTTTGGTATATGATCTCTATTACTCTTGAATATTAGAGCCTCTTATCAATCTGCATTTGAGTTAGAAGATTCGGTTGATTAATTTCCTATTTTACAGTGCATAAAGGCCGACTTGGTGGATATAACCATTGTGGATGTTTTAGGAGTAATTGTTTAAGTATTTTCATGTTCAATCATGTTGATTTGGGTCATTACTATTCTATGGCTGACTTTAGTTGGTGCGCATTGAGAATTAACTATGGATTGAGTCGACAGTTTGTAAATATTTTCATACTTTTGTTGGAGATGACAGGTAGCGATTAAATCCTTAGTGGCAGATATATATAAGTGATCAATTATATAATTTTTATATAGAAGCAAAGTATGTATGTGATCTGTGAATATCAAAAGGATTATAGAGTGATTATTCATAGTTTCACTTGTGCATAAAAAGGATTTGTGATGTGAATTGAAGCAAAGCAGAACAAAAGAGAAGAATCAAACAAAAAGGTCAAGAATTTGATTGTTGAGCCTAACTAGAACTATAATCAGGAATTAGTAGATGCTACTTTCTTAGTTCAATTCTTCAGATGGATTTAATCTAAATATTTTTTAAGATAATGAGTCTTCATTTCTGAGCAGTGAGCTCTAGGTAGTGTTCTTGAATGCAAGTGGATTCCCATTTTTGTAAACACTTATTTCTAAGTATACTCATATTGTGGATTGGCCTTCCATTGTGGTTTTTCCCCTAACATTGTTTCCACATAAAAATCCTTGTGTTATGGTGCTATGGTTGCTTGTCTTATATTCATGCTTATTTATTTTGGTTGAATGTTATAAGTGATTTAACGATTAGATTAATAAAGTGAAAAAGTGTAGAACACTGATTCACCCCCCCTCTCAGTGTTCCTTGATTCCAACAAATGAATCACTACACATTGAATCCTTCATCCATTGACATATGATCAAATGAGTCTTGATAGATGATGGAGCAGGATTGAATGTTTATTCCCTAAAATTGGTTAAGACACTAGGTTTCTCTGAAGCATGTGTAGATATGACAAAGAGAATAGTCATAAAAGGTTATGATGATGATGAATGAACCTCCAAAGGAATAATAACACTTCCACTACAAGTGGGACCCATAATATTGGATACAACTTTCCAAGTATTGGATCTGAAAATCCATTATAATCTTCTCCTCGGTCCACCATGGAGTCATGCCATGAAGGTCGTTCCCTCCATGTATCATCAATGCTTAAATTTTCCCTACAATAGCACTGAAATTACTATCCAAGGTGATCTTGATCCCTTTGAGTATTGCATTGACCTAAAAGGAGTCTTCGAATGTCAGGTGTCACTTAACCATGAAGCCTCGATGTCAAACTCATCCAAATACATTGATCCATCTTTATTAACTAAAGCATCCACTTCATCTACCATACCATCAAACCCTAAGGTCCAAGTCCATGATATGGGATGTGGAGAATACCACATGAACAAGTTACAAATAAATGACAATGTTGTACTACTACTAAAGATAATCAAACTTCTATTAATAATTTCAAGACTACTTCAAAAGCTACAAAAATAGGTGACTATGTGTGGATCAACACCTCTTGATATCCTAATGATGTATCCACCTTCACCCTATCTGATGCTGCACAAAATTTTCATGTACATGATAATCCCATGTTTGACCATGATATATATGATAATCCTCTCTTTGAGCAAGATCACGCTGAGGATATCCACACATCATCCTTCTATACTATCTATCCTAGGTTAGGGTATGCCCCCCCTAATGCTACCTCTACCAAGTTGTTAAGAATGTGCAAGTCTATGTTGACATGAATGGTTCTAAAAAGGCTAGTCCCAAAGACAACATTGTTGACATCATCACTCCCATTCATTTGGCAAGCATTCTAGTCACTTTGTTCATTCCAATCTCATCCATTCACCTCATAGACATGGATCAACAAGTCATATCTAAAGAAAAAGGACAAAGAAAAAGTTCAAGAATCAAAGATAAAAATACCCTTTATTGTTGATAAAGGAGATCAAGAATCAAAAGACACGCTAAAAAGAGGAAATAAAGAAAAGTCCTTTAGCCAAAACAAAAAGCTATTGGACCAATCAAAACTAAAATTCAAGAATGAGATAGAATGTCAAAAGAAATCCTCTAGCCAACATAAAAAGCTATTGGATGCATCAAAAATAAAAATCAAAAGAGAAAATCAGAAAGCATTGGTCTTGGGGTTGGGGCCCTAGCTCGATTGGCTAAATATTTCCTATTGTAGGAGGTTGGTCATGAGGTCTAGTCTCCCCCACTGCCATGGTACCAGAGGGCATGTCACACCAGTGCCGCTGATCACGTTAAAATTTTTACCAAGCACACTGCAGTTTATAGGGGGTTGTGCTACTCGATTCCTTCAGTCTAATAAAAACATAAAAAATTGGTCTTTAAGAATTCTCCTCCATCAAAAATTATTGGGGGCATCTATCAGTGCAAAAATTCAATCAAGAATCTTGTTGATCCAAGGTCTTCATCTCTATCACTTTCACTCATTCCATACATTCCATTCAATCCATCCACATTCTCTTATCATCTCACTTCCATTGGTGATGTCTTTCAATGTGCCTTTGATGATGAACCGTCGATGTACTCTAGCTCATCAGTTGACCAAACTCCTTGCCCACTGAAGCCTAGTGGCCCATGTAGTGTGCATATTAGGGATCATACCATATCCACTTTCATCTACCACTTATATCACCCATCATATTTTCCACTTGCATTTCATGTAAAAATTAGGTCCTTTTGTCCAACACAGTCATCTAAATAGGATTCAAGCATTATCGTGATGTATCGGTTTTACACATAGCTTTAGAGAGCTCAGTTGAAACCACAACATAAAATTGAAAAAATAGTAAAGAGAAATAATCCATCCAACAGTGAAAACCATCTCAATGGTGCTTTGGATAAGTACCATGGTGAAAACCTAGCAAACAGGCACCATGTGTAGACAATCTTCGCTTCATCATCTATTATCACTTCACATGGTATTTTCACCTTCACCCATATTAATATTAATGTACCTCCTTCATTCCATGATACCCACAATAAGAGTAGTTGCTAGTCCTATGGCTTGAGATTGGTTGTCACTCGCAACGTACCACACAAAATCCCTCTTACCATCCAATCCCACACAATACCTGGTTGGGGGAAAATATCTAACACTCATTCTTGGTGGAATAAACCTCTAAATATTCAAGACCTAACACACTTGGAAAACACAAAAAAACATTAAAAAAACATGTAAAAATGTGAACATTTAGAAAAGGTGTCAAAAACGCAAAAAACATTCGAAAAATGTCAAAATCCCAAAAACATCCAAATAATAAAAAACCTACAAAAAAAGTCAACGCTTGTCATGTCAGTCTTTGTCATTATCGAACTACGTTGCCTCTACAACTGGACATAGGCAAGGCCATCTATTGATGTTCCCCGAGGCATTAGGTTAGTTCCTTCTAGGTTTGTCAAATAAAACACAATAAAATCATGATTTACTCTTTGTCAAATAAAGAAAAGTCACATTATGTTGAACTATGAGGTCTCCACATGTATAACATAGGCAAGGCCATTGATCGATCAGCCCTCGAGGATTCCCTAGCTCAATCCTTTAGGGTTTGTCACATTCACTATCACTCACATAAAATGTCTTCCAATGAAAGAATATTTTTTTAAGTTAGTCCTATCGGGAAAAGTCATGTCGAACTATGAGGTCTCTGCATGTATAACATAGGAAAGACTAATCTTTTATCAGCCCCGAAGGCCCCTAGGATGGGTCCTTAGGTTAATTTCTTGGTCAAAATCTTGGAAAACACAAAAACATTAGAAAATTTGAAACCAAAACATTTGTTAAACATCTCGAAGAAATTGGTCATACACCAAACGAGTCGAACACAAGGTTGAAAATGACACACAATCCAACCTCAAATCTATCAAATCAATCATTTAAGGGTCGTCAAGATGTGTCCTTCTTAATGTCAAACTCTTTTATGTCAAACAATTTATTCAAGATATGTATTTCCTCAATCAACATCAAATCTATCCTATCAATCCCTTTAAGGGTATTCAAGATGTGTCCTTCTTGACACCAAAATATTTTTTGTCAAGCCATTTTATTCAAGATATGTCTTTCCTGAATCAACATCAATTTTATCAAGTCAATCACTTAAGAGTCTTCAAGATGTGTCCTTCTTGATGTCAGACTCTTTCGTGTCAACTGTGGGTCTTCAAGATGTATCCTTCTTGACTTCAAACCCTATCATTGTCATCTATTTAGGATGTGTCCTTCCTGAATCCTGACCTTGGCAATAATCAAAATCGACATTTCAATCTTCTTTAGGAGGGACCTTCCTAAAGAATGACCAGTCAACCTCGTCATCCCCAAGTGAACCTTGGAAAACAAACAAAGATCTGACACACATGTCTTGACAAGCATTTTTCATTTATTTTTGAATGGTTTGATATGACCATGTACCTAGCCACCTCAACGATGTCCTATGATGGATTTAGAGGAGCAAAAATTTTACATGAACATATCTTTCCTTTTGACTGATTGTCTTATCTTTTTGAAATTGTCATGTCACTAGCCACCTCAAGGATGTTCTGGAAATAGGATTTAGAGGAGCAACGACATATCATGATGATTGTCTTATATTTTTGAAGCTGTCATGTCACTAGCCACCTCAAGGATGTCCTAGAAATAGGATTTAGAGGAGCAACGATGTTTCATGACATATTTTCTTTGGATTGTTGTTTGCGGTTTGTCTAAACAAAAAGACTAGGAACAATTGGGTTCCTAAGTATGAGTAACGATAATCCTTGTCTATGACTATTTGTTTTCAAAAAAATCATGACGTTGCACACCATTGGTCTACCTCATATCATGGTGTTTCTTTTTCATTGCAATAAACTGCCCAATGATGACTAAAATGCAAATACTTAGTATAATGACAACAAAGTGATGAAAAATCTTTCTTTCATGCTAACATAAATCATCTTCAAGCTAACATTCTTCTTCCATCACATCAGGATGGTGTATTGTGACATGAAAAAATCACCTGCATTCATTACTAAACCTTGCCAAAACTAATTTATTTCACCACCATCAAACTTTTGGCTATCCAATTACCTAATTAGGACAATTTCCAAATTTTTCTAAATTTTTCAAAAATTCATCAATTTTCCCGAGGGGGCATACCTTTGCCTATTTCATATCGGGGCATGACTGGGGCATTTTATTCTTTATTCTTTGACACAAACACCAAAATGACATTATGTCAAAGAGGGGAAAACTGTAGACATTGGAAAATGGCTTAGGCATACGACTGCATTTTTCATCACCAAATCAAGATACTCGCAAAATGATTAAATAATTTTATCATTTAATTATAACATAACATCCTAATTCCTCTAATTAATTAAATAGTTTTAACCATTTAATTAATTCATTTTCATTATTCTTCTAAATTGATTAATTAAGTAAATTACATTAGTTTACTTTAATTACATCACTAATTAATTATAATCTCTTCTTTTGATTAATTAAATAAGTTTCATAAATCTATTTAATTATGTCATTTAATTCTAATCTCTTCTTTTAATTAATTAAATAATTTCCATAAATTTATTCAATTAAGTCATTTAAATTAAATCATATTCTCCTACATTTAATTAAATAAATGATTATTTGTTTAATTAATTATTCTATCTTCTCACCTAAAGTGCCTCCATAAATTAAACAGTTCATTCAACTATTTAATCATGTACACACAACTTCTTCCACAAAGAAAGGAATTGATTTTATAATCAATTCTTCTATTTGAGCACATGTCTCCTACATTTTCAAATAAATATATGATGCATAATTCTCTCCATTCCTGACTAAGACTCTTTCTCAGTTCACTCACCTAATTGATCTATCATCTCCTTTTGACTCACACACTCTTTCAGTTACATCCAATCAATCTAATCAATCAAATCAACTAAATATCCAATCAATCTAATCAATCAATTCAATTAACTATTCAATCAGATCCTCACACTTGATCTAGACCATTCAAATTCAAATCAATCTCGATAGTTGAATCTATGAAGCTTCTATAAAAGAAGCTTTTTTAATTCTAGTTTTGGTAACCACAATCTTCAAAGTTTTGTTGTCAAAATACTTACAGTCTAATATTTCACACTCACAATCTAAGGGAATTTGAGCATTTCAAAGAAAATTTGAGAAGAATAATGGAGATGAGTCAAGCAAGCATGGGGATTAGGTGATATTGTTCTTGTTTAATTGAATTCCTTTGTTGCATTGCACTTCATTATCGATTTGGGGATCTTAGCATGATCTAGGAAATTTGTGACTGTTATCATTGTTATGCTTTCTTTGTTCTTGTTTATTTTCCCTTATCATGCTATGGTATTGAAAGTGTGATGTGTTTGTGTTCTTAGGGTTTGGTTTTTGATCTTCTCTTATGGGAGGTAATTTAATCAATCCTCTATGTAAGAGTATTTGTAAATTACTTTCAATGTTATTTGGCAAATAAGGGAATTGAATTATATTTAATTTGTAAGGTCTTTTTTGCTTGGTAGATTCACCAATTTCTCGAATTGAATGTTGAGGATATAGGGCAAGAGAACCTGAGATTACCTTGAATTCTATATTACTATCATTAAGAGGAGGATCTAAGACCATCCTATCATCGTTACAAGGTAGTGGTTTTTTTTTAGGAAAGATGACATTCATCGGGAGGAGGACCTTGATATCCTAACCCTTTTGTATTTTCAATTGGTATTTTCTCTAAGAGTTGATGAATTCCATGTTCACTTGTTGTATCACATCCTTGTTTTCTCAAGATTGTGAATCATTCTCCATATGTCTCTTCTAGGTTGATGGGAGTGTTGCTCACTTTATTAACATAATATGGTTGAGTATTTTTTTGCTTAGAGGAACTAGGTTCACCTATTGTAGGGAACTTAGGTTCAATTCTTGTCTCAATTTCAGGATGTAAATACCTAAGCATATCATGTGGTGGTATTATAGGGGGTGTTGGTTGTTCCATTGATGAATTAAAGGATGTATTGGCTTCAAGGTTGTTAACGAAATGATTTAGGAAATTATTCATGTTGTCATCATCTTCTCCAATGATATCAACATCACAAGGAGGGCATGCATTAGGAGTTGAGTGAGCATGAGTAAGTTCAATTTTGTTAGAGTCATTTCCAAAAGCACAACTTGATACATCCACTAAGGACTTCAATGACATCCAAAGCTTACCGAAGCACATATCCATGATGCAAATCTTAGATTCTAAACTATGTAATAATGTGAAACAAAATGTAGATGCAATTTTGAATATTAAGCAATGCATAAAATGAACTAATTAAACTAGATGCAATGAATTGAATGAAACAAAAAGTTTGTAATCTAGAACAAAAAGGTAACAACAACAAATAGGAGCACGAAAACAATGCTTTAGATGCTAGAAAATGTAGTGTAGAATCTACACTAGGACTGATTTATGTTTTATGATTTGTATCTTAAGTGAAAATGTAGATTTTTTTTATTTTCAGTGAAATGAGATGCAAAAATTCAAGCTATATGAACTTTCACTAATGAAAAATTAGAAACCCTATAATTCCAATTAACTAATGCAAACCCTAATGCAATTTTAATGCAAACAAGATCTAGGATGATGATACACTCCAAATTAGAATTATAATGCTCTAAATGCAGGTTCACCAAAATGAAATGAAAGTAAATGGGTTAGGTGCTTTCATATGGTTTAGGTCATAGAGCGCACCCACTTTCCAATTTCATTCAAGGATAACCCTAGAGATCTCAATGTAAAGGAGAAAGAGATATTGCAATAGGTCTATCCTAGGGGATGAATATAGACTACTGAGGGGTTCACCACAAATCTAGGGATTGGAAAGACAAATGAAAGGAAAGATGTAACACTAAACCCTAATTCAATGCAAGCTTTAACTAAATGACCTAGAAATGCAAATGAAACAAGACAAAAAGTTGCATGATGAAATGTGTGCACCTAGGAGTCTAAAGATGACTAGAAGGGGGTTTGAAATGTTAGAAATTTTGACTTTACTATTGACTGGGACTCATTCACCAAGCTAGGCGAATCAATCCAAAATTTGGGTATTTGGGCAAGAACAAGAATCTGGCAAATGGGTATCCGAATATGCAAAAATTTGAATTTTGACGAAAACTGGGACTCATTCACCAAAAGTGGCAAATCAATCTAGTTAGGGTTTTCTGAAACTTTAGGATTTGAACTTACTCTTGCCCGTCTGCTCAATTTTCTTCCTCAGGTTTCTAGATTTGAATCCCTGTAAGTCAACTTATAGGTGCTCTCCAATGTTTAATAACAACTTTGACAAATTTTAAGCACTTTGACAACTTTCTCCAAACTTGATTTTCAATTTGTCTTCAATCCAAACCTGCAAATCACACACTAAAGAGAGGGAAAAAAAAAAAAAATTTAGTGGATAGGGGTTTGCCTTGGTCAAACCCTTTTTTGGTAATCAAACCTTGAAATAGAACGGAATAGGAATGGAGAACGATGAATGAACAAGTTATGATGCTGCAACTCACAAAACCCTAGCAATGAAGTGCTACAAACATGTATGAGATGGCTCCAATGGATGTAGATCTTGACTCTTTCTTGAGGGGGTAGATCTTGAATGAAATGCTAGCTTGAATCATAAAACCCTACATCACAATTGTTAGCTAAGAAAAAATCATGATGCATGAAATATTTGACATGATGCTTAATGCTTGAATGATGCTCTAAAATTCTTGATAATCTTCCCTTGAATGTTCTTGAATGCTCTTGTGAACTCAAATTTTCTATAAGAATGCTCATTCAACTTGCTAGGTGTAAAATGAGTGAAAGAAACTTGTATTTATACCTAATTATGAAAGAATTTCTGAAATTACAACACTATAAGCCGACACCAAATCTAGGAGGATAAAATCCTTCCAAAAATTTGAATTAATTTTGATTTTGGGCCACACAAGACTCATTTGTCGAAGGTGGCGAATGAGTTCCAAATTAGGCATAATTTATGGGATCATTTTCAAAAATTCTTAGAAAGGTGTGAAACTAGGTTCGAGACCCAAAAATTTAGGTGGGACTCATTTTCCCAAAGTGGCGAATGAGTCTCAGATCACTAAATTTGGGCCATTCAAGCTGAAAACACTTGAATTATGATTGGTTATTGATTTGTGTTAGGATTATCCTCAAAAAAATGCATTAAATGAGGCTTGTGGATGTAAAATAAGGCCAATTAAAGCATAAGAAAGCCTAATTATTTAATAAAACCCTAGAAAAGTTTGAAAGTGTGTTACAACACTTTACAAAACTCTAAATAAGGCATCAATAAGCTCATTTATTTCACAAGGGCCCAAGACCTAATGTGAATATGTTATACATATTACAACACTAAATCGAGGGCAAGTTAGGGGGACCTTTTTCTGTCATTACAGGGAAGTTTGAATTGAGTTAAGTTATTGATTTTTGAATTTAATAAGTCTTCAATTTATTTAGTTTCATTTATGAGTAAATTTTTTTTTAATTGTCTAACCTAATGTATGACTAGATGTGATTTGTTATGATTATATTTTTTTCCAAGAAACAATCAACCCTATTTAGTAGTTGAACCTCTTGACTTAAAATTATGTGCATTACTAATGTGTTTTGGATTTTCATGGATTAGTATTTCATATACAATTAATGTTATTACAACCTTGGTTATCCTTTGAATAGTATATGAACTATTTTGATATTTGTAAGATATCATTATTAGTTAATTTATTATCATTGTGGAAATATAGATTCATCAACACTAATTAAGTCTTGCATTTTTATATCCAATGTTTAATAATCCTTATCTTGAAATTATGTTATATCTTATTATAGTGTGGATTAGTGTTAGTGGATTATGATTAAAATTGAGGTCGAGACATCTTTTGAACCTAATGGTTATACCCTATTGTTTACCAACCAAGTATGTGTTGGTACAAGCTCAAGTTAGTGAACTACACAACCTCAATTTTGTTACGTAGGCAAGGTTGTCATAGATGAGCCCCTGAGGTATAGGTCTAGCTCTTAGGTCTTATCCTTCCATAACTAATTTGGAATTATTATTGATATAATTAAATTGCATAACATGTGACTTGATTATGTTTTCAGATTATAAGTGTGTTATTAGAACTAATTAGTCTATCTCAATGTTGTGATTTCATGTCTTCTTTAGGAATCCAACCATGATTGTCAAAACAATTTGTTTAACGAACTAAGGTTTAATATTTATTGGTCAATTTTTTTGTGATTTTCATGGAGTACATGCATTGGAAACAAAACTTGTGAGTTAGTCAAGTGTATGTACTATGTGGTCAAAATTTGGAATTTGTGTCATGTCCTTAGCTATGCTTTTGGTAGAGTGTTTTGGCCATGACATTTTAGTATTGGAGCCAAGTCACAACATCGAGACTCTGAGAATGAAATGGGTCTTAGATAATGTGTATGTTGACAACATGTGAAACACCTTGTAACAATTAACTTTCAAAATTTTGAGGGTCTATCTTTTATCAAAACATTGAGATCTATTTGCAATAACTCATCTCTTATAAGAATTTTGTAAACATATTTGATAGCCCAAAAAAAATTAAACCACTTGATGTATCAAAATGAAGATAATTATCATGTGCATTATGTATTGAGTGTACTTTATTTTCTTATATTGTATTGTTCATGAAGGAATTATTTGAAAATGTTCCTTGTTAAGTAGGAAACCTACTTAGCATATTGTGAAAACTTATAGTGGAATCACCCAATATAGATACATTAGTGAACATAACAAATCTAGTTGAATGAAAGAGGAAACAAAGCATGGCTAAGTATAGAAAACCAACATTGGACATATATGAAATGTAGAGCACTAATTTAGTAAGATAGGAAGTGTGATGTACGATATATGTTGCTAATTATAAGAGGATGGAGTAATACCTATGCTACAGTTGTGCATTATCTAGCAATTTTTTTTACTTATGTAAAGTGAGTGAATATCAAAAAATGAGAAACTATACATCTCCCATTGGAGGTCCTCTTGTCTATCCTATGAGACAATGAGACAATGGGGGGTGGATCTAATTTGTGCATTATCTAGAAATTTATTTCACCTCAAAGACTTTTTTTTATCTTTGGTTTTAGATTAAATTGTTGCATTGATGCTTCTTTGATTCTAGCTTTATATTTAAAACTCATGTTTGTGAGATTTTTATTTGACTTTTTGGGTTAAAATTATGCATTGATGAATTTTATTTGAGGCATTTTGCATGTTTGTAACTATTGGCATAAATATTAAAAATTCACATTTATAAACTACCATATCTAGAAGGAATCCTTGGCAGGATGTATAGGGGAGTAGGTGCACTAGGGAAGTTTATTGTGAGGATGGGGGTTGCAAATGGGACCAATATGGGATGGTCATAATCCATTCCCCCTATTCTATGTGAATTACTTTGTGAGTATCTATCTTTTAGAGGCTAGCCCCCTTACATAAATGAAATGTAGGTACAAGGAAATGTATGGAGGAGTCCTTATAGAAGGGGCCTCTAAGACCATATTTCCTTATAATTATGGTATTTATGTATGTCTATCCTCATAAACCTCATTGTCTGAGCCTTGTTTTGTGAATGATGTGTATCTATTGTGATGCATGTTAGATTACAAGTGAATGTGATATGGTATATATGTGAACGATTTGATGAATATAGAAACAAATAAAATGGAGCTAATATTCTTTAGATATTATTTGACATTAGGATGAAAGTTCTTTCTAACATCATGAGGGATGTTTATTGTTGAAGAGGATTTTTGATTTGTATCTAAGAATGTTAATGTCTATTGATATATGCTTGTGTAATTTTATTCAAGATAGTTACATGATAAAATAAACTAAAATAAATAACTACATGGATGGGTTCTAATATTAGATAAAATGATGGTATTTAGACAAATTTGAACAATATGAGTGACAGTTGTGAAAATGAATTATGTTGAATGATAAAGGTATTAGATTTTTTTATACTTGGTTAACTCTAGTTAGATTAATGGTTTTTTTAATTTATGAGCTTTAAGGCTATTGTTAAAACCCTTGTATTTGGATTTTAATGGATCAATGTACTATATGTATGAATTTTCCTCAGTTGTGTCAAGATTCATATTGTGTAGGATAACTTCTATAATATAATGGCTGGTTTATAGTATAATTTTTCATTATATAGTGAGTGATAATTGTTGTTTTAATGAGATTATGTGTGATGGTCTTTAGGAATTCATTCCCAATCCTTAGTAACTTCTAAGAGGAAGTTTAAACTAAGGGGAGGGGAATGTATGACCCCTCCCTTCATACAATATTTATAACTCCGGATGTTTGATTAGTGGGTTCAATCACTATTAATTAGACTAGTTAAATTGATGAATCATGTAGACCCAATATTAATTTCATGATGTATGTTTTCATAGTGTTCTTATGGTGTACATTATGTGGAACATGCAATTAGAACATGAATAATGTAAATAGATTTAATCAATACGTTGATGTATGAAAGCAAGCATGGGAATAGTTTCTTAATAGATAGTGGGTATATACTAGCTTATATTAAGGAGATAAGAGGGCAAGAGAAGGCCAAGGCTAATTGTGAATTATGGAGTCCAAACATAGTTAGATAGTTTGCATTATTTTCCTTCATTTATTTTTAATTATTTTCAATTTCTTGAATTATAAAGTGAGAATGAGAATAAGACCTTCTACTTAATTTGAATAGAGGTTGAACAACTTGAGGTTGCAATGCTAATCCACAATATAATATATTATTGATCTCATCATGATACACATAATTGAAATGTGTTATTATTAAATCATCATACAAAAGCTCTTTTAATATTTAATTTTATTGTTTTAATTATAGATTGACCAAATTACTTAATGATCTCAAATTTCCCAAAAACAAAACCAAAATCAAATGTATTTAATTAGCTTCAAAATTCCATACCCGTGAAATATACAAGTGTAAGCTAAAGGAAAAATGGAAATAAAAAGTCTCGATGCCACTTGCATTATGCCAAATGAGAATTATAAAGTGACCCTACTAGAGAACTCATTTACTAACTGACAAGGAATTAGAGAACAAATTTTATCAGTCCAGTTTATGCTCCCACAATATTAAAAATAAATTAAAATTAATAAAGCCACCTCATGCAAACTGTAGACTCCAAGATGTGGCATCAAATGAAGAGCTAAATGAGTAAAATAATATAATGTCATTGATTGGAAATAGGCCACTTCAATGCGAAAAAAGTAGTAGTTAAACTCCACATGGCTCCATGAACTCGCAGTCAAACTAGCTTGATGCATGTCAAGGAGAAAACAAGGAAATCTGAACAAGCCTCCACGGTTGCCATTTACTAGAGACCTACACTGTAATTCTAGCGCAAAAAATGGATGATGAACAATATTAAGTAAGGAGGTGTAGTAAATAAATGGGGTGGATGATAGAATTCTTCATGGGGTTTGAGTTTAAAATTATGCAGAGAGAAGGAGGTTCGGTACATCCTATGAAATGCTTAGCCTGCAAGAGATTTGTGAGGGTTGATTAGGTAGTAATAATTCTATGACATGTTTTTATAAGGACCCTAATTTGGAGCATAAACTTGATATATTTGAATCTTACAAGTTAGGTTACCTTCCTGCTCTTTTTAATGCTTTGGAGTGTCATTTTTTTGAGTAATGTTGGTGGGTTTGTGTTTGTATTTGATTGATTAACTCTTTTGAAAAACACTAGTTCAAATTTGTAGATCATGATTTTAACACATTTTCAGCTACCTATCATCTGTTAATTAGGTGGTATGTTAACTTTATGTTCTATCAAATGAGTTTCTTTATATAGACTATATTCAAGAATTGTAAAATGGGAATGGGTTAACATACAGAATCAAATACCATATCAAAATAAAAATAAAGTATAATATACTGGGAGGGATAGAATATTATTCATGTTTGTTCCATATGAGGGATGCCCAACATTTTGGGTTTTAAACCTTTCAGGACTGCAAAAGGAAGGTATAAATTAATAAATTTTACTTTTCTATGGCATTGCCCGAAAATTGTTGGCATATAATTATTTCATATGGTTGTTTTCATGATAATTTCAAGTAGATGTCACCAACATTTTAGAGAGAGAAAGAAGATTTTATTTACACTATACAAAAAGACTTGGGCATTTGTTAAATCTCTATAGCCGCAGTTTGTGTTCTTTTAGACTATGTCTCTATTAAGCATTCCATCAAATAGTTGGTTTGCCTTGTCTGTGCTTCCACATTTTACATGTATGTATAACAAAACCTTGTGTGTCTGATGGTTTTCCATAACATATTTCTATATCTTCCATTTTAGTGCAGTCATGGATGTTGTAATAGATTATGTTATTTAGCTTATGCCTGTCAATTGAGTTTGGGTTGAGAGTTTCTAAAACTCTATCAATAGAATTAATTTGTCTACATCATCCAATCATTAGATTACTCGAGATGACATTTCTCTTGAGGCACTGTTAACAGTCCACGTACCATGTCTATATATCCACCTCCATGAATGGTGCAAGGGCACCTATACCTGGCAAAGATAGAGAGGTGGACCTTGAAGGTTCAACAAGTGACTTTGAAGACTCTTAAAATTTTATGCAAAATATGATGAAATAAGTTGCATGTCATGAGTTTCCATGTAATGTCATGATGACAATAAAATATAGGTAGTAGAATAGGATGGGTTTCATGTTTTATGTATGAATAAGGTCTCAATGACCATGTGAATTGTATTGAAAGGCTTAATAGGTCAGTTAAGAGGCTTTTATAAAGACAAGTTGTAATAGGATAGTGATTAAAAGGGCAAATTGACAAAATTGTCATCTTATAATCTAATTAAATGGTGGTTATTGTAGTTGAACGCCCCAAGAGGTAGTTTGAAGGTGGTAACATGATATATTTCTGTAATATCTCGAAGGAGAGGTGGTTGAACAAGTGGGGAAGGAGTTTCAAATAAGAAGTTGCTATTTTTTTGAGTTTTTCATAGAGAAATTGTTGATCCCATACGTGGTATGGCCTGTACATGTTTTTCCACAATCCAATACTATAATGGTTGGATAGATAATTGAATAAAATCTCTTTTGGAATTGGAATAGTGTGATTTCATTAATAATTGAGTGAGATATCCCCATTTTACTACCGGGTGGTCTCAAACCCCATGTTTTTCCTGTTTTCCTAAACTTTGCAGGATTGGTACAGATCCGTACGGTATATTTTGGCTTTAAAATCATTGTGAATGTGTAGATATATGAGTTAGCTTTCAAATGCATTTGATTTGAGGTTTTGAACATTCATATTGAGGGAGAAATCATTGTTTTTCTAAAACTGCCTGTGTACCCTATTTTTGGGGTTTTGAGAGGAGTCAAAATGCCATTCTAAGCCTTCCACCCACTGTGAAGACCTCTAACTCGGTGGATAGGATTATATAGGCACAATAAACATGTTAATACTTTCTTTTGTACATGGAAGATGACTGTCCTAACTTTGGGGTGTTAGTAGGGTGGAAACCATTGGAAGAGTGTGTGATTTGGTGAGGACAGTCTTGAATGTGGTTAAGAAAAGATAGGGGTGGTAAGTATTATGATTTGAAAAGATTGAGTGGGTCAAACTAAGTGTTCCTGAGTAGTTGGTGTGGCTTGGGATAGGTTGGAACATGCACTTCCAATAAGGGTGTCCTAAAACCCTATGTTTCTAGGCTCATGAGAGGGTTTTGGAGTTGGGGGTTAATTTGAACCCTTAGGGACCTATGAATTGGAGAATCCTGAGTTTTGAGAACATTCCTAAGACTTTTTTGGGCTACCTTGGTTTGGGGTTAATTCGAGAGGGGGTTCCTTTGGAATTTTGGCCTAATTGTGAAGCCTACAACCGGGTGGGTGTGCTGAAAGTCCTCATTGGTCCAAAAGAGTAAGCCTTGCTTTTCATGTATGTTGTGTAACCCTGAAAAGGGTATCAATCCATATTTCCATTGGCAGGTGTTTTGGAAAGACTAAGTGAAAATTGGTCTAAACCGGTTTTGGAGTGCTACAAGGGCAGGGTGATGTGTAGGTTGCTAAATGGAGGACCTTATGGGATTGACAATTGAGATTGTGTAGAAACCTCTATTTTGACATAGGAAGGGAGGTCACCACCTTACCTCTGCATCAATGAACTACATTATCATTAATTATTTGTTATTTATTATTAGGAATGTAAGGATATTGAAATGGATTAGTTTTATTGATATTCCGTATGACCATGCTTGGAGGAATTTAATGTCAAAACGCTAAGTTCATTACTTCCATCAAAAGTTTCGTATTAATATTATTTTAGTAATTAGCAATGAATTTAGTTACTGATTATGATTAGGACTGTAGTCTAGCATACCTTGCAATAAGTGCTTGAAATATGAATTATATATCACATTCTTTTTCTGATATTATATGTTGTGTTGTCATTAGATTCAATACATTCTTGTTCATTTTGTATTTCTATTTATTCTTTCTATGTGAACCATCACTATAAATCAAATTGTAAAATTTATTTATGATTATTCTTAATAATTCTTCTAAAATTAGTATACAAAGACTAACGAAATAGAACACCTACTTTTATTTAAGGATCTTAATTTAGGTCAACCTTAGTTGATCAAAGAGGTCCCAAGCTGAGTAAAATCTCAAATTGGGTTGTGATAAAAGGGTCCTCGATATAGTTCAACCTTAGGATTTTAATGTCTAACCTTGGATGAAAAGATATATACCTCAATTGGGTCAAAGAATAAACCCCAAGGAATAGGTATGATAATGAAATCATCATCTAGGTCAATGCTTGGATGGGATTATTTCTTAGAATCTAAAGTTCCTTAATTTTACTTGTAGTCTTGTTAAGATGGTTACATTGATACAAGTTTTGATTTTTATGGAATAGTATTTAGCATGGTTAATTATAGGATTCAGGAATCATGTGAATCCTTAGCTCATTGAGAAGAACTATATAGAGGATTAGATTTGCATTAGATAATTTTATTTGAGTTAATATTGATAAGCTTTATAAATGGATTATCACATTCTTGAACCACTTTGAAGATGAATAGAAAGCCGATGAATAAGTTATTAAGTTATTTATATAATTGGTAAGAGATAATCGATTCATTTGTAATTTATACTTTTATGCTATTAAAATACATTGATTCGTTAATTATCTTATTTTCAAACATATAGTTTAGGTTAAAAAGGATTATTCATGTTCTGTATGGTTATTATTTTATCAACCTTAGATATATTTTTCTACTATATGGAGTTTTTACATTGGATTAAGTTGGAAGATAATTATGGTTGCTTGATATTCAAAGTTCAATATAAGAATTTTTTATAAGAAAAATGGTATGGCTGAATTTAAAATGGAAGGATTGATAGAGGAAATGTTTTGACATATGACATTTCTATTTTGAGTTTCAAAAGTGTTAATGACATAACACAAAGTAGAATTGAATTTAATAATGTTAATATTTATTTTACTCATGAACAACAACAAATGCTTTTGGAAGCTTGAATTGAGTTGAATTATTAATATTATAGTCTCGACTATCCTTTTAATAGTCTATGAACTATTTTGATATTCGTATGATATCATTCTTAGTTAAGTTATTATCATCATGATAATATAGATTCCTCAACACCAATTAAGTCTTGCAGTTTTATAGCCAATTTTTAATAATCCTATATGTGTACTTGGTAATTATACTTATCTCAAAATTATATTATATCTTATTATAGTGTGGATTAGTGTTAGTGGATTATGATTGAAACTTAGGTCAAGACATCTTTAAACCTAGTGGTATTACCCTTATTTTGACCAACCAAGTATGTGTTGGTACAAGCTCAAGTTGGTGAACTACAAAGCCTTTGATTCATTATGTAGGAAAGGCCATCATAGATGAGCCCCCAAGGCATAGTTTTTGTCCTTAGGTCTTTCCGTTCCATAACTACTTTGGAATTATTATTGATATATTATTTTTCATAACATGTGACTTGATTATGTTTCTAAATTATAAGCGTGTTAGTAGAATGAATTAGTCTATCTCAATATTGTGATTTCATGTCTTCTTTAGAAATTCAATCGTGATTATCAAAACAATTTATTTTAAAAAATAAGTTTTAATATTTATTGGTCAGTTTTGTGATTTTCATCAAGTACGTGCATTGGAAACAAACTTTATGAGTTAGACAAGTGTATATGGTTAAAATTTGGATTTTGTGTCACATTGTTAGCTGTGATTTTGGTAGAGTGTTTTGGGCTTGACAAAAAGGTAATGAATTTACTAAGGCCCATGGATGGAACACTTGAGATAGGGATATATCACCATTGGGGTTATTTATTTATTTATTCTAACACTATAGTTATCAATATTATGGTGCTCAGGATCAACCTCATATACTACCAAAAATTATGCCATATAGGATTGTATTCCTTGAAATCATGTGGTAAATGAATCAAGTATATAAGTTCCATCTGATAACTCATAATAAGGGATCATTATTAACATCATTAGTTATGTTCTCTAATTTCATGACCAACACTAAATAAGTAGTATAATAGTTATATCCTTTGTTGCAACTCTATAGAATGAGGGTAGACAAAAAGAGGAATTGTGATCCAGAGAATTTTATTGATCAAATCAAGCTAGGATTGAAGAGGTCCAAATTTTATCATGAATTTGATAGAAGTAAATATGTGATCATGAATTGTGTTTCTGATACAAAGATCTTAGGAATAAATAATTCTTGGATAATAATTATCAGGGGGGAGGAATAGAAAAATCCAGCTAATACAAATTATCAAGGAGCATATAAAGAAATCAAGGAACCCATTTTTAGGATTCATATTATGCTTGGTAATGTTTCTACTCTTGTTCCTAGGATGTTTGAAAAAATTAAAAATAAGGGATGAGACACAAAAAGGAGAGTAGGAATTTGAGCAACTTGATCAACAATTTGAGAGGCCAACAACATTAATTATCCTCCAAGAGCTGCTCCAATAAAACTATGTGGTGTGTAATCCCTAGTGGAGTATTCAATTGATTATGATGAATTAGAACTTGGTGTAGGTAAAAATACACCACACTCTTAAGAGATGAATCAAGTATTTGCTTCCTCGTAGCCCTCAAGATAGAATGTTGATTAACCTTAGTAAATGAAGGAATGCAATAAATTATCATAGGGTTTTGGATTGCTAAATATTATTCTTAGATAATGAATTTAAATTATTAGAGGGTGGGTATGTGCAGGATCATCATGGAAAAAATAGGCCCTTAAGTGGCAATAAAAAGATAGAAAATCAGAGTTAGACAACTTGACATAAAAATTTGAATAAGTTATCTATATTATTTCAAAAAAATGTAAAAATAGAATCTATAGAAAATTGAATGTAATTTCTAAACTACTAGACCATTATTTAAAAAAAAAAAATCTATTTGATGAAAATTTGAAATTTCAATGCAGTAGTATTTAAATTTTAGGGTGAAAATAAGAAGTAGGTGTCTGTCTGACCACCCTAACCACAATTAAATGATAATATTTTTTTATAATATTTTCGATACAAGTAGAGGACTCATGTCCTGATGTGATACATATTTTTTTATAATTTGTTTCCAAGTAAATAATTAATTATGATTTTTTTATTAATTTTTTTTTAAATATAAAAGCTCGTCTGTCTAACCACCTTAACTTGGTAAAAAATTCATGAAATTCATTTTTTTTTTTTTAATCCTATAGTATGCAAAGCATAGAATGTGACACATGTTTTGGATTCAAAAAATGTGATACCGTTTGAAAGTTATAGATGTTTTTCAATCAACCTATCAATCAGGACTTTATTTGTAATTCTAATAGAAAATGAATAATAATTATTTATAAAATTCAAAGTAAAGAATAATTTATATTTTTGGAAATCTGAGAATCTCCTCTAAAAACCCTTTTCGTTTCATCAATTTTGGGTAAAAAAAAAGTTGTCAACCACATGGGTCATCATATGGCTTACATATCGCCACTTTTTGGCCCATCATGATCCTGCACATACCCGGGTGTTGGCTTGCTAAATATTATTATTAGATAATAAATTTGTAAGTTACAAGGATTTTAAGGGCTTATTGATTATAATTAAAAGAGAAAAATAAACAAGAAGCTAACAAGAAAAGGCAAAAGGAAATAGAGGAAGAGATGGAAGAGATTACAAGAAATTTCATGCAAGAGGTTGAATTTCATGTCAACAATATCATTCATAAAGAGGGAAGAAAAATTATGTAGAAAAGTGGTTGTCTATTGTTGCCAAGATGGGATTTTTTCGTAGCCATTACATTGGACACTATTAGGAGGTATCATACAAGTTAAGAAGTGTTGGCATCAAAAGAGTAGGCTAAAGGTTTATATTTTCTATCTGGATTTAGTACTAGATTTGAAATATTGGCTATATGGTCAATTATTCTAATGACCAAAAGTATCAAATCAAAAAATAGGTTAGAGAGCTAATAGGTAACCTTATTATTTGGAGGCTTGTATATACATCTACCCCACAAGAAACATCTTTGGTGGTGAGAATTATACTATTAATTAAATATATTGTGCAAAGAATTTGAAATTAGATATTGATAAATTTTAGAAAGACCATATCAAACAAATTTTAAAACAAGGTGAAATCACTCCTTAATCCTCCCAAATAAATTGTATCAAAATAAAGTACTCGTCAATCAATTTTGGTTGATACAACTATTCAAGATAGAGAAACATTATCCATGAGAATAAAGGAATTGAAGGGGAAATTATAGAAAAGAAAAAAAGTGGAGAGATCAACAAGAGAGAATGGTATTAGTCATGGAGCTCTCTTTGGGTGGTTCTATGTTTTTTTTAAATCCTTTGAAGGTGAGAATTTTTGGCTCACTTCTTGGTGGTAATGGTGTTAGTTATGATGATGAGTGTTGAATATTAAAGATTGCATCAAATGGTTGTCATTAATGTCACCCATTTTTCATTGATGTCAACATAGTACTGTATGTATGACTCGTTTACCAAAAGTTATTTCCCATTGAAGATGACCATTATATGTGGTCTGGAGTATAGGTTTTTAGGTCAGGTTCCTACCGTGTGACAAACTATGATTCAGATATTTTAAGATCTTGGTTGCCTTAGCATGTGCAATACTTTATGGATGTTTGGGTGACCTAATTGATGAGTATGATACATATATATGCATATTTGTCTCTCTAGAACACACAATGGATGTAAGGTTATGCAAGAAGGATATTGAGATAGAAAAGAGTGTGAATACAATAGATCATAATAAGAAAATTAGGCAAACACAATAAGTGTGTGATCAGAGTAGAACTATTGAGCGATTATTGATATATAATACTACCTTTACAGAGCTTCATTTGGAACTGAATTCAGCACAAGAAAAGTGTAATTCATTAGTTCAATTTTAGCGGTAAGCCATCACTTTTGTATCTCTATGGTAGTGAGCCATCCAGGTTGTAGCCCTATGGATAGTGAGTCCTTATTCCAAGCAATGAGCCTCATTCTAGGCAGTGAGCCATTATGTAATCAGTTTTGATATTCTCTATAGTGTGAGCTAATCCTCACTGTGGTTTTTCCCTCATTAGTTTTTCCATGTAAATCTGGTGTTACTATGTTTATGTGATAACTTTCAATTTTTGCATTTATAGATAAATCATTTATGTAGTATTTGGATTTAGTTCTGGTAAATGGTTAAGGCAATTAATTTGGTGGCAACTGATTCACCCACCCTCTCAGTTGTCTTGTTCAACAATTGGTATCAGTAACAACTTGAAGGATATCTTGGCAGGTTGAACTAAATGATGAAGGGATTTGACTTAGATGAAGAATTAAGAACAAAGACCTTAGAGTCTAAGAATGAAGATTTGAAAGAAAATTTCAAGCAAGATGGAGAATGTATTTAGAAACTAAGAAATTAGATCTGGGAATTTAACTTGAAGAATAAAGAATTTTATCATGAACTAAAAGAAGCAAAGGAGACTTTTGAAAATATAAGGATGAAACTTGAAGAAATCATAAGAGTTAAAGAGAATCTGAAATTGGAAATTGAGAAAAGAAAAGTTATCAATCAAAAGATAGAAAAATGTGACAAGCTTGAATAGGAAGTAGTAACTCTTAAATCTAATCTAGAAAAGGCAAAAAAAATTGAAGACAAATTAAAGATAAGTTCGGTATTGCTTGATGAATTGATTTCATCTCAGAAGCCTACAAAGGATAAAGGTGGTCTAGGACTCGAAGAAGGAAAAATTTCAAAGACTAATCCAAGTTTCAAAAAAATGAATAGTCAAAGGAGAGGCAATACTTATCAAGGAAATAATAGAAGGATCAATACCGAAAGGATACCCAGCGGACAACCTAATAATCAAAGGTAACCATATTTTAATGGTTTTTGTTATTCATTCAATAAATTCGGACATAGAGAAAAATAGTGTAGAAGTATGATGAATTAGAATAGATTATGTCAAAATGTTGGATTCTTTGCTAGACAATGTTATGTGTGCAACAAGTTTGCACATAAATTTTCTAAATGTAGAAGTTGGATAATGATGAACAGATTCAATATCGGTAGAATATTTCATTCATTCAAAGGTTATTGTTACATGTGCAATATTTTTGGATACAAGGCTAACTAGTGCAGGACAAAGATGAATAAAAACTCTCATGATCAAATATTTGTTGTGTGCCACTCTTGCAACAAACCAGGAAATTTTTCAAAATTCTATAAGAAGAAAGCTAGGAAGAAACCAAATTTAGAATAGAAGGAAAATTTTATAAACAAGGTAAATCTAGAAGAAGTGAGGAAAGAAATGGAAAATATTTGGAGAAAGAAATAAGAACCTGAGAACAAGGACAAATCATAGAATCTTGTATTTGCATCTGGTACAGATGCCCCTTCTATGAACTGAATTCAGTAATGGCTTCAAGGGGAATAGCCACAAAAAAGTATATCTAACCCCTGGTATAAGAGGTGTCATGTGATGACACAAGGATATGTGATGAAAATTCTCATTCTAAAGGCAATGAAGAAAATTCTAGTAGAAAACAAGCAATACAAAAGATTTACAGAACCCTTCTTTCTTGTAGTGCATTTCACAATATGGCTAATAGCTTTAGTAGAAGAAGGAATTGATAGACTATAGTATGAATGATGATGTCACGAACAAAAAATTATCCTTTATGATGAAACCCTAAAAAGTGATAATAAGGAAGATTGAGTAGTCATTTTCATTTTTGAAGTGAACGAGCTGAGAAGTAAAAGAGTTAGGTTTTTAGCAAGTGAAATTACAAAGAACAAGGTTGAAGCAATGGATTCAAAGGAAATGGTGATATTCAATTTGCGTAACAACAAATTAAAAAAATTAAGTTATAGATTGCTGAATTTGATCATGAAAAGATTAGGTTTCTCAAGACTTCTCTTTTAGTTGAATAAAAGTGAATGGTCAAGAATCTAGGGCACAAGGTTTTAGAAATTTAGAGCGAATTTCCATACTTTCCAAATGTGGAAATAGTTTGGGCTATTCTAAGAATAATTCAAGGTGAACAGATGATCCTTAACAAACCCTATGAAATCACGAAAGAAGTAATTGCAATAATAATAGGATTATGCAATAATGGACCCATTCTAGTCAAGAAGTTTGTAAATAACAAAGAGGTCAAAGCACTAACTGGGGTAATAGGAGATCAAAGGGAGCTTATAATTCACACCATAATCGACCCAACAATAAGGTATGTGGCATATGACATCTCATATAAGATTTATTTTAGGAATAAGGAAGGATCTACCTCAATGATTTTCATTTATGTTGCACATCAAATGGTTAAGAATAAGGAGGATTTTTACTTGTGTGAATTATTGAGAAATCAATTGATGGAAAATATAACAATGAAAAAGAATAACAATTATACTTTTTTCTTTGGATCTCTAGTTATATGCTTGATGATGTATTTTTTGAATTCATTACCATTGAAAGAAAATGTTGTGTGGAAGTCAGATATAATTGTTGGGAAGCAAGTTTATTGATATCTGAACTATCTAGCTGAAAAAGAAAAGGTTTGTAAAGAATATTCTAAAATCAAAATGAATGCATGGAATTCTGGTATGGTTTCTAGTTCGGTTACGATGTCTAAGACATGATTCTCCTCTAGAAAGAAGAAAACAAGAAGAATCAGTTCATGTTCCTCTCCAAAATAAAGAAGAAAAATATAGAGGAAAAGGGAGAAGAAAAAGAAACAAAAAATTTAGAAAAATTTGATCTGGTATCATCAAATGATGATGAAGATGTTACTAAAGAAAAAGTGTTAAAAATTCTTGAGCAACCTAATGGATTGAAGAAGATTAAAGATATATGGTTGTCTCGACCTTCATATGAACAGGATGAGATTATAGACGATCTAGCTATTTACATAGTTCATAATGATATTGATTGAATTGAATTAACAAGTATTTTACTAGAAGGATTGATTGAGTATACTGAAGATAGATTAAAGGAACAGTCACCCGGTAAAACAACAGAAAAAGATGAAATCCAATTGGCTATGGAAAAAAGATGTTGAAATGCACAAAAGAAGTTGACTAAGAGTATAAATGAACTAAAAACCTACATCAGGAGTGTAAATAGTGTGTACAGGTATTGTCTCTAGTGGCCTACTACTATTGGGAACTACAAAATAAAAATTGATTCTATTGAGCATGAATTGAACTCTATTGGAAAAACATATGATTTTCTCAATGACAAGGATGGAATGCAAAAGAAAAGGATCAATTCCTTACAATATGATCTTGCAGTCATCATGGTAAAGAGGGATAGTATTGTGAAGGCCTTTTGGAAAGCCAAAGAGATAACTGAGTTAATATTGGAACAACTTTATGGTCTCCTGGTAGATTTCGAGAACAACACATAGAATATTACTATTTGGGAGTGGATTCCTGGAAGACATGTCTTCTGAAAGTGAAAGAAAAATACAAGGAAATGTTTTAAAGAAAGAAGGATTGAGGTAAAGAATCATTTTTGATAACCTTTTTGTAGAATTTTTGAAGAAAAACGGAGAGATAAAGAATTAGAGGGAAAAAAATTGTAGAACAATTTTTATAAGGAGAGTAGTCAAAACATTCAGTTACGGTATACTTGAATTTTTTTTGTCATTGATTTCAAAGGGGGAGAAAGGAAGCATGTGAATAATTTCTAAAAATCATTTTATCAAAATATTTACAAAGGTTGTTGTTGTTGGCTTTTCACATCTTATGTTGCCATCAATGACAAAGGGGGAGATTGTTGGAGATTGAAGATTGAATCAAATGGTTGTCATTGATGTCAACACAGTACTGTATGTATGACTCATTTATTGGAAGTTATTTCCCATTGAATATGGCCATTATATATGGTCTAATAACTATGATTTAGAGATTTTAAGATCTTGACTGACTTAGCATGTGCAATACTTTATGGATGTTTGGCCAACCTAATTGATGAGTATGATGCCTACATATGTGTGTGTGTGTGTGTGCGCGCATATGTGTCTCTCTAGAACACACAATGGATGTGAGGTTATGAAAGAAGGATATTGAGATAGAAAAGAGTGTAAATACAATAGATCGGAATAAGTGAAGCAAGCGAAGACAATAAGTGTGTGATCAAAGTAGAACTATTGAGCGATTACTGATATATAATACTACCTTTATCGAGCTTCATCTAGAACTGAATTCAGCACAAGAAAGGTGTAATTCATTAGTTTACCTTTGGTGGTAAGCCATCAATTTTGTATCTTTGTGGTAGTGAGTCATTCGAGTTGTAGCTTTGTGCACAGTGAGTCCTTATTCCAGGAAGTGAGCATTATTCTAGGTAGTGAGCCATATTCTAGGTAGTGAGCCTTATTCCAGGCAGTTAGCATTTTTATAATTAATTTTGATATTCTCTATAATGTGAGCTAATCCTCACCGTGGTTTTTACCTCATTGGGTTTTCCACGTAAATCTGGTGTTACTATGTTTATGTGATAACATTCAATTTTTGCATTTATAGATAAATCATTTATGCAGTATTTGGATTTAGTTCTAGTAGATGGTTAAGGCAATTAATTTGGTGAAAACTAATTCACTCCCCCTCTCAATTGTCCTGTTTTACCATGAGAATGTTGAAGGTGTGGAATTTTCAATCTGTAGCAGGATTGTTGATAATGATGGTGGGTCTTCTTTAGTTTATGTCATTTTGGAATCTTTGGTTTCTATGGGTGGTGTTCATTCTATGCCTTGTGTGGGGGCCTCTCTACTTCCTCTTAATGTGGGCTTGTCCTCTTCTCCTTGTTCTAAGATTCCTGAGAATGACTTGTTGAGGAAGGATAAAAGTGTGTGGGGGTCATGTCTAATGGACCCAGATTGTCTAATCGTTTTGGTGCTAAGCCTAAAGGTAAGAGTTCTTCTCCTCTAGTTAGTTTTTCGGTGAACTTGGCTACTAGGGAGTACTCGATTTCTATTCCTGACTATATCATTCAAAAGTGTTTAGAATCGATGGATTTATCCTTAGTGGGGAAATTTATCAGTCCTCATCCAAACATTGAACTAGTCCATAATCTTGTCTTCAAGAGGTGGAGACCGAAAGGTCGGGTGGAGGTGGTTGTAATGGGTAATCTTCTTTTTGTTTTCCTTCACCTATGATGAGGATGCAGTTAACACTTTAACTAGTGGTTCTTGGATGATTGGTAAATCATCATTGGTTCTTAAGAAGTGGGAGGTAGGCTTTAATCTAAGCTCATTCTCATTTACCTTGAAGCCCCTATATGTGTTTATCTTCTGGATCTTCCGATAGAGTTCTGGGATGAGCAAGTTTTCGCTAAAATTGTAAATACTTTTGGGAAGCTTCTTTCTATTGAACAGATGACTACGTCTTGAAAAAGGTTGGTGTATGCTCATCTATGTGTGATTGTTGATCAATCTATGGATTTACCTAAGAAAATATCGATAAACTCAAAGTTGGGTGTCTAAAACCAAGCGATTGAGTATGAGTATGTTTATTTTTCTTGTTTCCATTGTAAGAACATTAGGAATTGGGTGAGAAAATGTCATGTAGAGCCTTCTAAACTGATGAGCTTCCTAGCCCTTGAAGGAGTGGAAGAAAAAGGAGGGGATGAGGGCTGAAGATGGAAGGACTAATGTTTCATCTAAGTAGGATGTCGTCCAGAATGTGGAGGAAGGTTCCTTGAGTAAGGTTGAGGGGGGTCTAGGATTGAGTGTTTTTTCTCTTGTTGAAACATCGAAATATTTACCTGACATACACAATTCTGGTGGCTAGGGACCTAATTTCTCACGTGAATGGTCATGACCTTTTGGTGAATGAGGCCATTTTGGAAGAAGGGGAGTTGAATTCTCATGCGTAGGATAACTTCCTTGGCTTAGCTAAGGGGCCAAGGAGTGACAGGGAAGCTTTAGCTAGTGATGGTAAGGGGCTATAGATTCCTGAGTTGGTGGAGTCTACTTGTCATGTTGATGTCTTTGACTCTCTTGTTAAACCAAATGCGGTGCTCACATCTTTTGTCATTGGGGATGACTTGGGCGATTCTTTTCTTATGCAGGAGCCTTCTTTTTCACCTGTTAAGACTAGAAATAGGAAGAAATATTCTTCCCCCTAGGATTTTGCTACTAGGAATCACCTGAAAGATGACTGTGGGTTAGATTGGAGGGGTAGGGGAAGACCTTTGTTACAACAGCATAGGGAGAAAGAAAGTAAAGAAAAAATTGTTGATGGTTCCTAGAAAACCCTATTTGAGATGTGCTTGAAGAGCACATCTCAAAATCCCCTATGACGATTCTTTCTTGGAATATTCGAGGGTTGAATAACCCTCATAAGTAGGATATCCTTGCTAATTTAGTAAGGGATCATAGACTGGATGTTATATTGATTCAATAAACTAAAATTCATGTTGATAGGTTGGACAGTTTAAAGAATGTGTTGTTTAAAGAGTATTGGCTCCATGGCTTTGATGCAAAGGGAGCTTTAGGGGGAGTGGCTACTTTTTGGAATAAGAAGGTGGTGACTATGAGGGTTGTGTTTGGTTAATCTAACCATATTGCTACCTCCTTTCATCATATTAAGGATAATTTTTCATGGGTCTCTTCTAATATTTATGGCCCTAATTTGAAGAGTCCTCTCAAGTGGTTTTGGGGGAATTTAAATTCCTTTAAAGCTTGTCACCCTGCTGATCATTGGTTGGTTATGGGCAATTTCAATACTACTCTAAGTAGCTTGAAAAGTATGGGGGGATCCTAGGTGGATGATTAAAGAAGATTTGATTTGATGTCTTTTATCAATGATAATTCTTTGTTTGTTGTTTACTTGCAGGGGGGCTCCTATACCTAGTCGAGCTGAAGAATTGGTGATGCATTGATTTATGTTAAGTTGTATAGGGCCCTCCTTTCTCTTGATTGGATGATTTATTATTTTTGCTCCCTTTCCACCCTCACTAGGTTGGGTTTGAATCACTTCCCCATTTCCTTATCGGCTGACTTGGTTGGTAGAAGTTGTTCCTTCCCTTTCCAGTTTGAAAAAATATGGGACTCTCATCCTGATTTTAAAGATAAGTTATCTTCTTGATGGGATATCCAAGTTGATGGTTTGGAAATGTATATAATTTCTAAGAAGATGGTTGTGGTGAAGACTAATGTGAGGATTTGGAATAAGTCATCCTTTGGGCATATTTTTCATGAGAAATATCATATTAAGGAGGAATTGTACTCTTTGCAGCAAACTATTCAAGCTTTAGGGTGTAATTCTAATGTGGGTAATGAGGATACCTTTCTCTTATCTCATTTGCATAATATTATTGCTAAGGAGGAAGAATTTTGGAAGTAGAGGTCTTGTGGTGATAGGAACACAAAATTCTTCCATATCACCACTTTAAAGCATCGTGTCTCTAATCAGATTGATTGTATCTGCCACAATGGTATGGTGACTAAGAATGATGAGGAGATCTAACAAGCTACTACTACTTACTTTATTGATCTCCTATTTGACAATTTTTTTCTAGACTTGGTTGTTCAAGACTAGATGTTGGAGGTTATTCCTAGAACTTTGATTGAGGATATAAATAACATGCTATGTAGTATTACTTTTTTGGAGGAGGTTAAGAAGGCTATTTTTATTTTGTTGGGAATAAATCCCCTTGTTTGGATGGATTCCTCATGTTTTTCTTTTAAAAGTTCTAGACTATTGTTTCTAGAGATGTGGTTGATGCTACCAAGGAGTTTTTTGGTAGTCAAAATTTGCTGAAGGAGCTAAATTTCACCTTCATTTTTCTTGTCCCGAAGATTCTAGGTGCTTCTTCCTTTAAAGAGTTTCATCATATTAGCCTTTGCAACTCTATTTAAAAAATATTCTTGAAGATTTTGGCTTTAAGGTTGCAGAGGGTTCTTCCCATGATTATATCTCAGCAACAATGTGGCTTTGTTTTCGATAAAAAAATCCTTGATCCCATCATCATAGTTCATGAAAATATCCATTCGATGATGGTTAATAAGAAAGATGGTTTTTTGTTGAAACTGGATTTAGTGAAGGCTTATGATAGTGTAAACTAGAATTTTTTTGTAAAAGTCTTATCTGCTTTTTACTTCTCAGATAAATTCTTGAAGCTGATAATGAGTCTTATCTCAACAATTTCCTTCTCTATGTTGGTGAATGCCCCCCCCTCTAATTTTTTTATGATCTCTCAGGGTGTGAGACAAGGTGACCCCATTTCACCCTTCCTTTTTATAATTTTGGCTAAATCTCTCAAGAGAACTCCTCAAAAGTAGGTGTCTATTGGTGTTATTAAGGGGTTTCATCTAACCTCCTCCTCTCCTCTTTGTTCACATCAACAATTCATGGATGACACGATTATTCTTGGAGAGTCTTCAATGGTGGAAGCTAAAGCCATTGAATCGATTCTTTATAGTTATGAATCTGCCTTCGAACAATTGGTGAGTCTTCCTAAAAGTACTCTATTTTTTCTAACACCCTAGATAGAAGAAAGTAGAGAATCACTAGTATTATTCAATGTGCTATTGGGACTCTGCCCTCCACTTATTTGGGTCTACCACTTTGTGCTAATGTTTTTCCTGACTCATTTTGGAATGGATTGATTGGCAAGTTTAACACAAAGATATCAAGATGGAAAGGCACCCTCCTTAGTCAAGATGGTAAGTTGGTCTTGATCAAATCTATGTTGTAGAACCTCTTGGTGTATGTGTTAAGCCTTTTCCAAATCTTGCGGTATTTTTGGGAAAATATTGAAAGCATTTAGAAATTGTTCTTATGGTCTAGTGTGGAGGAAAAGAAATGGATGAGTTTTAATTCATGGGAGGAGGTGTGTTGATCTAAAGCCCAAGGAGGTTTAGGGCTGAGTAAATTAAAGGTTTTTAATTCTACCATCATGGCTAAGTAGTTATGGTTTCTTTTGGCTGGTGGAAAGGATTGGATGATTATTCTTGCTTCTAAATAACTCTCTAGCATTGATAAGTTCATGGATTTCTTGAGGGGGGATTTATTTCCTCCTTCAAGGTCTATCTTTTGGAATTCCTTGGTCAAGGTTAGAAGTATTGTCTCCGCTGGTCTTCTTTGGTCGGTTGGCAATGGTAGAGACATTCTCTTCTAGGATGACTAGTGGATTGTTCATGGTCCTCTTTGAGATGTTTTCTGGGTGGATCCTTTCAAGGATCTTTTTGTTTGAGAATTTTTTTTTTTTTTTCTGATTTCATTGTGGATGGTGTGTGGGAAAGAATTCATGAGGATTTTATGGAGTTGGATAATCTCTATGGTTTCCTTCCTCAGATTCATATCTCTTTTATTCCTTAGAGGGATAAGGTGGTTTGGAGGCTAGTTTTTCAAGGTCATCTCTTGGTGGCATCTTATTTTCATTATCTGAACAATTTTGTGGGCCCGCATCCCCCTTGGATCTTGCTTGGTCTTCAAACATGATTCAAAAGATCAATACGTTTTTTGGATTGTTAATTCAAGATAAAATCTTGACTATTAACAATCTTTATAAAAGAGGCTTCTCCATGCCTAATAGATGCTATCTTTGTGAGGAGGATGCAGAGGACTCCCACCATTTTGTTTATTGGTGTAGTAAAGTAAAATGCATACCATTGCATTTTCACACTTGTTTGGGCCTTCCTTGCTTTATTTATCCTTCTTTATGGCTTAATTGGTCCTATTTTGTGGCCACAAGCCCTATGAATGGCAGATTTTTCTAGCTAATCTCAACACTCTCCAATGCATAAATGATATCCCAATGATTCTAATCTATGTGTCCTTGATTTTTGGTCAGGACTGAAATGCCACTTAGGGAATCATTGCCCCCTCGAGGTTTTAGGACCCTGATTTTGAGGCATCTTAATTGGGCCCCTTTTTGGTGTTTGTGCCCCAAGTCTCATCACTTGGGACTAAGATGCCACCTAGGGCATCTTAGTTCTCCTTGAGTCATTTTTGGGATTTAAATTCAAATTTTGGAAGGATTTATCCTCCTTCATTTAATGAATTCATATGTCAGCTTGGTGTGATATAATTTTGGGATATTAAGCATAGATAAGTATAAATACAAGGTTCATTCATTCATTTTCATCCTAGCAACTTGAGTATTCATTCTTAAGGAAAATTTATGAGATTAAGATCATTCAAGAGAAAATATCAAGCACTTGGAGCCATCATCAATATTCAAGCATCATATCAAAGTCTATTCTTGCATCACGTGTGTTGTTGTGCTAACATTTGTGATGTAGGGTTTTGATTCAAGCAAGCAAGAAATTCAAGATCTATCAAGCATTTCAAGATCCATATCCATTGCAACCATTTCACACAAGTTTGCAAACTTTACAAGGGTTTGGTGAGTTGTAGCATCGCATGTTGTTCATTCACCATTTCCCTTCATTTCATTGTTTCATTTCAATGTTTAATTACCAACAAGGGGTTTGACCAAGGAAAACCCCCATTCACTAACAATAAACAAGTTTTTCCCCTCTTGCATATTTTTTTGCAGATCTAGGTTGAAGACTTGAAGATCACTTGGAGTGAAAAGTTGTAAAAGTTGCAAAGTTGCATTGCAAATTCATCATCTTCACGGAAACTCGCCTACAGGCTAGATCTAGAATTTTCAAAATCTAAGATTAAAAAAGATGCAAGTACAGACCTTGGAGCTCAAAACCAAATTCAGACTTTTCAAAAATTTAGAGTGGGACTATTACACCACCTTGGGCATCTTATTCCTCACAAGCATATCTTTCAAAGATTCTTTCAGATCCGATTCTAACATCCAAAGATTCTGTATTTTCCCTAAAAAATAGTAGCAAGACTAATATGCCATCTTGGGCTTCTTAGTCCTCCAAGACATATTTTGACAGCTTCTTTGCATTTCCAAAATCCTCATTTCATCTCCAGAATTCCCTGGTACATATACCCTAACTTGGTGTTTCTTAATTTCATTATTTGTATCTCTCATTTAGCTTGCATAACTAGGTTTTGTAGGTTGAATGTTCATTTGTCTTTTCCAAGCATTTTATTGGTGGTGAACCCCTTAATATCTAAAAGAACCCCCTTCCTAGGTCCTACTAATTTAGAATTGACTCACCTTGTGAGGCTTATATTTAATCCAATTATTGTTCTTAAGACATAATTGAATGACCTAGATAAAACAGGAAGTCATCCCCTTCCTCATTTTATTTACGGTTCATTTTGGTGAACCCAACTTCTTTGAACATTCTTCTTTTTCTAATTTGGAGTCCTTTAAAGTCCTAGATCTAGATTGTATTAATTGCATTTTTCATTAGTGAAAGTGCATCTAGGGTTTCTTGCATCTTGCATTAGTGAAATTCCATTTAGGGTTTCCTATTTTTGCATTACTGAAAATGCATATAGGTTACATTTTTACTTTCTTGCATCATTTCATTTCATTGAAAAGTGCATTGTTCATTCTCTTAATTGCATTTAGAAACATTGTTATTGCATTGAAAATTGAAAAATTACATTCAATTACTTGTTAGTAGTTGATTTTATTTACATCCATTTGCACAATTTCCTATTTCCAAACATCAAGTCCCTAGGTAATCAACCTAAGAAAGTTGTTATCAAATCAGAATTTGTCATTTTTCTGAGAAAAACCTCTGCTAGGACTAAAATTCCCTTTTTGGCATCTTAGTCCCTCTCAGGGTTTTTGATCTAGAATCCTTTCTCTATTGTTTATTATCTGTTTCACTTCGTGGAACTTTAGAATCTAACCAGGAGGACCAAGACGCCCTTATTGGCATCTTAGTCCTTGTTGAATTTGACTCTTTATTTTTCAGGGTCTGAAATTTATTTTTTGTGTTTCTATGGGCTGCTTTTAGTTTTTTGTTTCAGTTTCTAGAATTGTTGTTATCATAGTTTATTTCATTTTCAAGTGCATTTTCTTAATCTTGCATCATGGATATGTGCTTTAAAATTTTTGGATGACCTTGAATTCCTTAGTAGATGTCTCAAATTGTGCCTTTGGTAATGACCCTAATGAAATTGAACTCACTCATGCTCACTCAACTCCTAATGCATTTCCTCCTCATGATGTTGACATCATTGGAGAAGATGATGACAACATGAATAAGTTACTAAATGATTGTCTTGATAACCTTGAAGCTAATTCATCCTTATACCCATCCATAAAATAACCAAATCCCCCTACAATACCACCTCTTGAGATATTTGGTTACTTACATCCTGAAACTAAAGCAAACGTTGACCCTAAGTTCCCTACAACAAGTGAACCTAGTTCTTCTAAACAAGAAAACACTCAACCATTTTATGATAGCAAAGTAACAAACACTCCAACCAATCTCAAAGAAAAATATGGCAAAGGATTCATAATCTTGAGCAAACAAGGATGCAATACCACAAGCGAACATGGAATTCATCAACTCCTAGAGAAAGTTCAAACTACTGAAAAACATAAAAGGGTTAGGATATCAAGATCCCCCTCACAATGCAAAAATACCTAGAGAATACCTAAAGCTTTGTAGTGATGGTACAATGATTTTAGATATGAATGTATCGAATCCTAACAATGACAAGGATGATAGGATCACCTTAGGCCATCTTCCTTCAACTATAGAAGTTGGTGAATCTAGAAAACACAAAAGACCTTAGAAATTACAAAACTTACAACCTCCTCATCCACCACCTGAAATTGAAAGGAAGCTACAACTGCTTCTCAATAAAGGATTCATAACATTACCACCTATGAATAGATTAATAATTTATCCTAAATATGCAAAGGTCCCACATTGCACATACTATTGAACTCTCAAACATAACACTAATGAGTGTCCTGCATTCAATTTAATATAGCAAAGTTTTCACTTCAATGGAAATGATTTCCATTCAGTGATTGAATAAGCCTTATACATCTTGTCATGTAATAGTTGTAGAATCTTGACATTCTCACTATTACATGACCCTTCTCATCACCTATCTTGGCCCATTCTTGTCTTGCACTCAATGGGGACAAGAAGCAGATGACCTTCTCCTAGTAAGGCATTTGTTGTTGTCCCTTTGGTTCGTTATCTACCTTCCACTTAAATGTAGACTGAGATTGGGTGGTGGATGACTTACTTTAGGTTGATTCACGTATGCCTTACTATTCTTTTCAAAAAAAATTCTTTTGCTTTCATGTGTGTATAGTGATCCCCCATGATGTTTTGTTTGATGTTTCTCTCTCTTTGTGCATTCCTCTATTTGTACCTTTATTTTCCTCTATGTCATAAGCTCTTTTCCTTTTCATCTATATTTTCATTTTTGTCATGTGATTTCCTTTTAAGGATGACGCAAGGTGTCGAGACACCCTATGTCTCTTCCATGTTGACCCAAAAGATTTTTCTTTTCTTTCCATATTTGTCTTGTTTTTTCCTTTTGGGGATGACACAAGGCATTGAGACACCCTATGTCTCTTCCATGTTGACCCAAAATGATTTTTTATTTTTTTTTCGCTCTCTTGGTGTCATTCTTCTAGTTTTATTTGTATTTGGGGAATGATGATAGTTCTAAGCTCTCTAATATCATTGCAGCAAAGACATATACTGACCCTGAATCCATATATCTCATATGTGTTTCTAGGGGGCAACCCTCTTTTCCTTTTTCATCTTTTGTCTAATTTAAAGTAATTGCTCACAATATGGTGTTAGAAATTTCTTTAAAGTGGGGGCATACATTGACATTATTTTATCATGATTTCATTTGCATTTTTTCCTCTTGGTAGTGTCTTTGGGTTTGACTCCCTCCGATAGTTTGATATTTCCTCATCCTCTCTTGGAAACATTAGATACAATGTTCTACAGGATGAGACCTTGCACTTTTCCTCTCTTGGAAACAAGATGAGACCTTTTGTACATGTCCTCTCTTGGAATCATTGGGTATGATGCTCTCTAGGATGAGACCTTGTATCTATCCTCTCTTGGAGATGTTAAGCACGATGTCCCCTAAGAGTAATACCTCGCATGAACTAAGAAAAATCCCTTCAAACATCTCTCTTTATTGTTCTGTTGCATTTTTTGTTTTGTACCTTATTAAAGTCATGGAGGTACGGCTTTGATATGGTCCCCTGGGGCTCACCTAGTGAACAACTAGCTTCACTAGCCCATGTGAGCATGCATTTTTGTACCTTATTAAAGTCATGGAGGTATGGATTTGATATGGTCCCTCTTGGGGCTCACCTAGTGGACACCTAGCTCCCACTAGCCCTTGTGAGCATGTGTTTTGTTTGCATAGTGAACAATACATTGCACTTGAAAACCCTCTTCAAGACTAGACCCGGTCCACTACATTGGACAACCAGTCAAAGCTTGATCTATTGCAATTTTTTTCTTTTTCCTTTTTCTTGTCTTTGATGGTGTATGTCTACTATCTTATTTTGGCTTCATATATCATCCGCAAGCGTGTTCCTTTGTGCCTATGTTGGTCTGCCATAAGATCTTGATCCTAGGGGCTTGATCATCCCTCTTGATCATTGTCATCTTATCTTACTAACATTTGTACAATTGAACCCCTCTTTATTACATGGTTGGCTACTTTAGTGTGAGTTTGAAACAAGTTCATCATCTCACTAAAGTGGGGGTTGAATGTAGTGTAGTAAAATACATACCCTTGCATTTTCACACTTGTTTGGGCCTGCATTGATTTCTTTATCCTTATTTATGTCTTAATTGGTCCTATTATGTATCCACAAGCCCTATGAATGGCTTATTTTTCTAGCTAATCCCAACATTCTCCAATGCATAAATGATATCCCAATGATTTTGATACGTGTTTCCCTAATTTTTGGTCGGAACTAAAATGCCACTCAGGGAATTTTTGTCCCCTTGAGGTTTTCAGACCCTAATTTTGAGGCATCTTAATTGGGCCCCTTTTTGGTGTTTGTGCCCCAAGTTTCATCACTTGGGACTAAGATTTCACCTAGGGCATCTTAGTCCTCCTTGAGTCATTTTTTGAGATTTAAATTCAAATTTTGGTAGGATTTAGCCTCCTTCATTTAATGAATTCATATGTTGGCTTCGTGTGATATAGTTTTAGGATATTAAGCATAGATAAGTATAAATACAAGGTTCATTCATTCATTTTCATCCTAGGAGCAACTTGAGTATTCATTCCTAAGGAAAATTAATTAGATTAAGAGCATTCAAGTGCAAATCATCAAAAATTTGGAGCCATCATCAAGTTTCAAGCATCAAATCAAAGGTTATTTTTGCATCATGTGTGTTGTTGTGCTAACATTTGTGATGTAGGGTTTTGATTCAAGCAAGCAAGAAATTAAAGATCTATCAAGCATTTCAAGATCCATATCTATTATAGTCATTTCACACAAGTTTGCAGACTTTACAAGGGTTTGGTGAGTTGTAGCATTGCATGTTGTTCATTCACCATTTCCCTTCATTTCATTGTTTCATTTCAAGGTTTAATTACCAACAAGGGGTTTAACCAAGGAAACCTCCATTCACTAACAATCAACAAGTTTTTTCCCTCTTGCATATTTTTTTTTGTAGATCTAGGTTGAAGGCTTGAACATTAGTTGGAGTGAAAATTTTTAAAAGTTGCAAAGTTGTCATCTTCACAGAAACTCACTTGCAAGCCAGATCTAGAATTTTCTAAACTTGAGATCTAAAAAGAAGCAAGTGCAGACCTTGGAGCTCAAGACCACATTTAGAATTTTCAAAAATTTAGAGTGGGACTAATACACCACCTTGGGAATCTAAGTCCTCCCAAGAATATCTTTTGGAGATTCTTTCAGATCTGGTTTTGACATTCGAAGATTCTATATTTTTCCCCAAAAATAGCAGTAGGACTAATACACCATCTTGGGCATCTTAGTCCTCGAAGGAATATTTTTATATATTCTCTGTATTTCCATAATCCTCATTGCATCTCTAGACTTCCTAGGTACAAATACCCCAACTTGGTGTCTCTTAATTTCACTATTTGTATCTCTGATTTAGCTTTCATAACTAGGTTTTGTAGGTTGAATGTTCTTTTTTCTTTTCCAAGTATTTTCTTGGTGGTGAACCCCTTAAGATCTAAAAGAACCCCCTTCCTAGGTCCTCCTAATTGAGAATTGACACACCTTGTGAGGTTGATATTCAATCCAATTAGGGTTCTTAGGACATAATTTAATGACCTAGATAAAATAGGAAGTCATCCCCTTCCTCATTTTATTTATGATTCAACTGGGTGTGGATATGCTTGAGAGGTGTTGGAGCTAATGCTTAATCTCTTGAAGTTGGAGTGGGTCTTACCTTCTTTGGCTATGGAGCTTTGGAGCCAATATCAAGCTCCTTCTTCCAATCCCTCTCTATTTTTTCTCTAGTCCCTTATCCTTCCTCATGTTGTATGGGGTCTATGTAAGGAGAGGAATAATAGGATGCTTAGGAATGTTTCTCTTCCCCCATTTTCCTTGTATTTTAAGATCTTATCAACCATTAAGGAGAATTTATTATAGGTTGTGGTTGATTCTAATTTCCCTAGTTGTGTGGCCATGTCCGAATATGATTTTTGGGTGGCTGATTAATGGAAGATTTTCTTTGATATTGCCCAGCCTTTGAAAAATTCCAAGTCTGAAAGAGAAGGGGTCATTTGGTATTCTCCTCCTCTTGGGTGGTTTAAATTCAACTTTTATGGTTCTACTAAAGGTAATCCAAGACTTTTTGGTTGTGGGGGAGTGTTAAGAGATCATAATGGTAGTTAGTTTTGATAGTGACACTCCCTTTGGGGATCTGGACAAACCATTATGTTGAAGCTACTACAACCTATCATGGTTTAAAATTGGCAAGGGGGAAGGGGGTTTCCAAAATTTGGTTGGAAGGGGACTCATTGAATATTATCAACTACCTTAGGAAGCTTACTCCTCCTTCTTGGTCCATTGAAAGAATTGTCTTTGATGCTCTTCCTTGTTGAATAATTTTAAAGAAGTCTACATTTCCCATGCATTTTTTGAGGCTAATTGTGTTGTAGAATTTTTGGCTAACTTTTGTGTGTCTCTCGCTAGGTCATGGGAGATTAATGACCACCTCTCGGTGGAGCTTATTACTTTTCTTAATGATGATAGTCTCTAAATATTTGAAGGGGGCTGAATTTTCAAGTAATCTTAAGGGATGATGATTTAATAATTACTATTTGATGTCGATTAGGCATTTGATAGCCATAGCTCTTATTAGAAATTGTGGGAGGATGAGTTGTACTCTCAGGAGGGATCTGGCTATTATCTTTATCTATACCTCAAAATTTAGGATCACACGCTTTTAGGGTGTGATTTCCTCATTGTCTTTTTTGATAATATGCATTTGTGCTTTGTGGGGTTTTGTTCCTGCAAATTTCTCAACGCTTTTGGAGATGGGGGTGCTAGATTTAGAATGAATCCCATTTTGTGTGTTGATACCAAAGCCAATGATAAAGTTTGGAATATTTTACAAAAATTTGGAATCACTCATTTCATGGAGAAATTACACGAGTTTGAGTCCAAGACCTCATAGGAGTTTGTGGAAGCTTGTCACAGTTGTGTGCTTAGTATGTTTGGAATTGATATCACTATAAATGAGGATTTCATAGCCGAAGTTACAAGGCTATCAACTCAAGGGAGGAAATTCTTCAAAGAAAAATCCATGTCTAGGATGGTGAGAATGAACTTCCTAAGGGATAAAGAGAAGGAAAAAATGGTTAAATCCAATGTGGTGGCTTTGATCGAACCAAAATTCAACCAATTTGGGGAGATGTGGCTATGGATCTTATGTGGTACTTTACCTTGGATGGGAGGTACACGACTCTTTATGGGCACCATTTTGTGCTGCTAAACCATTTTTTCCATGTTAAGTTGGTTTATTTCCTATTTTATCTTCTTTTGTCTTTGGAGAATGGGATTATGGATTACAGAAAGAATCCCAACAATCCCTTTTTACATGAGGGGTTTATTCTTTTAATTGTGGAGAATATAGAAGAAACATATGTTATTTCTTCCCCTGTTCCTAGTAAGGAAGGAAGGTCTAAGAAGAAGGCTAAGCTGAAAGGGAAATGCCAACTAGAGGAGGAGGAAGATTATGGTGAAACATAGTCTGGGGATGATTCTATGGCCTTGTTTGATGGCTACCAAATGGATTTGGATTATGTTAACCCTTCAACTGGGGTTAGGAAAATCTCTGTGAAAAATGCTAAACACTCTTCCTCACATGCAAAGCATAAAATTCTAGTTGATTGTGAAGAGGCGGATGTGGAGGGAAAATGAAGTGGTGGGAAGGTTCCTAAATAGGGGTTGGTGAGTGCTATTGTTTCCCATGATGTGGTGGAGAATTTGTAGGAGGGTTTAGGGATTACTAAGGTTGGTGGGCTGGTGAAGAATTCTAATGTTGAGAAAATTTTAGACTATGGTGGGGATAGGAGGGTCCAATTGAAGGGGAGGCGAATCTAGAAAATTTTGTTGATTTGGAAATGTCCCCTATAATGTCATTTTTTGAAGGAAAAGGCAAAGAACAACTTGTCCCACTATTGTTTTTCAGGAAGAGGATCCTTCGATGAGCTCTCATCAAGGGAGGGTTTTGTATTGGGGTTCGTTAGATTTTAATTAGGCTTCAGGTTTTGTGAAGGAAGTGGTAGATGCCTTTTTTAACCTACTCATGTGGCTCATTCAGGAGGCCCAGGTGTTGGAATCTACGAACACTGAGAGGGGGGTGAATTAGTGTTTTTCAATCTTCTACTTTATTAATCTGATATTTAAACCATTTAGAACTTTGAACTGAAGGAAAGATGAAAACACACAAAGAAATCATCCACAACACTATAACACAAGGAATTTACATGAAAATGTCATTAGGGGAAAAACCACAGTGGATGTCAATTGACAATTTGAGTACTCAAATATAAGTTTTACAAAATGGGAATGCACTTGCATTCAGGATCACTTCCTAGAGCTCACTACTCAAAAATAAAGGCTCACTGCCTTAAAAAAATTTATATTAAGTCCATCTGAAGAATTGAACTGAAGATATAGCATCTATCAATGCCTGATTATAGTTCTGATTAAGCACATTAATTGATTTCTTGCCTTCTGTTAGATTCTTCTCTTCTACTGTACTCTACTACAACTCGCATCACAAATCTTATATGCATAGATTAAATTGCATAACTTCCCCTATAAATTGTGTATCACACAACAACACATGTCACACCTCTATCAAAATGATATATCCAATCACTTATATATATCCACAACAAGAGATTCAATCAACCATATGTCGGCTTTCATAAAACATAAAATACTTTTCATGTGACGGATAAATCCACAAATGATTCTTAATGCGTATCCTCCAAAGTTGACCAAAGCATAGTGAGGACCTAAATAAATATGTTCAAACAAAAAGACATTTAAACAATTACTCCTTAGACATCCACAACAACTAAACCCACCAAGTCATCCTTCTAGCACTAATAAACATAAAATGAATACATCGGATCTTCTAACCCATACACTGATTCATGTACCAACACAAAACTCAAGAGTAAGGTATTCCAGATACCCAACGACCTTCCCTAAGATGTGCAACATGAACTAATAAACTGATAATGCATATTGATCAAAAGACTCAACTCCAATCGGATACCCTATTCTTCACTCTGACTCTCGATATGAATAGATACTGATGTGCATACTAGATCAATAACTTAGGTTGCCATCAATGACAACACCACATGCCAACAATCTCCATAAGCCATATGCCAACACTATGATCTTCATGGTAAGTATGCTATGATTTCTCATTGTAACATCTCTACTCTGAGAAGTTTTAGGGAGCAAGATTATATTTTTAGTATGGTTAGGTCATTGAACTCTAATCACGACCTACTGGTGGAGGATTTTTCTAATTTGAAAAGAGACCGTGATCCAAGGAGCTATGATTTGGAAAGGAATTCCTTGCAAATTCGTAAAGATCTTAATTCCTTGATTAACCTCAGCAAGGATTCACTTGAGACTATGACAGAAGGATTGGTGCTACAAAATGAGAAAGAAAAATAATGGACTAGCAAGTTCCTTTTCCTTGAAACTTTGAAGTAGGTTGTGGGTGAGGACTCTGAGATGGGTAAGCAAGCTACTAATTTGGGGACTGGACCAAGTGTTCGTACCTGCAACAAAATAAAGAAAAGCAATGTGGTTCCTATGCAGGATGTGAAAGAAGTCATGGAGATGCATGATACGGTGATAACCAAGGATGTGGAAGCAACAAGGATGTTAAAATAGCTTCTCTAATTGTTGTTTTAGTTGATATAAGTGCTTCTCTTGTTTTTTTATGGTCACCTTTTGTCTATTTTTTGCTAACATCTAGTCAGCTACTTGTGGTTTAATCAACCTATTGTTTTTTTGGGGCAGCTTTATTTCTTTATCTTTGTGTTCCCTTCTCTTTTGTACGGGGTTTCAGGTACCCTTCAAAACTTATTCAGTGCTACTAAAAAACAAGGGAGAAAGGTAGTAAAAGGATTATTAATCTTATGGATAATTTTTTCAGCCATATATTATCTTGTATTCTACATAAATCATATGATACTTGGGAAATATATAACAACTTGAGAAATGAATATGTCTATTACCTGCAACATGAAGGGAATTTAAAATATATTATAAGCACATGGATCCCAAGGGTATCAAGAATGCGAGGATTGCACATACAAGCTAAATATTACCCCAATGCCCCTAAACATTTAGAAATTAATTTTAAAATTATTGGTTATTAAGTGATATTTCAACTTTCTAGACCAAACTAGAGTTGCAATTAAAAGGTAAGTTGAACATATCTGAAGCACTTGAAGGAGAACTAATTCCAAAGATATTAGACTAGAATGAGGATATTAAATCTTTTAGTCAGTGGAATAATATTTTTAAGAATATTTTACCTTCTTTATGTGCTTCCATATGGGAAAGTGGTGAACTTGATTCAACATTTCTAAACAATAGCATTGATAAATTAATAAAGCTAGAATAAAGTTTAGATAGTTTCAATAAGGAAGCCAATTCAGTTCTTGATACAATACATAGTGTTTATATCAATAAATTTATAAAGTTACTAGAATTTGTGTGGCCTTCAAAGGAAATATATTCTTCTTGGATCAAGAAGTACAATGAGTGAGTCATCATCCAATGTTAGTAGTAGTAAAAAAAAATCCTTCATCAAGTATTCTGAGGTCACATTTTTTTTGCAATGATGTTCAAATTTTATCTCCATCAAAAGTTTGGGTTTATTTTTTCCTCCAATATCCTTAACAAATTTATTTTTCTCTATTATAAGAGACAGAAATATATTATGTTAATGGGATGCTACAATGTTCAATTCCAATAGAGTTTTGAGTTGTCACATATAACATATGACAAGTGTCAATTTTCTCTTTAAGCTTGTGTACTTATTATTTCTATTTAAAAATCATATTTTTCTCTTGTAAAGATTCAAGGAATTGTAACCTTGGGTTGGTCTTTTAGTTTGTAATTTTTTTTAGAAATGTGTAGTCAAGGTTTATAAAATTATTTGTAACAGTAAGGTATATTTTGATGAAGGCATATATAAAAGCATGGAAACATGCTTCTGTGTGTTAATCATATCCAACTTTTTTATTCAATTTCTTTTATGATTAAACTAATCAATCATTAAGTATTTCTTCATTTCAAAGTTATTGTAGTATGTATTTTTATTGATAGATTTTGTTCAAGAAATGGAGTAATTTGATTTCATAAAAATGTAACAGATATTGTTTTTACAAATGGATTATTAAGTAGGATCACACTATAAGTCTTTATTAGCTCATGCTATTGAAAGGTGATAGCATTTAATTGAGTATCAACATATGTTAAATTATTGTGAGGAGAAGTTTATATGATTTTAGGACTCTATAACCTTAATAGACACTGATCTGGTTAATATAGTCCTCAAATCCTAGAACAAATTTAAAATGATAAAGTATAAGCCAATTATAATTTATGTTTAATTATTGTAGCTTCTCATACATGTATTTGAATATTTTCAATGATATCAGAGGTTTTCATGTTATCTTATGTAAATCCCTATCATTGCGTATGGTAAATAATCTTCTAGGTATCATTTTACTACTATAGTGCATATCATTAATTGGTACAACGAGGGAAGCCCACCTAAGTTTTGCAAAGCTTGAAGTGAAAAATAAATTGATCTTAAGAATAAATTTATTGTTCATTGGCCATTGTATTAATGTTCATAATCATAATAAAAGATAAAATTTAGAGAATATCAAGGAATCAATTGGAAACACAAAAAATTGATGACTTTATTGGGTATTTAGTAATAGTCTTTGGGTTAGAGTTGAAATTGACCAAATTACATGTTTTAAATAAATGTGAAATTCTAAGGGATATTTAAAGTCCTTTCCCTTAAAGGGTGGTGACTCTGACATTTCCTTGAAACTAGTGAACATACTTAATTGAAAGAATAAATTCAAGATAAATAGGAGAAGATCACCATTTTAGAATGATCCCACCAAGAAATTAGTAGGAGATTTACAAAAAGAGAAGCATACATGAAGAGAAAAAATTAAGGTAGGCCATCCACTCCAAATATTGATTCATATAAGTAGAATGAAAATATTTATGATAGAAATAGATCCTTAGATCCTACTATAGATAAATCCATAAATAGATTAAACTTGGATAAAGGGGATACTATTGAGAATTCTTGGACATACATTTAACATATCCAAATGCAATAGCAATTATTTTTCCCACAAAAGAGAAATTAACATAATTTATGTAGCATCAATAATGTAATGATAGTAACTGTAGTGTTGAAAAATGTACTCCTTTACATTTCACACTTTGTTTAGGCCCCTTAGTTAAATTGAGCTTAATTAGCTCTTAATAAGCCCTATTTTACATCTACAAGCCTAATAAATTAAATTTTTGAAAAGGAAAATTTGATAATAATTAATGCTAAAACACAATACCTTACCTTGAGCAATGCGTGTTCCAAGAATAGGGGTCTGGGACCCATTCTCCCATGGGTGAATGGGTCCCCCCTAATCCTTTGAACCCATTTTAAAATGTGTTTTTGTTGATATTTTTATGATCCTAAATTCAAAATTCAATGTCGTCAAGTGAAATATTTGATTTTTCAAGAAATTAAGGATAGATATCTAAGAATACAAGGCTATTTTATAAAATAAACTAGAGGTTTTCAAGAATATTTTTGAAGAGAAATTTCACAAGAGAAATGATTATTTTCAATGGAATTCAAGAGAAAAATTGTCAATGATTTATTGCAGCATTCAAGATCTCAAACATCATGGCAAAGTATTTTCCAATCATGCATGTATTTGGAGCTAACATTGTGATGTAGGTTTAAAAGATCAAGTCAAAGCATTCAAGAATCAAGATGCACATCCATTGAATCCATTTCATGAAAGATCAAGGTCAACATTGTAGACTTCCAAGGGTTTTGTGAGTTGCAACATTACATTGTTCATTCATCATTCCTTTCATATTTTATTTCAATTCAAGGTTTAATTACCAAAATAGGGTTTGACCAAGGAAAACCTCTATTCACCAGAAAAAATCAATTTTTCTCTCTTGTGTTTGTGTTCCATATTTTAGGTTGAAGGAGAATTGAAGATTGGAGATCTCTAAAGTGGAAAATTGCAAAAGTTGCAAAAGTTGTCAAAGTTGCATGAAAAGTTGTCAAGATCACGAAAGATCATATCTCAAATTTATTTTCTATCATTTTTTAGTGAAACTAGTGTGAAATTACATCTCAGATCTGTCTTTAGAGGCTCCCAAAAATTTAGCTCAAAAAGTTGTCTTAGGACACTTTGCATCCAAACAAGACAATTAGCAACCAATTTTTGAGGCAAGTTTTAAGTGTCTTCCACTCATCCAAAAAATACAAAGTTGATTGTTTCTATTAGATTTAGGTTTCATCTAAATGAATCAGGTCTTATATTACAGATTTGAGGTCATTTTCTCTTTTATTTTTATCTCCCAAAAGTGTTGTTTGAAATTTACCCCCTCGCCCACACACACAAAAAGGAAATTTCTAGATCTTCCATAGAATTGACTCACCTAAGGGCTGAAAGTGAATTCTATCTTGAAGGATCTCATTTCCTAAATGAAATAGAAAATAGGTAGGTTAATTACACCCCATATCCCCCTTTCTATTTATAGTAAGTTTGGTGAAACATTCCAAATTTAGTATAAAACCCTATGTGTTTTGGACCCCCAACCTATTTTTCTATTTTTCATTTTGGTGAACTTGACATTAAAAAGTGGAGGGGATTGACATCATATTCGTATACATTTCTTCAAGTCTACATACAAGTTTTGAGCACATAATCCATGGACCTTCTAGAATAACTGATTTTCTTTCATATTTTTACAAGGCTTACTCTCAAAGAAGTAATTTGGTTCTCGTTTGCTTCTCGCAAATGCCTTGTAGTAGAAAAATCATTAAAGAATATAAAAATTCTATAGCTCTGATTTAATATATAGAAAATATATCAAACTATTGCAACACTTTCCACAACTACAAGAATTATCCATCAAATTTCCATTGGCACCCTTTACACAAGTAAGTAGCTTCTTTTTTTTCACATTCAATTCTATTTATTTCCACTTTTCTCCTTCCGTTGACTACAATTTTGGAAATAGAAAATGGAATTACCATACTTGGCCATCACATTCTGAAACTTGGAAAACTTGATAGTGAAAATCGATGATGTGAATGGGAGCTTTGGAGATAGTATCTTAAATTATTGCATTGCATCCTCAAAAATTCCCCTTTTCTCAAAACAATTAGAGTTTATCTACACAATCAAGTATAAAATAGTCTCTATGATACAAATCTCTTATTCCTAAACAATTTTCTAGAATTGCACCAATCCAACCCATAAGCTTTCTCTACTTTATTTAGCCAACGATCACCCAGTTATCAAAACTACCGATTTTGTTAAGTATAGCTTCCATATAAAGCAATCTGTAAATAATGTTTTCTTTCTGTCTAACATTTTTTAGAAAATTCCATATTTCTATTTTGGGTTCTTATTATAATTATAGGAAATATTATTGCATACTTCGCCAAAAGTGTATTTTCCAAACTATGCAAGAATTGTGACCACAACACATTTTCTTGCTCAATGTAGTCAAAGTTTATTAACAATTGTATTTGTGCTTGCTATTAAATTAAAGCATATTACAATAATAGAAAAGGAAGCCTACATTTTGTACAATTACTTTCAACATAACTAGGCTTTATTGGAACCTATATTTGTCATGCCTATAAAATGATACTCTATAGCAATTAAAAACAACAAATGTATTCAATTTACAATCTTTGTTCTTCACCTTTGGTCAAAAAAACTAAAAAAACACAACACACATAACTTTTCTATATCAGAAAATGTTCATTCTTTCTAAAAAAAATATATTCAAGATTCCATTGACACAAAACAATTTGTGACATCCGCACCAACTATTCTTTACAACCATTAATACGATATATACGATTTGGCACATGTAACCAGACATAAGCTACCGCAAAAAAAAGTACACTACACAATCTTGTCAAACACAAGCTTTTATGACAATAAATGATAGAACGGATAGTCCAGTAAAATAATATATGCCATATCAAAAAGAAAAAAATATAATGCACCAATGAGGTTGATAGTATAATAAAGAAAATGTGTGTATACATAATAGACACTGAATAGATAAGCATATCCATAATCAGTAACGTGCCAAGGACATTATATTTTTTTCCTTGTTAGAACATCGCCTTGGTTTCTATGTGTAATTATGAAAATTCTAAGATATCGATAAGAAAATCTTAACTTTGCAATGACAAATCCCAATACAAACATCAATACTAAATATGAAAAACCCTGTAGTATGATCCTTTTCAATTATTTGATGCACCTCTCTTTCGCAATAGTTTATTAGGTAGATTATTATCTTTTAACTAGATACTTTCTTACTCATATACAATGGAGCTCTCAAAAGACATCATTTGCTTTCATATCTTGCCCAGACTGAGCCTCAAAGAAGTGATTCAATGTTTACTAGTTTTTAGAAAATGACTTGTAGCAAGCAGGTTGCTTACAAAAATAAAGTGGTGTGGTTCAGATTTAGAAAATGACAATGACATGAAGCTTCCACAAAGATTTCCTGAGATGGAAGAATTATGCATTGACTTCTTGCTTACACGTTTTGCACAGGTCTAACTACACTCCTATTTCTCTTCAACTCTTTTTCTTTTATTTTGATTACTACATTGTCTAATTAAAATTCCCAATAGGCAAGATATGTTACAAAATATCCTCTATCCCTTGGCAACTTGCAAAAAATGATAGTGAATGTAGAAGTTGCTCATAGATACCTGAAGACTATTGAGCTTCTAATTTATATTCTAAAAATGCTCCTCTTCTAAAAATAGTCAAAATTTATCTACATTATGCATTGCCTTATCCTCAATCGAACCAAGACATACAAATTATAAATGGTGCTCTTGAACTACAATCTTTTCTATGAAACTGCAATGCTACTATTCTCGGCCCACTAGAATACTAGATTGAAACACTTGTTTGCATATGACAATTACTCAAACTAAAACAAATATTTTGTAGACTATAAATTATTTTGTGTTCCATAACAGAGATATTGTCCCTTTATCTATATAGGAAAACATTTTTTTCTAAATGTCAGCCTATGTCTATTTTTCTCTCTTTGTAAATTACCAGATATAATTATATATACATAATTTTAATTCCATGCCATATATTTATGGTTATATGATATAGTAAAATTCAAAGCATGCTATATTCAATGGCTTGTGCACTTTAATTATTTTTTGTTTTCTTGTTCTACAACGTGGTGATATTGTTCCATTATCTATATAGAAAATCAATCTTTCCTAAATTTAAGTCTATCACTACTTTGCTCTCTTCGTAAATTACAACATATAATTTACACCATTTTAATTTCATGTGACATATTTATGGTTATTTGATATAGTAGAATTTAAAGCACTATATTCAATCGCTTGTACACTATAATTGTTTGTTGTTTTCTTGTTCTATAACGTTGATATTGTTCCTTTATGTATATAGCAAAATGTTCTTCCCTAAATTTCAGCCCAAATCTATTTTGCCCTCTTTGTAAATTATGACATATGATTATACATCATTTTAATTCCATGTGATATATTTACATGGTTATCTGATACAGTAGATATCCAAGCACTATATTCAATCTCTTATCCACTATAGCTTTGACCATTCCACACATGTATATTAAACTCTATTACCATAAATGTGTTTCCCATCAGAAATAATCATTTCTAACCAGTTTTAGACCATTGTGAATTCCAAAAATTGCTTCATCAATCTCACATATCTCTTTCAATCCATTGCAAATTAGACACAATTGTTTATCAATCCCACATCTCTATTCCAATCTATTCTGAAATAATTTACTACAAGAATTATTACTGCCTTTTAGGGTTTTCCTACCCATTGAAGCCTTTTAGTATTTTCTATGCCTCTTACTTTTCTGTTGACATGTAAAGATCGAGTTAATAAAAATTCTTTTCACATGGTATTCTAAAAAATAATATTGTTATCTGATATTAAATCATTCTAAGCAATCATAAATATTTCTAAACATAATTTCTCACTTCAAATATATTAAAACTATCATGGATTTCTAAAAAATTACTCTTAGTATATTATATAATTAAATAGAATATAATATAACTAATTTTCTAAATTAAGGTTTCAACCTGCAAGCCTAGCACTCTCTGCATTTCATTTTGAAATGTAGCCACAACCATCTATCAAATGTTCATTAAACATTTGAGTAATTTATGACATAAACAATAGAGAAGTGTTTTAAAGTTATTTTGAACTTTAGTATGCTAGGATACAAAATCCTATATGATTCATTGAGATGATTCCACATGTCCATTTCGTGGCTACGTGAGTCACAAATAGATCCACTTGAAGCATCTTGCGGACTCGCAAAATCCATTTAAAAGCAAGACATTGATTGACATCAAGGCCAAGTGACCAGTAACCTAACATTGCAAAGGACTTAGTAAAATGACTAATGATACTAGAAACTAGGGGAGCAGGTCAAGGAAAAATTAGAAATCAATAACATTTCAGCAGACGTTAGAAAGAGTGACAACTTTTACTATTTTTAGTGTTTTTTGTCAATTTGATGGAAACTTTCTTGTTTCATTTATATTGACCATCATGGGCCCATCATTTAGCTTAACAAAAAATTAGGAAGCCTAAAGGACACTTACTACGAGCTAGCTTAAGCAACATAATCAACACAATATAGCTCTCCCAACATGTACTTTCTCTTCTTATAGCAATAGCTATAAAGGTAGGTACTTGCCACTACATGGCCCTTGTTTTGTTTGTTTAGTGTCATGGCAAAGAGATCCTTAGAAATTTTAGCTATATTAGTGTATCTTTTTTAGGCTAAAAAATTTAGAAATCTTAACTTATTAAAAATTAAGGAAGAGGTTGAATTTTCTTGAAGCAATATAAGTTTTATACAATTGAAGTTTCCAAATCTAAAATTTAAATTAGTAAAACTTTTTTATTATAATAGATTCATTAATAAAATATAATTTATTAATGTTTAATTTGTAATGATTATAAGCCTTTGTTTTGAAGAAAAAAGAGTAATGCATTGAAAAATATATATTAAATTTATAAATTCTTTAAAAAATTAATATATTAAACATTATATTAAAAATGTTTAATATTTGATTTTGAATGAATTCATAGCATTAAATTATTTATATTTAATGAAATTTATAATAATGTGGATATAATAATGATATCATATTTAATCCACACCAAAACTAAGTATTTTGTCAAGAGATGTAACCCTAAAATGGCAACACTATATAGATCTCAACATATCTGTGAATGAAAATCCACTTTATTCAAAAAAAAAAAGAATGCATTTTTATTATATTTCTATTTTATTTTTAGTTTTATGTGTTATTATCTTCACAAAAATTGCATTTATATGCAATGTACAACATCACAATTTCAATTTTAAATGCAACTCTCTATTGTTTAAAAAACCTACTCAATGGAATGCTACTTGTTGTGCAATTTTCGCACACACACCCCATTGGAAGTAGGGACCCTCTTTCTTGCTCTTTTTTATTTTTGCTCTTGGTCTTTTGGGCCCTTTGTATTTTGGGCTTTTGCTTGCTTGGGCATGTGCTTTGATGTTTATCTTTCCTATTGGAATATTCCATCTATGATTCATATTGAAGGCCTTAAGTTTTGGGCTCATTCCGGGTTTTTCACTATTTTCGGGAAAATCCACTCTTGGCAGAATTTCCCCATTTCCTTTCGAAGCTTAGTGACAAGTGCTTTTCATTGAAAATCCAGAAATTTTGGTCTTCCGCAGAATTCTATTGTGATCAGATTTCTCCAAGGGTCCGTTGCTTTATCGGGTTCTTGGGCTTGGTTTAACCTATCTTATCGATTGCATTAATGCTAGATTATACGACTTATGTGCCAGTGTTAAATCAACTTTTGGGAAGTATTATGCCATTTGAGTTTCATCATTTTCTTCCTATTGGTTTGGAGTGCTTGATCCTGAGTGTTGTTGCTAGATTGTGCGATTGTTGTAGTTGGATTTTATGAACGCCATTTACATTCTACTCGAACTTTGAGGTTTCTTGCCAGCTTCCTTTGTTTCGATTTCTCTGTCCTCATGGTATGTACATGATGCTTTTTATGATTGAAATGAATTAGTTTATGATTTGTGCTTGCATGTTGTGAGTTAGAGTATTTGTATGGTATGGTTTTGCGATTGATTCTTGGGTTTCTGGTTTTCATTTGGGGTGCTTTCATTTTGTTCACGTTGCTATGCTTTTTCTTGTTGAACGCACATGCTTCTTTAGCGTTTTGGGTTTGCTTGGGGGTTTGAGTTCCTACTAGTTTTAACATTATGTATTTTGAAGCTGGGGGGGATTTACCATTTTTTTAGAGTGCCTTTCCCGAGTGAGTGTTCTAAGCTCGTCTTTCGACTTTGTCTTGGGGTAGCTTGCCTGTATTGGCCACAGAGAACCTTCTGTAAACCCTTGCGAGCAAGCAAGTTGAGCCCAAGCTTATTTTGTGCGCTCATGGTAGAAGTTTAGGGTTTCGTACCTAGGGCATAACCAATCCCTCTCGATTTACTGTGAGGTGGGTTTTGAATTCAGGGATAATCTATAGGAGGTCTAGATCGAGCTAGTTTCAAGCTCCAGATCCTCAAATTTGTGATTGTTCGATCAATTTGAGTGAGGTCAAGAGAAAACGTAGGAATTGGGGTTTTCAGAGTCTTCGCGGAATTCCTTATCTGCCGGAATTCCCCAATTTCCCATTTTCTCTTTGTTTTTTTCAAGATGTGCATTGATCCAGATTTTTGCCTACCTCATAGATTTTCGCTACCTTCGGATTTCCCCGATTTGTCTGTTGCTTGGTCATTTTACCAAAATTGGGCTTAAATGGTGAAAATTGTATTGACTTCACTAGAATCCGCGCCCTCGGGATTTTCCTGATTGTTCTTGACTCCATCATTTTCTCATAATTCTTAAATTGTTGCCATTCTCGGGGATTTCTGTTTGAGGCAGATTTTCCCGACGTCTTGCTAAAAATAAAGAATTAAGAGATTACATGAAGGTTTGCTTGGTGATTTTGCATTTGATGATTGATTTAACTTGTTCTAAGGTGTATCATGTGATTTCTTAGTTAAATTGATTGATCAAATGATGGACTGGATACTTGTATGCTTGTTTCCCTAGATTTCGCTTGGTCTGGATTTTCCCGAAATTCCTCTCTAGCCTGGATTCTGTAGGGGGGCTAAAAACTTGAACTTTGAGATGGTTAATTTTATGTGGGTTTGGGGAATTTTTCTTATTATGGGTCTTTTATTGAGGAATGAGTTTATCATTTGTGATGGATTTAGCTGAACCTTATGATATGATGGATCTTATTTTGGTGTCTTTATTGTATGCAGGTAGAATTAGGTCAGGCTGTTGCTGGGTAGAGCAAGGGAAAGGTGATGGATCCAAATACTGAAGGTTCAGCTATCTTTGAGGCAAAGAGAGTTAAAATGGAAATAAGGAGTAGAATCCTAGAAAGCAAGCTGACTTCCATCTGGTTAGGGATCATTGGTACAAATGTTGGAATGTGGGACTATGAAGAATTTAAGGTAGGGATGGCAACACAAAACCTCCCTTTGTTGGCCAGAAGGACATTGGAGTCAGGGTTGGCACATGTGGTTGGATTTCCTTCTACGGTCTAGTGTTATGAGTTGGTGCTTGAATGTGCTAGGCACTATGACAAGGGTACATAAAGGATACTTAGTCCCCAAGGAAGAATTGTGGAAAATTTCGATCTTGTATCTATAGCTCAGACCTTTGACATGCCTGATCAGTCTCATGTTGTGGCCTTTGATATGGATATAGCGAAGAAACATTATGAGGAGAATGTCATCAAGTCTCAATACGTTATCAATTCTTTGTTGGAGAAACCCAAGTCCCACTTCTCCAAGCTACCCAAGCAGCTGGTCAGACTCAAGTTCAGGAGGGAATATTATGATGCTATCACACTCCTCAGCAGGGTGGTAGGATTGAAAAGTGCAGGAATGTTTGAGAATTGGATGTTCAATGTCATTGCACGGATGGAGCAAGGTATAGATTACCACTGGGCAAGCATTATAAGTGCAATAATACATGATCGAATGTGCAATGTCTTGCAGAAATATACCTTCACAATGACCTCCTATTTGGTATATGCACTTGCAAGGTTTCACCCATACAAGGGACCAAGCAATAGAGGTGTCTTTGGGAAAGATGTAATTTATGAAGTATATCCACAAATACACTTGGGTGGCCAAAGCTATAGGAGGGTGAATGATGCATTCACCATGTACATCACCAGGATACTACAGGGTGTTGAGCATGTTTGGATTTTGGACAGGGCCAAGGAATTAATCAAGAGATTTGGAGCCTGGTTTATCCAGTTTCCCACCTTTTCATACATAAGAATTGATGGCTATTAGAGGGCTCCATACAGACTCCCAAGATACCCTATAAACCATGTTATACTTCTGGAGGTCACAAGACAGATATGTGACTTTGATGTAATTGTAAAGGGGGAGAAGCACAAGACCAAATTTTGTAATGACTTCCCTTTGAGGATAGGCACTAGTGAAGTATGCCCTTATATACAATCAGCCCATGCTTCTAAAGAAGAAATGAGCACTCTTGGTCTCTCCTTCCATTCCAAAAGAGCTAGGTTTGATATAACTGATGAAGCACAGAAGAAGGCTAGTAGAGAATGTAGTCATAAGGATGACATAGAGTACTATTGCGCTAACATTAGTGATGAATTTGAAGTCAAAAAGAAGTTCTCCAGTTTGCCAGTGAGCTTAGTACATTTGTACAACATAAAGGCTATTCTTAATCAGGTTGAAGAGGATGGGAATTTGATTCAAGGCCATATCTTTGAGGCTATGAAGGACAAGCCAGTCAGAGAGGTTGATTGGTTGGAGGAGGAAAAGACAAAATTAGAACAAATCATGGCTCTAGTGATTAAATGCACAAAGTTATGGCTTGAGCACAAGATGTTGGAACTAGAAGGTGAGGGTGTGCAGTGCACCTATGACTTAATGGGAGACTTGGAGTCTCACTCTGCTTCTAAAGAGTCACATGAATAGGACCCCAAAGGTAAAACCAAGGTGGGCTCTCCTTTCAAAATTAAAATCAAAGATGTTCATTTAGAAGAGGTAGGAGAAGCAGGGAAGTAGAGAGAGCCCATAGCCAAGAAGAGGAGGCATGTCTCAAAGAAGAAGGGGGTTGAGAAAGATGAAGAGGAAAAGGAAGAAGTAGATGCCAGTGTCCCTTTACCTAAGAAAAGGAGACTTGTGAGATTGTCACAAATGGAAAAGAAAACTTCTAAGGAAGATAAAGAGGCTGAGCTACCTATGGTGGAGGTAGTGAGCTTGAGAGAGAAGACACGGGTGTATATTAGGAGGTCAAGGACTCCTTCCCCCAAGGATGTTGCACCAAAAGGAAGTGTTCCTATTACTGCTCCTGTCACTGAGCATGACGACATCCCCCCTTTTAATGAGATTGGTAGTGTGCCAGATGAACCAAACGATGTTGAAGATCCTAAGGACCTGAGAGAGGAATAATTCCAGCAGGGTGATCTCTACAATACCAAAGTAGAAATAGACAAAGTAATGTAATCTCCTTTGGTGGCTTATGCGAGTTTGCCTACAGAAGTTCATGAGGATAAATCCCCTCAAAAGGACGAAATACCAGCCAAGATTCCCTCACCAGCACAAGACAAAGGGGAGGATCACTTTAAGGATAAGGAGGATTTAGTTAGGGAGATCCCTAAGGAGCCAAGAATTGAAAAGGGTGCACCCAGTGTTCAATAGGAACAAGATGGGCAGGATAGGGTACAGTCATAATCCACTATTCTAGGTTGGCTAGATAAAGAGATAAAAAGTAAGCAGATTGTAGTGGATGACACTCCTCCCAATTAGGATGACCTACTAGATAATATTGGAAAGGGAAAGACAAAGAAGAAAGCCAGAGTCATTTCTAGGATTGAGAGGGATGAAGTGAACAACAAAGTGGTCCATATTGCTACTCCTGCTCCTGATAAGAATAGAGATGAGGTGAATGGAAAAGATTATAATGTGCAGACTATTGATCTAGGGCATGCCTCCATGGAGCAAGACATTAAGGAGTATGAAGGCTCTATTATTGTGATCCTTGGAAGATTGAGGAAGGAGGTGCAAACTAAGCATGAGTTGGAGAAGGAAAATGAGAAACTTAAGAAGTACTTGTAGGAGTTGATGAAACCCTTGCAATCCATCAGTTCTTCCTCATCTATTGTAGGCTTCCTACCTCAGGAAACAATATCAAAACTGGAAAGGATTAAGAGCACCACACATGCTATGACTAGTTGGTTGCAGGGAGTGCAGATCAAGGGAGATAATGCCATCAAGGAAATCCTATCAACTGTAGGGGATGCAATGAGATCAGTGGATTGGCTAAAGACTGTGCTAGCCTAGGATAAGGAAGATGTAGATCTCCTGCTGTAGAAGACAAAGACTATCATGGAGCACACTGAGGATCAATTAGTGAAGGATGGAATTCTTCCTTCCTCAAGAGTTGTATAGCCTTGGGAATGGTTTGAAATTCTGCAGATGAGGCAAAGGGCCTTGAATTAGATATACAAATAGGCAAGGAAGATTGATGACACTTTGACTGATATCTATAATAAGTGTATCTCTTTCTTTGAAATAATGATAGGGATAAATAAGTTTTCTCTGAAGCATCTTAGCTTGGAGCAGTTAAGAAAATGGTGGCGAGATGTCTACTCTCCAGTCAATGAGGGCCCTGTTACTGAACATCAGTTGGATGATGTTGCAGCTTAAATTGTATTCATTAACAAGTATCAAAAAAATAAGGTTGATTGGGATAATATAGTGAAGAAGTCAAGGGATGACATCAAGTCTCTTGAGAGGAGAATTAGGGTTTTTCCTGTGCCACCCATTGCTGAATTGGACAAATTATTATTGGTGGTACATGATAAAGTGGAGCGTGCTAAAGACAAAGGGGGGAAGTAGTTAATGCAAGGCTACATCTGAATTTGTGCTTTCCATTATTTTCTCCTCTCCCTTCACATGCATTGGATCGAGTTTTTGGAGACCCCAGGCCGACTTGGATAAAATTGGTGCAAATTGCACATTTCATATTATTTTTTGAATATCTTTTGGCCGACCTATTGTGTGGCCATTTATTATTGTAAACCCTAATTGGGCTAACATATCTTGGGGGGCTCTCTATAAGTTCGGTGTTATGCCTCACTTGTAAGGGTAGTAGTAGAAAAAAAGGTTAGAAGAATTTTACATTAGAGCGAATTTTGTAAGAGAAAGAATTAGAGTTAGATTTTAGTTTATCTTTTCAAGCAAGCGTTGTAATAGAAGACTGGAATTGTTGCCACTTTGGGTGATTTAATACAAGAAAAGACATTGTGATTTGGTGCCTTTATTGTGTTGAGTTTTATTTGGCATGGTTATTGATATTCTATCTTTAAAATTTCTTAAGTGGTTTGATGTTAGATGGTTTTATGATGTTTAGGGTTTATGCTTGAAGTTTTTGCAGTGATATCTAGTCCATACTTTTTGCAGTTAGCTGATTGTTAGCTACTTTGCAAAGTTAGCCTGGACTTAAAACTGTGCTTAGTTCAATTATGAATGTTTGTTCATTTCAATTGTAATAGGGTTGTCTTGAATGAATATGCATGATTTGAAAATATTTAACACCTTAGAAGATTGCACTATTTCTATAAGATTGCAGATTTATCTAGGTTAAATAGGAAGTAGTTTTTGAGAGATTGGTCGATTTTGAGCATCTTATCTTCTGCATTATCAATCTTATGGTTAGAATTAGTCTTAGAATTACCTCTGAAACCCTTATCTTTTGTTATTTCTTTTATTATCTGAGTTAATTTCAGGTCTTGAAGTATCAATATATTGCTAGATCTGATAAATTCGAGTCTAGTATTTGCTTGTAGTAAGGTCCCTTTGTGATTACCAACATTTTCACATTATCTCTGAGTTGTTTTATTTGCATTTTCAAGACTTGACATTAGAAACCTTGGGGTTATCTCTTTGTTCATAGATATTTACCTTTCAAGAGAGATAGGATATCATATTATGTTTGAGTTGTTGTTGTGTAGAAAAAATGATCAACACTACCATTTTAAGGGATCTCGTAACTTATATTGGAAAGGGTCATCAAAATTACTCTCACTGTATCCATTTATGCAATGGAAGAATCTCAACTTCAATATAGAACCCTAGACTTTGTGATTATTAAATTATAGTTAACAGGACCAAAGAAGGAAAAATATGAAATAAATTTAATTTATCCACATTTTGTGATTCTCAACACTAGGAACTATTGCACAAATTTGATTTTATAAGATATCCTCCATTATCATACGCATTTGGTGAGTATAAAGTGATGTAATTTGACTGCTTAATGAAGATGTGGATAGAAGAAATACATCTTCCCTCATATGTAAACTAACTTATTGACACTAAGCTTAGTAATAGTATATTTGTGACAAGGAGGACATATGGTTCTCCAAAATCTCTTTTTTTTTTCTAAGACTTCAATTTATTTTATATGTAAATGGTTATTTAGAGATATTCCAAGAACCATGACATGGATTTATTATAATTTTTTTGGTAATCACTAAAATTTGATCTGAATTTTGTATTAGGTTTTAGTAGTATTATGAATTGGATAGCTTATGCACTTTAAAGCCTTCATAAATTATTGATCTCTCACAATAAATAAATAAAAATTATGATTGTTCTCATTTTTTAAATCCCATTTTCATGTAATCTACCTTTATTGTTTTTGTGTTCTTATTCAATATCTAAACACGATACTCTTCATGAAAAAATGTATAGCTGAAATAGCTCATTTTTGAGTAAATCATCAAAGCTTTAGAGCATATAAAGTTGCTCTTAAATTTATGCTTAAGTGCAAAGCAATGATGTTTCAAGCTTAGGTAATCTAATATATGTAGTTATCATGTGAAAATGATTTGAGTGACTTTTCTTTGGTACATAAAATAATTTAGTTAGTATTTTTTTGTAAAACTATTGATGCAAACTTAAATGAATTTTAGCATTATTAGGAAATAAAGCATCAATTTCTATTTTATTAATGTCATTTCCTACATAATCTCATGAGATAAAAACATGTACGAAAGATTACAAAATAACCATAATACATAGATAAAATAGAAAAACCAATATATAACACAAGATATTCCCTATGAAAACCCTCAAGAGGGAAAAACCCAACCTCCAAAAACATCCATACTTCATCTATTATTCAACAATAAAACAATGCATACAATTATAGAGTTAAAATGAATACTTCTAAAACATAAAGCCTCTCTAATGCATCCTCCATGTGTACAAGAATGAATCCACACATCCCATGCCATGCTTCACATATGCACTCCTCAAAAAGACTCAATAATATGATAGGTCTCTCACCCATCCAAACTTAACCACTAAATATGTGTTTTCTTTCATAGAAACAAGCTCACACAAATAACCAAGTGGTAAGATAAAACCATGTTCCACAAAACCATATGAACAAAAATCCATTGACCCCTCATTTAATATTGGGTACTAATTTTTCACATTATTAAATATTTTCCCCAAATATTAAATCATTATCCTATGTCTCCCACAAAAAAAATAATAAACTCAATATTACAATACAACTTATAAGTGGTCCCAAATAATTACCTAGTGTGGCTAAACACACCTCCCAGGTGCACCACAACTAAATAATTATTTAATTACAATGTTATAATAAATCAATTTATGCAATGGTGTATAGCACCAAATCCTAATATTCTCCCACTTGTTATATGCATTGCATAAGGATCAATCAATAAAATACATCATCATAGTCATACATGAAACCATATTAATCTCCATAATTCGCTCATGTTCCATCAAGATACTTGCAATAAAACCAAAGTTACCACCATCTCAAGAAATAACTCCGCTCATCCTCTAATATTCTACTTATAAACGAAAAGGAGCATGCCAAGGTGAAGACACGTCAATCCAAATAACACAAGAATCAAATCCAAGTTATAAAAAAGGCTCAAAGCTACTATAAAAGGTAAAAAACAACATCATTAGAAATATAATCCACAACACATTATAATATATCCAATCATCCATACCTCCCAAGTATCCATAACATCAGTAAACTCATGCCAACAATATGCAACCCATAAACTTCAATCAATCTCCTTGTATCAAACATGTCAATGAAGAATATATATATCCAAGAACTCTCACTATATGGGTAATGTCAAATCTAAAAATGGTCAAGGAATATAAATTCTACCAATAAAAACTATATCAAGGTATGATAAATGATAAAAACATGAAGTACCAATAACAATCACAATGATCCACACATGCAACACCAATAGCTACATACTCTCACAACATGTCACCATAATCCTCCCAAATCATATGAACATGAACCTCAAGAAATGAACCATAGAATGAAGAGAGAACACTTGTAAATAATAATATTTCCTTCTACCAACACCTCAAAAGTGTTATATTGTGTCAAGTATGATATCCTTACAACCCCAAATAAAAATCCTCAACAAAACCCAATCACTCAATCTCATAGATCAAATGCAATATATGTACCATTACTATCAATATGGATGCAAGCCTCTCTAACCAATGAAATCAAACTCAAATTATTCATTCCCAAATCAATAAATTAGTCCAATAACCATCTCCTAAGATTCCTAATTAGTTGATGATAGCATTAATAAACTCATATGCACAAAGAGATAACCATGTTAAATATCCCTCAAAATGAATCCTTCAGAAACAACTATCCATAGTTGAAGATCCATATCTATGAAAGAAAAATTAATATTTATAATCATGCTAAATAATCCTCAAACGAGTCTCACAAAATCAATCAATATGGATCAAGACTCATTCCCATGAAAATATAAAGCACAAAACATAACACATCTGAAAGAAGAATGGGAAAATACCTTTCAAATTATAAACCATTTAGTACACCACTTGAATGGGAATGAGAATGTTCATCTAGGATAACCAAGAAATCATGACTCACTCCAAGAACAATATCCCCTATAGTTCCATCATGAAATCCCATTCATATCCAAGTGAAGGCTCCCCAATCTTCCTTTTGAAACCTCTAAAGAGTAACCATCTCAAGAAAAATTCTCTAACCCCAAGAACTCCAACCTCGCCCAAGTCTCCAAGTATGTATGAGCACTTGAAACTGATCAATCCATGCTAAGATCCAAATGTAACACAACACCCTAATGTATCTCCAAAGAAAATTACCAATATACTCACTACAAAGAGAACCAACAAGACCAATATCAAAGCTCCAACCACAAAATCAGGATCCCAGAAATAACATCATGATCTAACCATCTCCTCCTAGTAGATCACATACACCAATACATACATCATATGATCTCAAGAAAACCTATATCATGTTTACAATCAAACTAGTATCTAGAGTAAATAATATCACAATACCAAACACACTCTAACCCAATAATCAATCATCTCCAATCACATGAACTTAACCATCTCCTAATAGTGAACTTGTAAATGTGAAAGAGATCTTTTGTAGAAAAAGTATCTAAGAGCTCCTTGAAGACATCAACAAACATAATAAGATCATCCATAACAAATGATTAGTCCATGCCATTACCAACAAATCCTAGTAATCCATGATACTGAGCTACATATGGCATCATGATAACCATCTCCTAAATTAAGATCAATTATGGTCCACACACACTCAACTACAAACTTAGAAGCTCTAGAGAAAAATTAGAACCAATTTTCATGCAAAGAAGATACAACCACCATCAAAATATTAGGAATCAATCATACACCACCAATTATCACTGTCAAAATCTCCCAGTGAAATATGTAACTAATGGAATTTAACCAAGCTATCATGACATTGTGATAAAACCACATGTTACAAGTCTCAAACATTGAAAATAATGGTACTCTAATTATTTATTTTCTCATCTCAAAGAAACATACTAATGCACAAATAACCACAAACAAGGCCAACTAACAAAGTTTTCATCAACATTGAATCAATCTTGTGGATAGAGATAGTCCACATTGAGTTATCCCATTGCAACTAAATAGGTGATCAACCCGCTCAACTACATAACTCATAGATCCCAAACACTAAAACATGAAAACTCATCATCACATTAGTAACCTTTAAACTAAGATATCAAAGAAGATAATCTTGTAGACAACAGGACTCAAACACCAAATCAACCATAGATCTAATTTTCTAAACATGTCCACAAATGAGTAACCATAGTCAAGGACCCAATCAAGCATCAATGAGATAAGAATAAACTCCTAATACTAAACCAAAACACCACCAAACAACCACATACATGATTTTGTTGTATCAATTCTCAAGTGTACATGCATATCCATGACACCATAATCATCACCAATATTGTATCTACACACAACTATCACCCACACAAGACTCCAAGTCTCTACATGAATCAGCTCATGTCCTCAAAAAATAAGATAACCTATGTAGCTATCATCATCAAAGTCAATGTGAGGCCACCTTGCTGAACCTATTAATCAGGAAAAAAAAATCAATTATGTGATGATACCTGTTGAAGCTAAGGAGACTATGTTAAATTAGGATATATGAATACATTGTTCTAACCTTTGACCTAATTACATGCTTTAAGTATTTGATCGCCTTGATCCATTTTAATATGATAAAACCTCAAGATAATATTTATGAAATGATGATTTAGACGTTTGGTTACAAATAATGACTTTGTCATGGTTTATACTATGTACTTAATTGATGATGTCAAATTAAATATGTTAGTTCATTGATAATGTTTATTCATATTTTTGAAACACATAGATGAGTGGGTGAAATGTGACATGTAGATGAATTTTGATATAAATTGGATGAACAAGAAATTAAGGCTTATGATTATGGATAATTAGGTGATAGGTTGATTTTGAAGGTTATCAAATAAAATCTTTGACATTGAATTGTGAAACTTTCATGAATATGAATGTTTAACTTAGTTGTTTCAGTTGCTTATATATATCATAATTAGATGGATTTATATGTGTATGAAGTGTGCAGGTATATCTTTCCATAGTCAATAAAATTGTAGGCATCCTTGGGAACCATATGTGAACTATCTAGTGAAACATTGAACTATAGTCCATTTGGAGGGACTATATTAGTTTTGTAATGTAATGTGAGCTTGAGAATTTTTTTTATTGATTTAATTGTCATGTCATTCCAACTAAGATGTGATTTTTCAATCTAAGTGGACAAACTTGGATTTGGTTTTCTTTGTACTTGTAGAGAGTTGAAAAGTGGCATTTTTATGGATTTAAGGCCCTTAGGGAAAGTACCTATGTGATAGGAACTTTTAGAGTCCAAAATCTTAGGTCAATCCCTAGATTTGACACTTTTTTTGAGGCTTTAATGAGCTTTGACAAAATTAAGGTATGGGGAAGTGGGATGGGGACTTGTCTCTTTCCAATCCACACTTCTTCAAGTTCAATTATGAGCCTTTAAAAGCTCCCAAGGTCTCACACATGTGTGAGCACACATGGGAGAGTGAGCCTTTGAGGGTGAATGGGGAGGTGACAAGTGTCACCTCCCCATTCAAGGAATTCAAAAATTGAATTCCTATTAAACAAACACAAAAAAACATGGGTTTGGGGGGTTGTTTTTCAGAAGAATTATTTATTTATTTTTTGTCTTTTGGGGGATAATTTCTTTTTGGTTTTGTGTTTGGGAGATTTTAAAGAAGTTATCTTGGAAGAAAAGGATATTGGAGCTCATATTCAAATTCTTCCTCATTGAAGCTTGGACTTGAGGTAGGCACATCATGCTTGTTTATGCCTCTCTATGTTTTCATGTAAATGTGAATGATTGCATGTTATAAAATGCATTTTGTATATCTTGTTTTTTTTAGTATAAATGTTGAAAGGGTTTTGGGTTGTATGACGATAAGTTCACCCAAATTGGGAAGAGCATCCTTTTTTGGAGATGGTGAGAGGTAAGAACCTCTATGGGGAGCTTAACCCTCCTTAGAAAATGAGAGGTTCAAGGGTATGGGTACCCATGTATATTTGATAATATGGTAAAAATGATGATTTGGTGGTATGGGTTGTATGGTGAATATGGAGATTTGGTGGAATGGGTTGTATGTGGAGGAAGAGAAATGTGATATTTGGTTATTTATTATTTTGTTATGAGTTTCTCATATGGAGTGCAGTCCACCCTCCATTCCTCTTTTGGATTCTTGTTGGAATCCTTATGTATATGTGAAATTTATTGGGAGAGTGTATTTTTGTTTTTTGTATTCTTATGTTTTATGTGGCTTGTCGATTTGATTATTGAGTGTACCTAATTTCTTGGTTTCCTCCTAGCTCGGGGATGGTTTGTGAGAAAACCAACGGTTGGGAGGTGAGCTCTACCTAGGCCATGGAAACCTTCTTGTCATGTTGTGCAAGTTCTTGGAAGATCATGGTGAAGCATTTTTGCCATGAAGTTGGTTTCTTTTATCCCCATTTGATTCCTAGAGGGTCGGGGAATATATGTGTAAATCCATCTTGAATGGATTGTTGGGTGTTTTGTTTGTTATGAAGAAAAAGATATGTGTATATCTTGATATTTAGTTTTTCTCTTGTGAAAAAAAAAAAAAAAGAGCAAAGAGAAGAATTAGTACTCTATATAAAGCTTTATATTAACTCTTTTCTTAAATAGATATAGCATGTGTTTAAAAGCTTTAAGCATTTAGACAAATCAAATTTACATAGAAAATGTAAGAGATATAGATTATTTTGTTTTCTTTTTATATTTCTAAGTAATTTTGTTTAGAAAGTATTACGTTATTTCCAAAACTACGTACATCTAGTTCTGAAAAGCTTATGCTTTAGGTTTCTTTTGAAAAAAAAGACATATCAATCTGAGTTCAAGTGAAAAAGAAAGGAAAACTCTGTGTATCAGATTTAAGATTAGGTTGATGCGTTCTCTGTGGAATTTATAAGTATGATTTTTTGTTATATGCATACTATGGAAATTTTAATCACGTAGGATGCTCCTTTAATGTGCAGATCTCTATGTATATTTCTAAGCACTAATGTTAAACATTCTATTCATTTGTTCTCCCTTCTTAATGGATGAAAGAAAAAAAACTTAGGCCACTACACTGGATGTATTACAGAGATAATTTGCTTCCTAAATCTGCAAGTGCTCTACTCTATGTAGTAAAATAAAACCTTGTAGGTTACCATTTGCAAATCAAAGAATCATTAAGATAGAGATATTATATTTTGTATACTAAAATAACTTTCTATCTAAGTTCGTCATGCCAAAGGAGTAGATGGATATAGTTTAAACACTTCGTCCTTACATTTAATGTGCCAGGCTGAAGTTTTATCTTCCTTTGTATAAGATGAGTGTTCTAAGAGTAGTTATACTATGTATAAAAGTACTCTTTCCAGTGTGTATACCTCTGAATAATGGAGATTTTGACTTCCTTTCCCTTCTAACGATCTGGGTATTGTCGACGCCATGTTCTCTAAAGGCTGGCAGAAAGAACTTTAATTTGCATATCAGTACTAGGAAATAAAATAAAAGCAGTCAGCCTAGTTTTCTGGAAGGAGTCTGCCTGTAACCTTTTCCTTAACCACGTAGAAGGTTTTGTGGGCATGGAGACAAGGGTCATGCACACGTCTACCAGTGTCAACGCAAGATTTATTGGCACTACAAACAATCACAATCTTGTTTCATCATGCCTACCTTCCTTGCACGTCGTGGATAAGAACATCCATGAAGGGGGAGGCAACATGTTTTGGGGTGGATTCTCTCTGGTTATTCTAGCAGTCATAGTGTTTTCGAGAGTGAACTGTTGTAGGTAATTAATGTAAACCATGGGATGTCTCTAACAAGGTCAACGTCGTGTCAAGCGCCAGATCTCAGCTTTCAAATGTTTAAAAAAATTCAGTGAAATGTCTAAACCTCGCTGCTCCCTAGGGTCCTCATTCTTACAATATTTATCTGTGTAGATTTTAGTGTGACAAGATTTATGAGCATGGTAGCCAACGAATCGAAATTAGTCTGATTTAATGTTAATATCAAGACTCACTTGGAAGAAGTGGAGGAGACTCATTGGAAAACTTGCACGTGATTGGGTTTTCAAAGGGAGTGAGTTGAAAGTTCTTTACTTATTTAATTAATTAGGTGTTGCCTGTGGGCGAGTACCTTTTGAATGCTACTCCCTAACATGATATAATAGGTAACCTAGAGCTATGTGAGTTCTCGCACGTATGATAGGAAAGGGGGATTAACTCAGTCGTAGGGTGGCACCTTAGTAATACTATCATCGCTCAATAGTAGAAATTTTGATAATGTGCATTTGATTAATAATAGTGTTGGAAACAATTATTGATAATAACAATCATCATATTAATGTTGTAATAATATTAACATTACTATTACCTCAAATCTAATTGTATACTTCATTACCAAGCACGAACATTTTCTCATTGGCTCCATTGATTCATTTAATTGCATAGGTGAGTCTTAACCTCGGTATACCCCAATTCTAGGATAAAGTCATCAGTCAATGACTAGTCTGATATTATAGGTTACTCTAACCCTATATGTTCCAATCCAGACAAAATGTACAACACAACTAAGTAAGTTATTTCCAACCTATAACTATGTCATTGAGTAGTCCAGTACATATCCCAATCTAATAGGTAAAACTTGACCTAAGGTTTCTCTCTTTTATCAAATGAACTTCTTGTCCTATATAGGTTATTCCAATCCTAGGGTTTCATTCAAGAGTAAGGTATGATCAAGTGATCAACCAAGTAAAGATAATTGATGTAGTTGCATAGTGTCACATCCTACCTTATTTTTGTATACCATCTCTATAGCTTATTAGCTAAACCTTATCATCCCCAAAGTTTTCTATCATATTTAGATAATAATGCCAAGTCGCTTCACGACATTAACATATCTCCCACTATACACATAGTCTATCTATATAAGAATAGTCTATCAACAATAGCTATTTTTTCATTACGCAATAGGAGTAGTAAGACTCTTTCTTCCAATCATGAGTAATCTAGATCTTCCCTTGCCAATCCCATAAAAAATGATCCTCCCTATCATGATCAAATTATTTGCCTATCCTTTTCTAAGGCATCAATGATAATATCGTTTGATCTTCCAATCAAATAAATATAAGGTATGGGATGATAATAGGTCATAATCCTTGACCTTTCTATTTATCTTTCTCCAAAAATCCCAATCTTTTTCCTTGTGGTCTTAAAACGTATGACTTATTTGACATCATGACTTACAAAGAAGTCATTAGTTCTTCCAAATTGAAAATATAAATTCACAATTTTCGTTGGTTGGGGTGCTTAATATAGGTCATTCCACTCTCTTCCTTCCCCCCTTAGTGTTTCCACAACATTCGTTTGACTCAAAGTTGAACTCCTAGCAAACACTTGCTTCTTTGAAATGATTTGTCATTCCTTGTTGTTGGTTTTCTATTGCCTTTTTCTTGCCTCAATGGAATACTTTGAATATACTTTTTCCCAAAGTTAGATTCATCATTGATTTCTAATCCCATAGATTCAATATTTTGGATCATCCAATAGGAGATCTAATGAATAATCAGCAACTTAGAAGTTAAGGGGCACACTAATATTCTCATTCCCTTTCTAATAACCTTTTTGTGGAGAAATATCCATACTCTCAAGCCTCTTTTGTTGGCATTCCTTTCATCTTATGGCATTGTCTCCTTACAACTTCTATTGATTTGACACCTAGTGTCATGTTGTATTCCATTTTCTTTTGGAACCTTAAAACATACGTTGATTTTCGTAGATATGTTGGTGATTTAATTTTGTACTCCAACCAATCTATGTACTATCCAAACCTTTAGTCACACCAACCCAATTTATCTTTACAAGTTTCTTTCCTATAATCACCTTTTCAAGTGACTTTATCCCAATGCTTGGAATCTTATTCTCTTATAACCTTTAGAGATACCAAAGTTGTTTGGTTCCTTTTTTCTCATCTTCACCAAAACTCCAAATTGATCTCATTGATATTGGTTGGTGGAGCTGTGTCCACTTCATTGATTACTTCATTTTGACCATTCCAATCTTTTCCCTTTTTCCTAGGTACTAACTCTTTTCTTGAAAGATCCTATCCTTATGTACAAGAATTAGTTTTATGTCAAGAGTTCTCCAACCTTGTGGATACCTCCTTTGTTGACTCTGTACTTTGATATAATTTATGTTGACACTACATACACATAGATTCGTAGTGTTTTCACCAAATCCAAGAATTCTTGACTCTTTACAACTATAGGTTGTTACTAATAAAGGAGTTGTCTCAATTCTTCCCATCCCCTTAGAGTCACTTAGCTACCTAGTAGGATAAAGGTATATATTGGTTATTCTTTCTAACCTTCCAATATAACTTGATCGCATAATCTTCCGCAATCCAGAGTAATATCATAAGTTATTGGTTTAGGAGTTCCTAACTCTAGGGATGAATCTTAAATAGTCCCAAATTTTAAAAAACTCCCAAAAATTCTTATCTTCCTTTTCACTTCCTCGTGTTCTTTTCTCTTGTTGTTGTGGCACAAGAACATTTCAACCATCATCTTTTGATAAGGTTTACACATTGTTTCTGTAATGAGCTCATAGGTTTTAGTGTTGAACCTGGTAGCTCTAATACCACATGTAACATGTCAACCCTTCAATGCAGTAAAAAGGCCAAAGTCTTACTCTGCGAATAAATAAATTATGTAACAATCCATTGCAATAAATTTTTTATTTCTTTATTAAGAATATATGAACAAGATGCCATATCAAATTACAATAAATATTTTATTTCATTATAATAACTTCACAAGTTTCAACAACACAAGAGTGTGTGCATTTACATACATAGCTCCAATTAGCTTTAGAGCAAATAGTTGTAAGATGGTCTAGGATCCTTCCTTTCAAATCTTGGTTCTTCTATCATCTTTTGTGGAGGAGAAGCATCACTCAAGTGCTTTTCTGTCGATCATGGACTCATAATGTGGTCCCCTACATATTTATAATTTGATGGATGGCACTTTCCTTTGATGAAGAGATTGGTAGAGTAATTGAATAACAACAACCAACTGAGCATAGTGTTGTGTCCTACATAACTAGAATTCTGTAATCTTACAATTTGTGACTAGCTACATACAATACTAGATCACAATGAACTAGCAGTGGAGCCAAAGGTCATCACACTACTTTGGCCAAACTCTTTCATTCAATATTTTCTACTGAGGGTCATCTATCACATACACTACTTGTAATGCCCCACCATGAGACCCTAAAGGAATTTGCAACTTAACACGGAAGGGTATAATTTTTTTTCTTAAAAGTGCATTAATATCAAAGGAGATGCACAATACTTTGCAACAACCTCTAAGGTAACGTGACAAGATTACATCGATAACCAAAACATACACACTACATGCACAAAAGCATTTATTAAAATATTAACCATACATTTAATTTCACATACTTACAAGCATTAAAGATACAAATACAAAGAATAGAATACAACAAGCTTCAGATTGCAATATCTTAAAAGTAGATTACAATACTCATTCCCGGAATGAGGTAGATCAAACCTAACTATTACAATACAAGATTCCTCCTCGAAAACAAATGAGGGGAATAATAAGTACAAGAGCTAATCTGAAGTAAATAGAAAGCTTAAACTAAAGAATGAAACCACTGCGAACTCTCCACTAGAAAACCTCACAACTCAATCTGAAAATCAAAAGGGGACCCAATGGTGTAGGGTGCACGTTCCTCCCAACCAAGTGGTACCTGAAGGCCCACCCCCCATGCTAGGAGATAGTAACACGGATACAAGGACAATCCCTACAACCTCTAGTCACAAGCTAACTCAACACTAAATAAAACCACCACAAGAACATCACTAACTCAAAGAAAACATTGCTATCTGAGTTTAACTGTATGACTCACCAGTAACCTAAACATACTACTAACCTAGGAGAAATCCACTCAAGATACACGAGTTACCTGTCAGATCATTCCAGATCTCGGCCCCCATTGAGGTTCACCCTCCTACGGTTATCATGAGATTCATCACCACTCCAAACTAAGACCTTACTACCATAGCGAACTACAAAAGACAAGACCATGAAATGATAACTCTCAAATTTAACATACCCAAATAGGAATACTTACAATAACTCATCTAATACCTCTTTTCAATTACCCCTAAATACCACAGAAGATATCTCAAAGACATCATAAAGGCATAATAGTTTAATGTTTACAACATTCTAATTTATCACAACCTTGCATACAGTCAACGCAATGACTTATAACAATTCGCACCACTCAATTATCCCAATTTAACTAATTAATTAAAAAGGCTCTTCCAAACAGAGATAAACATCACACTAACCATTTCTCCTATTTCCTCAATTTAAAATAATAAAACCTTTGTTCCTACTAACATATTGTATATATTTTTTTTATACCTATTCCTGCAATACACTTAATTAAATATTCATTTCCTTTAATTGCAATTAGATGTACCACATAAGCAATCAACACAATAATTAAATCTAAGCTTTGGATTTACTAAATCCTTTCACATTCAGTAATAAGCAGGAATAATAAGACAAGTTACACAATTTTCTCTAATTTAATAAGAACCCTTATAAAGACGAAGGAGAAAATTCAACCAATTAACTAACCGATTCTTCAAATATCTCAATTTAACTTAAACAACTATAAGAACATCATTCCATTTATTATTCCAATTCGCTCAATTTTAAACTAATAAAATATTTATTTCCTCAAACGGATTACAATATTTACATAAATTATAATTTTCTCTTTCTCAAAAACACATCCTTTTAATTTCACCTAATACATGCATCTATCCAATGACTATTTAAATGAAAACAATTTCTTCACTACAAGAATTCTTCATTTTAAAATTAACTTCAACTTGGACTCGAACATGCACCTATATAACAGATGTAACCAATCTAATTATCTAATCTTCAGTTCCAAGAAAACATTTATAGCTTATATATACTTATTTTCTCTATTAACCAAAAATACTCATTCTCTAATAATTTAGATCATGCATAAAAAGAAATCATTTCCTTCTATTTCTTCATTTGTACCGAGTTGCATGAACAAAATATATATAATAAAACATTAATATACTTTAAAATATATACCCACATGCAGTATACACATTATATATGTATTTATATAATCCATTTTATTTATATTAAAATATTACACAAACAAAATATATTACTTATTTATTTTATTTTTATTTTAATTAAAATATTAAACAACATAAAAGAATTTAAACATTATAAATATATTAAAAAACCTTTAATAAATCTAATAAATAAATAATATTATAAATATAATATTATTTATTTCAAATTTTATTTATCAAGTCCAAACCCATTTAAAAAAAAAAGCAAAGGGCGGACGAGATTACATTGTTCATTGGCTTCTTAAAAGGCGAGCCCATATACTATGGAGAGGGGCGGCTGTGTACCACACAGTCGAACCTCCCCATAGTAATATGGGTTCTCTGACATGGTAGGGGAGGGGCAGCGCTGCCCTTGGCAACGCTCCCTCCACACTTGTGTGGAGGGCGTTGCCAATGGCAGCGATGCCTCTCACACTGGCATTAAAATAAATTTTAAACAAACAAATGAAAATGCCCCCGTTGTGTCATCCGCTTGCCATACAAAGATTTAAATGAATTTTTAAAATAAACATTCCACAAACAAATAAATATATATATTATATATATATAAATAATACATATATATATATATTTATTGAGTTTCAATAATAAATTAAATTGGATAAAAGTTTTGAAGAAAGCCATTTTCAGGAAAATTTTAATTGGGCAATCAATTTTTTTTCTCAGGGGAATTTTCACAATTACCATATCTGTGTTTCCAAATTTATGAAAGGATTTCAATTTCAATCTTTTAAAAGAAAAGTTGCACAAACTTCCTCATAATAAATTTTAACAAAACTTCTACAGACAAATTTAAACAAATTCCCAAAAGATTTTCTAAAATCACTTCCCTCTAAATTTACACATAGGCTTTTAAAACTAAAAATAAATTTATAAATCACAAATTGCTTTCTTCTGAGTTTTTTCATAGAAATTCAACAATAAAGAAGCCTTACAATTACTGAAAACAATTAAAGCTTCTACAACCAAAACACAAAAAACTTCTTGCACAGACAATCTTTCAATCTCAATTAAACCATTTTAAGCAAAGCTTCTACAAAATTAACTTTTGTACAGACAATCTTTCTCAAACAATTAAATAAATAAAATAAAACTTGAAGGAACCTGTTTTCCTGAAGCTTGAAGAAAAGAAAGTTGAAGCAGAGCCTCCCCTTCAGAGATCAATTCCAAAGCTTTTCCCAAAATCACCACTTCCAGGAAGATGTAAAAATACAGAAAACCCCCAAAATTCTTGAAAATCCCCTTTGTTTTTCCAATTTTCAACCAAAAACCTCTCTCAAAAATAATATCTTTCCTCTCCAAAAATCTCCCATGAAGAAACTTCTTTCCTTTTCTCAATTAAATTCCCTCCAAATAATTTCTCAACCAAAAGTAAATAATTAATTCTTCTCACACACATGTCACATTCAAAATATCTTTTCAACAACCACAGATATTTTCTCAAAGCCTTTTTGCATGTTAAAATAATTTCTAATTACAATTTAATTCCAAATTGAAATTAATTAACACTAATTGAAATTTAAATTTAAATTAAATTAATTTCCCCTTTTCTTTTAATTTTCTCAACAACATATTTAATTAATTAATTTTAATTATTTAATAAATAAATTCAACCCATTGGATAAAATTTAATTAATTAAATAAATCAAATTTAATTAATTAACTTAAACAAAAAACTTCTATCACAATGTTTAATTTTAATTTAAATAAATATCAACACTATTTAAAGCAATAACTCTAAGTATTTATTTCCATAAACAAGAGTCCTTTTGAATTAAATAATATTAAAAATAGCACCCAAAACACAACAGACTCGACTAACGACCCATAAGGCTAGGGTGTAGATTTGACACAGGTAACCTAGCTACTATCTCCCAATCATCATACCGTTGGGTCGACACGCTCAAACCTGTGAAGCCAGGTGGAGTCGATGTCATGTACCTACAAACTTGTATTCAATGCATTAATAACACATGCATATAAAATCATTATAAAATACACCGTGAAGAGGAAATCACAGAATCACAGGGCGCTCGCAAGCGAGTGAAGCAATCTTGTCCCCTTCACCAATACAATATCACCAAACTGACACTTCCATCATTAATAAAATTCATAAACAATAATTATGTCATAATAACCCAACATTATTTTTTAATCAAAGCATGCCAAGTATAACATCAAGGAAATTACAACTCTTAACACACATAGTTCATATTGCTCAATAAGAAACGATCAAATAATAAAGCATCTTAGTCTAACATAAGAGAAAAACAGAGAGGTGTTACACTACTTAGGGCCGATTTTACTTAGGGGCAAGTAAGTACACAAGCTCCCTCCCATTCTGGATTAAATATCCTAGGATTAAACACAAGATTTTCTAGTTAAATCAATAACTTAGCTATGTTTATCACATGTGCCTCTCATGTTAAATCATACCTAGTATATAATGCCTATGATAAACACCCAACTCCTATTATGGAGTATTTAAAAGCACATCATGAAAATAGTGTAAAAGCTTCAATTTCCTTTTCAAAGACACTCTAATTTCTCTAATGCACACACTGGAAAAGACAACTCAAGCATACATGGAAGACACATCATTCATAAGTAAAATAACAAAAAAGAAGAGATCCTCATGCCTGTTAACGCTAACCCAATCACTTGAAAACAATGCAGCTTCTCCAAACAACAATAAGCTTGATAACATCTCTTCAAGAAACATCACTAAGAAATTTTAACTCTCAAGTTGATGGACCACTTCACGGGTAAGTGCAAAAAAATGGGTTGCAATTTTGTGGCCAACTTTTTTAAAAAGTTTTGAAAGCTCATAACATAAGTGCGTTATAACATGCTTGTGTTATGGTTTGGTGTGTCGAGCTTGAGGCTCAGCCACAATGAGCTCATAACATGAGTGTGTTATGATCTATTAAAAGAAAATAAAAAATAGAAATTGAATTCATTCTTGCTTTCAAATATGTTTTTTTGTTGCCCATGGCCAAAACCCCCATATTCTATGCTCACATTCTAGGAGGAGGCATTTTGGAAAATTCTTCATCAACAATTGTTGTTTCATTGCCAAGATTCCACCATGTCAATGAGGAGGTCTGAGAGGTAAGGATTGTTTGTTTTTTGTTTTGAATTTGTTAGTTTTAGGTTGTTTCTGATGTTTTTTTTTTGAATTTGTAGGAGATGTTAATCAACCTTCAAACCCTCCTCAAAATCTTGAACAAGCACATCAACAACAAGAGGAACAAAATCCTCAACAAGCACAACAAGAACAACAAAAAATTCCTCAAGTTAATCAACCACAACCTCAATCTCCTCCACCAATCCCTCAACATCCTCCTCGCACTCAACAAAAAATATTGAGTGAAATTGAGAACAATAAATTTTTTTTGAGGATTTAATCAGGAGGTTGAATGATCCAAACAGTTCAACCGTGGAAAGAATGACCCTGGAAACTTCAATAAAATAAATTTTAAAACATATAGATTCAATCAATAAACAATTAACTTGTTGGCAGAATAGGAGGTAGGCGGCTAGGGCTTATTACCAGGATAAATTATCAAATAAAGATGTAAAAGATTTAAAAATTACAAAGGGTGATTTGTGCTCATTATTCACTAACCCATGGTCAAATGCAAATCTTACACTCAATTCAAAGAGGTTTCCTATTTATTAGTGCCACCACCAACAAATTAGGAACTTTTTTTGGGATAGGTGGTACACGGTTTTTGATTACCCACCATGCAACAATTGTGAAGTCCCACAGTATTTCCTTAGGAAAATATACTATGAGTTCATCTTGAACAAAATCCTAAATTATTTTGATATGAGGGACTTCTAGGGGAGAGGTGGGGGGTCGGATCAAGATAGACCCGATACACAATCAGATCCTACGTGGCAAGGGAGACGACCTCTCACTAGCCGGCCTCATGAGCACATCGTTATCCCTTCCATCATGAAGGAGAGTGCCGACCTAGAGACTTTGCAGGCCATCAACACTTTGACCCAGAGTGTCATACAATATGACAACCCTATTCTACAACACCATCCAGGAGATTCTTTGAGTGGTGGGCTTCAATCCCATTTGTGTCAATCTTGCGGGGCGACTTGTTCATATGACCCCACCGACACTCAATAAGCTGCTACATAGGATTCGTCTATATTTATGGAGATGACGAGGGCAACTGACATTTTGCATGAGGCCTATGGCATTGAAACTCGGGTAAAATTTAGCATGTTCATTGAATTTAATTTATTAAATTTTGATTTTGAAATGCAAGATTAACTAATTTAGTTTTATGATTTTAATAAAATTGCAGGGCCATAGTGTTGATACACCTACTTATTTCTCCACTGCACCTACCGTTGAGGTATGTAACTAGTAAACAATTATAAATTTATTACATGTTAATAGCATTTTTTTATGAATGATATTTTAATATGTGATTTTGCATGTTGAATAGGCTAATATTGTAGGTTTCGAGGGAACACCTCCTAGTGCCAGTGGATTTAGTCAAACTTTCACATAGGTAATAGAATAAAGAGTTTCATTAATGAATTGTACTTAATAGATTTGTGTAAATAGTTTATATTCATATTGTTGATTACGTTTCATTGCACATATTTGAAACTCAAAGCATTTCTTCACATTCCATAACTAGTAACTAGATGTTGATAGATGAAAAAATTTCAACTACAATATAGTTGTTTAGAAAGTCAACATAAGCAGTGATGCAATTACTTCACATAGCATAAGTAATAAGTAGGAGAAGCTTCCAATTGCATTTGCTTGTCGTGGCATTCCATGAGACCACTTTTTATTGAGTCATCTTTTCAAACATTTCATTGCCTTGTCTATGCTATGGATGCTTGGAAGGAATATATGAAAGAATAATAGTAAGCAATAGCATACAAGGAAATGAGTTGTTTGAAAAAATACCCCAAAGAAATACGGTCTCATGGTGATGTCCATCACCATGAAACCCAATTTCTTTGAGGCACTTTTTCAAACAGCTCACCACCTTTTCTATGCTACCACATGTTCCATACATGTCTACCAAAGCATTTTATCGAACAGTTCATTTCCTCGTTGCTATGGCTAAAAGCTTAAAAAAGGTGTTTTCCAGAAAACTATGGATGCTTGGAAAAAATCTATCAAAGCATAATAGTAAGCAATAACATAGACAAGGCAGTGAGTAATTTAAAAAAATTCCTTGAAGAAATGCGGTCTCATGGTGATGGAATGCCATTCCATCACCATGAGACCACATTTCTTTGAGGTATTTCTTCAAAGAGCTCACCACCTTTTATATGATACCACATTTTCCATACATGTGTACCAAAGCATTTTATCAAACTACTCACTTCCTTGTTGCTATGGCTAAAAGCCTAAAGTAGGTGCTTTCCAACAAACTATGGATGATCAGAAAAATTTCTATCAAAGCATAATAGTAAGCAATAATACCATAGAGAAGGAAATGAACTGTTTTAAAAAATTCCTAAAAGAAATGCAGTCTTATGCTGATGGAATGCCATGACATGCATTTGTTTGTAATGGAATTCCATCACCATGAGACCCCATTTCTTTGAGGCATTTTTTCAAACAGTTCATTGCCTTCTCTATGCCACCACATTTATCATACATTTCTACAAAATCATTTTATCAAATGGTTCACCGACTTGCTGCTATGGGTAAAAGCCTAAAAACACATGCTTTCAAACAAGATATGGATAGGGAAAATAGTAAGCATGATAGTCATAAATATATAGTTTAATAAGTACTCAAAATTTTGTTCATTATCTCATACATTATAAGTCATGACATGGATCGCTATTGTAGTTTTCTTGATTGAATAATTTGTTGTTTTAGTTTTAGTTGTTGCATGCAGAAACACCTCTAAATATTAAGAGGGAAATGGAGATCATTGTTTCATCTGCTATAGAATCCTCAATGGTTCTAACAGGGGAGGTATGAGACAAATTACTAAATTTCAATTTACATTCATTGTTATAGATGTTAGTTAGTGAAAAATCAAACTATTATTGATTCGTAGTCCCTAATCCCTCAACCATATAGGTCGTCAACCCTATACCCTCAACCCAATACCCTAATCCATCAACCCTATAGGTCGTCAACCCTATACCCTCTATTCTCAACCCTCTACCCTATACATTGGATCCTCAACCCTATACCATTAACCTTCAATCCTAATCCCTCAACCTTTAAACCCATAATCCCTCAACCCTTAAACCCTTAATCCCTCAACCCTCTACCCTTATACCCTCTACCCTTATACCCTGTACCATATACATTGGACCCTCAACCTTAATCCCTCAACCCTATATCCTATACCCTCAATCCTTTACCCTCAACCATCAACCCTCAACCCTTAAACCCTCTACCCTATACATTAAACCCTCAACCCTCAATTCTCAACCCTCAACCCTTAATCCCTCAAGCCTCAAGCCTCAATCCTTAAACCCTAAACCCTCAACCCCTATACCCTCTACCATTTACATTGGACCCTCAACCTAATCCTTCAACCATATACCCTCAAACCTATACCCTAAACCCTCTACCCTCTACCCTCAACCCTCAACCCTAAACCCTAAACCCTTTAACCCTAAACCCCTAAACCTTCTACCCTATACCCTCTACCATCGACCCTAACCCCTAAACCCTCAACCCTTAAACCCTAATACCCTAGAAACCATTAACCCTATAGGTCCTCCACCCTAATCCCTCAACTCTATACCCTCAACCCCTATTGCTTCCTCTCTATCTATACATCTCACCTCTCCCTTCCTCCCTCTCTCCTACCCTCTCTAATTGTCTCTATCTACCCTCCCCCTCTTTCTACATACCTCTCATTCAATCAATCCCTACCACCCTCTCTTGCTCCCTCCATATATCTCTCTCTATCTCCCTCCCTCCCTCTCCCACTCCTTCTCTATCCCTCTCTCTCAGGTCTCTCCCTCTTGCAACCTACCTAGGTAACTCTCTCTCTCTCTCTCTCCCCTCTCTCTATCTATCCCTCCCACCCTGCCTAGATAAGTTCCTCTCACTCCACCCCCCTCTTTCTCTCCCTCTCTCATTTCACTCCCTCACACACCCTCTCCCTCTCTCAGGTCTTTGACTCGCACTCCCTCTCTCTCCCACTCCCTCTCTCTCACACTCCCTCTCACTACCTATCTCTCAAGTCTCTCCCTCTCACCCTCCTCACACTCTCAAGTCTCTCCCTTTGGAACCATACCTACATAACTCTCTCTTTCTCTCCGTCTCTCTCTCCCCTCCTCTCTCTCTCTCCCTCTCTCTCAATTATCTCTCTCCCACCTCTCTCTCTCTCTCTCTTTCTCTCTATCTCCCTCCCTCTCTCCCTCTATCCCTCCCACCCTACCTAGCTAAGTCTCTCTCTTTCTCTCTCCCACTACCTCTCTATTAAACTCTCACTTCCACCCCCTCTCTCTCTCTCTCTAGACAACTCTAGGTCTTTATCTCTCTTAAAATTTTCACCCCCTCTAAAGACATACATACAAGCATAATACATATGTACATACAATCCTACATACACACAATAATACATGAACATGTGTAGATACTCTTACATACATATTGGCATACATACAATATACATGCATTGATACATATTGGCATACATACATACATACATGAAATACAAGCATACATGTACATAAGAACATACAAATATATCAACATACATTCAATAGAGTAGAATTTAACATAAAGCAAGACATAACATGAGTGTGTTATATTGTGTTCACGTTATGTCTTGTTAGACATGTTCCTCACAAACGCAAAAAAAAGTCAAAACTGAATTATAACATGAGCACGTTATAAAACGCTCGCGTTATATCTTTCTTTGGGAATCCCCAAGCCTTGGGTTTGGTATTTTCCTTGGAATACCAACCCAAAGGATTGGAGGGCATTCTCAATGACCAGAGACATGTTTTTGCAAATTCTACAATATTTCACATAATCGGGTTCATGCTCATCGTCAGGATTGCACGTGGTTCAATATCAAACAAATCGAACATCAGGGTAATGTTAGGTTCTCCCTTAGCTATCCAACGATGTAATATTTTTCACTTTCTTACAATGTTAAGCCTTTCATCCATAATTTCTTTTGTTTGTATGTCTCTTTTTTTGGCAAAAAGCAATGTTTGGTTTTTTTTCGTTATAAATTAACCATTCATCGAAACTTAAAATAAATTACATTTTTAGAAACTAGATTCCATTCTAAATTTATTTAAAAAAAAAATCAATTAGTTTCCAAAATTTGTAGGGGTAGCACAACCAAAATTATATTTTTTAGGAAGTGTTTACTTCAAAAATTAGTAAAAAATTAAATATTCATTAAAAAATTATCAGAAAAATCGTGCATCAACTCCATACTGCTAGCCAACTTCTGACTATTGTGATTTTAAAAATACTAAAAATAAATTTTCCATACAAGGGTTGTACAAGAGTTGCTATGTTATGTTTTTCTGAAAAAAACAACACCAATTTGTGTACGTCCCTCTTTTGAACCCCTTAATCTCAACCATTTTCAAAATAAATTAGTAGTTTAGAAAGTAGACTTGAAGCACTTCGATCCTTTATTTTTCCATCTCAAAATTTTGAGTGTAACTATCCTCAATTTCATGTACAATGTCAGTATTTCCTGATTTCAAAAAAAAGAGTGGCCACTTAAGCCCCCTTTTTGGGACCCATCTTTTTGAACTTACCCTCACTTCAAATAGCAACTCCCTCTTTCAATATGATGGAAATCTCTCTCTCACACACAAATAAAACTAGGAATAAGCTAGTAATAAAGCAGTATAAAGACTTGCAAGAAGAATAAGGAATGCATCCTCTCAAATGATCAAGCATCTCTATTTATATAGAAGCTTGGTAATCACAACCTATAATTTAGGCATGAAAATGGAAAAAAAAATCCATACAAAGAAACACATAATACACAATAGAAAGGTGGTGACTTAACAAGTTCATACTCAACAAAATCATCTATAGATCCACTTGCAATATTGACAACACACGAAGGCATATTCAAATCTACATATACTCAATTTGAATTATCTTATGCAATAGATGTCTACAAAAATTGGGTTTCCAGAGGTGGCACCAAATCCATCCACACTCCTCACCGTTGGTGTAGTTTCCTTTTCATCAAAAATAGTCAACTAACAATTTTGTAACACCAAGCATCCATTGACTCGGTTTGGAGACGAGTCGACTATGTTTGACAAAGTCATCAATAGATGTATAAAACATGGCAGATATGTTTACCAAGTCAAATTTAATCTTTATCATAGGTGTCGAATAATTCCATACTTTGCATCGACATAAGACAACTACTCTAAATGCAATACAAATGTTTCATAACTCGACTTCTATATACACAATCATAAGCAACTTCTATCAGCCTCTAAGTCATTCATGATAATCAACTTCAAAAGCCATTTATATAGCCTTATAATCGACTACTATTCATTGCCTAATATGGTTGATCTCCAACATATAAGACATCTTCCCTATGCAAGGTTTTCATGTAGCATGTATTGCCAATATTCTTTTAAATATGAAACTTCACATGTATTTCTAAAGCCCTCGACTATGGTTTAAAGGAAACACTATTACTTCAAGTACTTTATGCATATTACACTGCTTTGTATAAACTCAAAACACATGCCTCTATAGTCATTGTATTTTCTTTTGACTTATTCTCCACTTGATATGGTGTGTGGTAGTTCATCCTTCACTCACACCATTCTTTGTGATATTTTAGTTTCCATATATATCATGCATTGCAAGTAATGCACTAAGGGTGGGATTTGAACTTTATACATGTGTGCCTATGTTTTGTGAAAGTCTTACAAAGTGTTCAATATATGTAGCAATACTTTGTCCAACATACCTTATGCTACATATGGCTTCAAGCGCTACTTATAAAATGCTATAAAGTTTCATTTTCAAACCCATATATGGTGCGGCCTCTAAGTTTGGGAATTCTATTTTATATAAGCACATATATGTATATTTGCTAGCTATATTCATATTAAATCATGCACCGTATAACCAACACTATGTATTTTAGCAACATATAATATATGTATGTATACATTATATGAAAAATATCTAGTAACTATGTTTTTGTCGATCAATGTATATATCAAATATATAGATATGCAAATGAATACAAAGAAGTTATCATTCCCATCATAACCCTATCGACTACATATATATATATGTAGTCTTATCCTCATAATATATATCCATTCTATATTTGAATGTATAACTCTTTTTATCATATTCCACAAATAATAATACGTGTGTATATTCATACACATATACTTATATATGTACATTTCTCTGATAAGCATTAACGCTTATGAGTGTATTAGTGTATAAATTATATAGTAGTATGATAATCAAGTAATTCATTCGATATCAAATGATTATGATAACATGGTTATATACACACACACATATCAGGTTACCCCATCTTGACATCATAGGGTTATAAATATACACATTTATATATGCACCTATACATATATGTATGCATGTCAATAAATAGATTTAACGCTATCCCTCATATATATGTACTAATATAGATATATCCTAGTTCAATCATGTATGCACACATTCAGTATACATATGAATACTAATGGGTAAATATTTACACACAATAATAATATATTATATATATAAATATATACGTATATACACACTCCTCTATTAAGCTTTTATGCTTATAATGTTTGTATTTGTACATATATATTATATAGCAACATGTTAGTCAAATGATCCATTATAATCTGAATGATCATTACCACATGATTATACTCTCACAAACATCATAACAAACATTTATATACATATATGCATATCTTATATATATGCCATCATACTCGTATGGACATTCCATTATATCCATCATATGTGTATGTTGACATATGCATATATCTCAATACTCATTCACCCATACAATCAAGCACAATAAAATAAGGAAGGTATCAAAAGCTCAAATAGATAAACATCACCCAATAATGCACTCGATAGTAAAAAAGACCTTTACTAATGCAAACATGTCAAACTAGGGATGACTTACCAACATCCCACTTCTATTTTTGGACTTGACCATTCTACTGTAAGTGTGTGTAAGCTCATATAGTTTATGTTACTGGTTACTCAACCAAGATCTTCTCTTGAGTGATACTTCCCCTCCGCCTAGAGAAATGAACATTTACCTGCAACCACTAACATATGCACATAGCAGTCAGTTGTTCACAAAATATGTGTTATAATTTCAATTCAATAACCATCTATTTCACATATATGCAATTATTTTCACACAACATCAGTTGTGATCTAACATACGTTCATAATACATTGATAACCAAGTACAAGCACAATTTATTCACCTCAAAAATTAACATTACATTCACATTTTACCATACATAGTAATAGTAAATAGTTATTACACAATTGGGGTGTAACACAAGGCTTGGCCATCGGGGCTAAGCCCCACCCATGACGAGACCCATCGGTGGTGGGCTACCTGAGCCAACAACCCTTATTACATTTGTACTCTTGGTAAGGGTGTCAGCACCCACAAGTAGGAGGGTCTATGGATCCCCACCTACTAATTAATTTAAGTTAGTTTTTTTTAATTTTAAAAATATTTTTCAATTAATATTATATCATCACAAGATTTTTTTATTTTATCATTTCTATAAACTTGATGACCATATGGCCCTATGACTAAGGGGTCTGTTAGAACTATAAAATTTTTAATTTTTTACAGTCTATTGCATTCAAGAGTTTCCAGCATTAAGTCCTTATCATAAGCATAAAATCCCCTCTTTGTATTGTCTTGCTTATTTTTCGTCATGTGACCCATTTGAATCTATCTGCCTCTTCATATTTCATTGAAAGACCCATATAGGCAAGACATAGTAAAAGTCTCCCCGAGCTATATTTTTCACTAACATGTATTTGTTGCAGACAATCGACAAGACTTTTCTTTTGTTTCGGCGACTGAGAAGATTTATATCGCTAAAATAGGCATTTCGGGGTAACATTATAGCGAAGTATTTTTTCTTGCCGACTGGCATATAGAAAAAATATATTGGCATATGCTGGGGCGTCGTTGTAGTGTCATGGCGAATTCAATTTGTCTTACCGACTAACATGTGGAGGGGTCATTTCGGCTAAACCGATTGGTATCGGCATGAAGCCATAATGAAATCATTTCGTTTTACCGATTGGCTTGCAAGCAAATGTCTCGGTAAGTCTTATGCGCATCGGGGAAGGTCTTGGAGAAGTGACTCCTATCTTGCCGAACTAAAATATAAGGGGATTCAAAAGGCTATTGGAGAGAGTATTGGGGTCTTGCCGATTTGAAAGGTATGCCGATAGAGATATGCATCGCCAGGAGAAGAACTTTTCGACATAAGTTTCACCGAAGTTTGAATGTCACACTGAAATGAGAGTTCATCGGTGAAAGGGTGATTTTGTCTCAGCGACTGGAAAATGACTTAAAGAATGCATATTGGTACGACACAATGAAGTCTATGTAACATCTCCCCGACTCGGAATTGTTATAGCGACATAAAAAGAAGTAACAGTCATCATTATTTTTGATCCCAAGTGTCGGTAAGACCATGTTATGTCTTGGTGAAGGGTGTAATAGGTGTTGCAAAAGGACTTTGCCCCAGATTTGAAAGTCTCTCATCGAAAGGATATTTGATGTGACAGTGCTAGTTTCAAATGGGTTTTCATTCGTGCTTCATTAATGGCGCGACGGGATATAACAATAAAGTTTGTATCAATTCTTCTGTTCTGAATTGATTGGAGGTGAATTGGCATGTTGAATAGAGAACTGGGACATTTTTTAGTCTGAGGAGCTCGAGCGGAATACTGTAAGTGATTGTTTCTTGGTTTTTTACATTTTGATTATGTAAGCTTGAGAATGGAGTCTTCTGGTTCTGGAAAGGGTAAGGGTAGAAAGCCTAGTGAGAGTAGTTTGTCAAAAGGAAAGAAACAAAAGGTTGATACAGAGCATGAGGGCACTAAAAGGAGGTTGAACCAAGACCTTATTGATCAACTACTTGGTTCGGGGCCTAAAGCTAGAAGGTCCACACAACTTAGGGTAGAAGTTGATAAACTAGATGACAAGTGCAAGTTCATAGGTGATGTTTGGCCTGCCATAAGAGGATATGAGTTATTCAGTTTCCATTACCATAGAAGAAATCACTTTGAACCAGTTTGTAACCCATGGAAGTTAAATGTAGGGAAATTGGTGTGCCCTAATATTTTTGTAAATGCAGAATTAATAAAATTGCTTGCAGATAATTATGATCCAAAACATAAGGCTATATGTGACCCATCTGGAAAACCACAGATATATGTGTCTAAAGAAGCAATGGGTGAGGTTTTCAAATTGGAAGGGTTTTGCAATGAGGTGATCAATTGTGAAGAGTTAGAAAAGGAATTTTCAAGAATGGATACAATCTATAAGGGTTGGAGGTTGCCTATTTATAGAATTAAGCAGGGTAACATGTCAGAACCTCTACAAGATAGTGAGGGGCCTCCTTATCATGTAGATTTGTTTGAGCCTTATATGAAATACACATATTTCTTAGTGTGTCAAGTATTGGGGATGGATGCCCCAGAACTCATGTCAATTGTGCCAATGATTATCACAACAAATATTCAGTATCATAACTCTAGGCCATTCGAATATGCTTAATATATTGCTAGGGAGCTTGATTCAGGATTGGTGACTATAAAGGGTGGAGCTTCTATTGTTCATCTCAGACACTATTCATTGTTAATGCACTTGGTGCTATATTTTGGATAGGAGTTGGGAGTATGGCCTCCAGAAATGAGAGTTTCTCAAATTGGTAAGGAGGGTGAAGCATTGCCTGTTCAGTTGTGGACTGCTATTTGGGATAGTAGGTTTGCTAATTCTAGTTTCATCCACTTTGAAGAATATTTTGTGAAAACTTTGTACAAATTGTATAAGTATCCTTGTAATTATTCATTGACTGATGAGATTAAAAGGTTTCTTCAGCCAAAAGATTTCAATGGGTCAATTGATCATATCTGGGGTGATTAGTATTGTTTGGAGGGAACTACAATGATCAAAGTATATGGATTTGAATATGCCCCTTTTATTCTGCCAAGGATAGTTCCAAACAAAGTTGCATATTTGGAAATTGTCAGACAAATGGATTTCAGCAGTGTGATGCTTTTTAGTTCTTATGGGAAGTAGGCTTTTATGCCTAGTACATTGTGTTTTGGTGATTTCACTGTGTTGGCTAAGGAGGGATATAATTCAATCCTTGATAGATTGTTGAATTATAATATGAAAAGGGGACCACCCAAGAAAAACTTTGACCCTGAAGGATATATCAATTCAGCCAAGGAAAGGATTAACTTTGGAAGGTATCAGCATGTACCTTATCCTTTTGATTATATGATCAGGAATTTGGATGAAGAAGAAGTAGAGGTGGTGGTTGAAAGCTATAACCAAGGGTTACAGGATATGGAGTCATTGTCTTCTGGAGATGAGGAAACCCCAATGGATAAAACGCCACAGAGCAGAACAGAGAAAATATCTAGGTTAAGGACTCAGTGGTATGTTTTCCCAACTAGAGAATAGAGTATTGAAAGTGGTGATATTGATGCAAGGCATATGGAATATAGATCATTTGTTTCAGATGATGAGTTTATAAATTCTCCAGAGTTCAAAGCATTCTTGTACAAATAGAAGGGGAAAGAAATAAGAGAAGATGTTGGTGCTGTCACTTCCGGGAATGAAGAGCAATTATTGGGTCAATTGAGAAAATGTGTGGATGATGAAATGACAAATATGACTCCTAAAAAGGGGAGGAAAATGTTGGAGAATGCTGGTGTCATGATTTTTCCTGGACTTGATTTGAACTCTGCATTAGTTTTTGATAGTTTCTTAAGAGATAGTAATACTACACACAAACTTGATAAGGAAAGGATAATAGAGGTGTATTCAGGCTCTAAGTATAATACTGATGAGGGATCATTGATGATATGGGCTTTGTACCCACCCCATAGGAAATCAGTGGAAATTGATACAGAGAAGGCATTTGGCCATGTTATGACCCTAAAGGTTGGAGAGGTTGATCCTGTGGTTACTGCAGAGATTGGGATAAATATTGCAAAATTGAATAAAGCACAGATCCAGACACTGATAAAAGAAAGAGAAATGTATAAAGCAAGTAATGAAAGAATGTTGAGAGAAAATGATAGATTGAAAGACTTGGTTGGTATTTCAATAGATCCAGCCAAAATGCTCACTCAAGGAGAAAGCTCTCAAGAAAAAGATCATTGGATAGGGTCAAGTGCCTATAATCAAGGAAAGTATGATGCAATTATAGCAATTGTTAAGAGGAGGCAGGACAATTTGACATCCTGGTTGAATAAATTATGGGGAAAATATTCTAGTACTTTGACTGCATTGAAGGAGCATGAAAGGATGGATGGACGAATTATGGAGAAGTTTCATGAATGGGCCCAGAATGATGAGGCTAACGGTACTGCACTTGAAGCTATAAATAATATTATCAGTCTCCATCGAAAATTCTATGAGGAATTGCAGGGGGATAAACAAGGATTAATTGAAGTTGCCAAGAAAACTGTGATCACATTTTTTGATAGTAAAGGGTAGTTGAAAGATGCCACTAGATGGAAAAATGAATGTGACACAATACTGAATGGAATCATGAAGATAGCTTTTGCAGAGGATACAACATTAGAGGAAGTGAGCGAGCAAAATGAGGAAATGGTCAAGATGGAAATCACGATCATGAATGTTGTCAAAGATGCGCATACATATAAGCGCCAGGATTATTTGGACCACCTTGCTACGACTCACTTGTGGCTAACTAAAGCCTAATTATTCTCTATCTTTTGTTTTGTATTTTGTTTTTTCCTATTTCTGAAAGGACGCGTCCTTTCATGTTCTCAATGTATAAATGTCCATTTTGAAAATAATATAAAGGGTAGAATTAGATAGAGGATAGAAAGAGATAGCATAATACAATTTTTTGGGAAAAGGTGAGATTGGTTGCATATGTAAAATCATGGAGATATCAATGAAAATCTAATACGATGGTGCAATGTTTTCTGGTATCGGTTGTTTATGATGTTTGTTGAAAGTATTATTGAAGTTGTCTCCATAATGGTGTTTTCTGGTTATTTGAATTGGTGTAAAAAAGTTTATACCTAGTTCGTCAATGCACATTTGTTGCATCTGTATGATCAATTAATTGTTTCTTTCTAGTAGAGATTAAATTCTTTGAATTGATCATAGTAATTAGGGAATGCCAATTGGATTATTAAGAAGAACTCAATAATCTCAATCCTGCATGTTTATACAATTTGTAAACCAAATAAGATGCTAAATAACTTGAATGTCTGCCATAACAAATAAACTCATTTCAAATTTCTCTCGACTCTGTGAACCCTATAAGGCACTGGTCTTTTCGTTTTCATTCTTTAGTTTCACTCACATTTTTACATCTGTTAACTGAGCATATTAGGTTTTAGTTTTGAATATTGGTATGCAATTTATACCAAATTTGATTTATTTTGTTCATTTCAATTTGCCATCATGGACAAACTAGGGCAATAGGGAAAGATCAAAAGTCGGGTTTGTTTAATTCGGTGAGGTACACCTGCCTAGGTTTAGCAGTACCTAAAGAGTAGAAGGTTTAATTGTTTCAAACCTTGTTCTGTTACCCTAAAACGTTGTGAAAGCTTGGCAAACTTTCATGGTTCTAACCTATGTTTTTGAGAGCTAACAAGGTCATTGGGAAAAAAATATTTACATTTTTTTGCAGTGGACTAAATATGGAAAATTTAGTATAAATCTTCATTTCTCAACCATCTTAGATCCATTGGTGAGGTCCATTTTGTCTCAAGAGGTCATCTGTGAAACTTCCTCTACAAAACCATCATATGAAAGCACGATCCAAAAAAGTATTTTTACCAAAATTTCTCAAACCTCGGTTCTTCAAAAAACCCAACAAATCTACAAACCCCAAAACCCCAAACTTGCAAAAAATCACTTGCATAGGTGTTTCATATGTTGTAATGCCTCAAATCTATCCTACATTTCCATGGATTCAACTTTGTACCAAATCTACTCAAACAAGGGTTATGACAAAACCTAGGAGCTCACACCTCCCACAACCATGAAATCTCTGATACCACTTGTTAGAAAATAAAGCATCAATGCCCAATTCATTTAATCAATTTCCTACATAACCCATGAGAGAAAAGAATGCATGCAATATTATAAAATAACCATAATGCATAGATTAAATAGACAAGCCATAAGATAACACAAGATATACCCTGGGAAAAACTTAACCTCCAAAAGCATCCATACTCCATCTATTATTCAACATTAAAATAATACACGCACTTACATAGTTACAATGAATAATTTGAAACATCAAGCCTCTCTAATGCATCCTCAATGTGTCCAAGCATGATTCCACACATTCCATGTCATGCTTCACATGTGCAATCCTCAGAAAGAGTCAATAATATAACATCTCACTCACCCAACCAACCTTAACCATTAAACATGTGTTTTCTTTTTATAAAAATAAGTTCACTCAAATATGACCAAGTTGTAATATAAAACCATGTTCCATAAAGCCATGTGAACACAAAATCATTAACCCCTCATTTAATACTGGATACTAAGTTTTCACATTATTAAATATTTTTCTCAAATATTAAATTATTATCCTATGTCTCTCACACATAAAATAATAAACTCAATGTTAAAATACAACATACAAGTGGTCCCAAATAATTGCCTAGTTTGGCTAAACACACCTCCCAGGTGCACTGCAACTAAATAATTATTTAATTACAATATTATAATAATTAAATTTATGTAATGGTGTACAACACCAAATCCTAACATTTCAGCTATATTTATGAACTGTGTATAGGTTATTTTTAGCAAAGATTCATAAAATGTTTTTAATAATGTTATGTGATTAAAAATTTCTTTAAATTCTTTAAGAGAAATTTGCAGTTGATTTTGGGTTGGGTCAAGGATAGAGTTCAATTAGAATATAATAAAATAACGAAAATAAAATAATTTAGGCACCTCAAATGATATCTCTCAACATATATTATATAGATTTTTAATCTCTATTCATTTTTATTATTAAACTAGTTAATATTTAAAAATAAATAAAAATAATATCTTGAACTTGAATGAAAACTTATTTCACTTTCATTCATACAAATAAAGACATAATAAAAGTTTGCAAATGCGAGAGGTATTTTTTTTATAGACATAATTAATTTGAAATATCAAGGTTGTTGAGAAAAGTCTTCAGATACCTTTAAAATTTTAGAGTCGTAAATTTGTATTTCTTTCAATTATTACATCAAGAGACGTAAACATACAATGAAAGCAAGAAACATAAATGATCAGAAAATTTGTGAAAGAGAAAAAAATTCCAACATCATGTTTCCAAATTTTTATTTTAAAAAAAACAAATTTAAGAAATTATGATTTTTACAATTTGAAACTATGTCTTTCAAAGTGTATATTTCCATAGAGTGCACAATTCCTTATCCCTCACAAAGAGGATGATTTTTAATCCTCTAATGCTAGCAAAATCAATAAGTTTCTATTTATATTCAATAAAACTCCTTTTTTATCCTTTATCGATTGATTTTTGAAGGACTTCAAATTAAAAGAAATATCCATGTGTTCGGGTATATAAGGAGAGGAAGCATGGATTAGATTTATAAGAATCTACGTAATCAAGGACATGCTAACTAGATGTGACACCTAATTCATAGTCTTACAATTTTTCCTTTCAACATCCAAGAATATTTTGATTTGTGTCTATGCTTCTATATTTATAAATGTCATTGTTGTTGATTTTTGTTGAGAAATCTATAAATTGGTTTAGATGATATTTGAGTTATGTTGTAGTTTTTGTGTTCAGTTTATATTTTTTATGGGATTCTTATAAAAAATAAGAAACTTAAATTTCATGCAACTATCTTTAATACTAAAAAAAATTATGGTGAAGGCTTAATTCCTAGTATATTTTGTGTATTCAATTTATCTAAATAATTTTTGTAGTTTTTTGTAGTATTTTTCATTGATCGGTATGCATCACATGATTTAGAATTGAGTCTTTCTATAACATACCTAATGTTTAACCCAAATAATTTACCTATGTTTTAAGACATTTTAAATTATCCCATTTCAAACTTCCATTGCATTTATAAAATAAACATTACAAAATTCTAAGTAATGCTTTCATATTCCATAATTCTATTTCAATGATAACATTTTCTAATTTACAATTTCTCAATAAGAATAGAGTTATATGAATACATAAATAGATTCCATGAGCTTTAATTAGGAAGAGATACAAATGGTCTGGATGTCCCTTCTTGGGCATACATCCTCAAATCTCAACTAACAATTGTGTGAGGGAGAGTATCACTCAAGCACTTTTCTGCCAACAATGGACTTACTATGGTCCCTCACACATCTACCTTACTGGAAAGATGGCCCTCCCTTCAATGAAGAGATTGGTTTTGTAACCTCATAATACTAGCCTTCGTGAGCATGTTGTTGTTTCCTACATAACTAGAGCTACCATACACTAGCTACAACCTACATGTATGTCATTCCTAGTCTAGTATGTAGACCTAGCTCACAGTGAATCGACAGTGTAAATAGTGGCTACTTACACTACTTTGGACAAAGTTTCTAATTAGTCACTCATAAGAATATTCATACATTCACCTACCCCTTAGCTCAATTTGGTATTTGACGATTCATACTCGTTTCAATCATAACATACATTTAAACCCAAAGGTAATGACATAACAAACTGACTATCTAGGTTACTCCCTTTCCCATGGCTTATCCTAACCCCAGGAACAACCAAGTCAACCATACATGCACACATACTAAGTGACCAACTAGGTTACTCCCTTACCCATGGATTATCCTTACTCCAAGAATAACCAAGTTAACCACACGAGTAATCATAATGTCACAACATTAAATGACTCCATTTCAAAATTTATAGTTACAACAATAAGTTTCTTCATTTCAAAAGTATGATCTCATCAATAAATGACTTAAATTTAAAGGTATGATTTCAACAATAAATCACTCCAATCAAAAGTATAATCTCATCAATAATGACTTCAATCAAAAATTATAATCAACAATCAAGTGATTATAAACAATCTTAAAACCTCTACATTTAGTATGACTCAAATATTTACATGTTTACAATGTTCACTACATTTGTATATAACCTGGAGGACATTAGCCTAAGAAGAGTTTGTTCTTCTACACCTACAAGTCCTCTTCTCAATACAACTTTGGGTTGTCGGAACATGAGTCCTCTTCTAGAATTAAATGAATAGGAAGAGACTCTCAATTAGAAATAAGAAAATAACATAATTAGAAAATATAGTTTTCAACTTTATTGTTGAATATTGATCTATAACAATCAAGTATACAGCCTAGCCCTAGGGAAAAGACTCTCTTCCTACTTTCAAATAAATAGGAGTAACCAATCAAGGATAACTACCAACATGGTTTGTACAACATAATATCCTATCAACGATGAAATGTTTATCATGCTATCATTCTTCTTGTATTACTAACCTTATTATCCATGAAGGTTTACCCAACAACACAAGCTAATAGATTCAAGATAGCACTTCAATGTGAAATGAGGAAAAATAAGGTTTCCCAAAATAGAAAGGTAAGTCAAGAGGATGATAATAGACCCTATATTCCTACTTTCATTAGGAAATGAGATCCCCATAAAGAATTGATTAGAAACCCTTAGGTGAATCAACTCAATGTGAGAATCTCCAGATTTCCTTATGCTAAGGATGGGGGTTAAGTTCAAATATCACTTTTGGGAGAAAAATTAAAAATAGAAAATCAACTAAAAAATCCAAGCTAACACTTGGGTCTTGTAGATTAAGCATAAAACTGAGAGAAACAGAAAAATTCTAGCAAATATGGGAAGGGAAAACACTATGCACCTATCACAAAATGTTGTTTCTACAAGCCTGTCAGGGACTCATTCGCCCATGGGAAAATGGGTCCAGGTCTCCTTTTCTAGAAAATCAGAAACTAAGATATGGGTCCTATATTTGCACTTCCTTTTTGTACTTCTAAAATTTCACTCCCGGATCTGTACCTGTAACAAATCTGCAAAACAAAAATTGTTGTTTGGTGGTGGATGGGGGTTCACCTCAGTCAAACCCCAAGTTCAAATGGTAATTAAACCTTGATAAAGAGTACATATATGAAACATAAGAAGTGTGTGAAATCCCTAATCTTAAGTGTATCTAAGATTACAAGAGCTAAAATACAAAGAAACCTTATTCAAATGTGTTATAATAAGATCCCTAGATGTAACAATTTAAAATAATGAAGACCTACTTTTGGAGATGCTAAATCATCCTAATCGACCACAAATCTGAATATACCTTCCTTTAGGTAGAAATTAGAATGATAATAGAAGATGGAATCACTTAGGAACAAGTCATTAAGTTTGATTGAATGGCTCGATGCATCTCCCAAACCCTAGAATCCATCATGATCCTACATAGGCATGTATCATCAATCTTTGGCAATCCTTGATCTTGTTCACAAAATGAGCTTGAAGGCCTACAAAAAAAATAGAATGCTACTCCAAGACTTCAAATTTGAATGCTTGATTGACTTCTCCTTGATCTTGAGTGTAAATCCTTGTGATCTCATGTGAATCTCTTTCTTGTTTAGTGAAAATGATTGAAAGGCAGCTTCATAAGCTTCACTTCTAGTTTCCCATTTATTAGATCCTGAAAGCCGACACTTAGAATTTGAATTTTGACCTTGAAATGCTATCAAAAACATGTTTTAATTTGAATTTATAAACTTTAAGGGTACGCATTCACCCATGGGTGAATGGGTCTTGACCTAAAATCTCAGGACCTAAGTTATGTCTAGGCATTAAGTTAATTAATATCATTTATTCAATGTACGTTATATTGTCAAGAAATAATTAAAATAGGCCTTGAGATGCATAATAAAGTGTATTAGGGTCCCATTAATGATTTTTAAAATTTCATAAGTGTAAGGTCACTAAAACAAGTCCAAACTAAGTGTGAAATTATACTTTCACTTAGAAAGGAGTATAATTTTCTACACTACATTTATCCCCCACTTTAGCGGCCATATGACACTACATGCATATGAAAGCTAAAGGAATTTGAATAATGAAAAAGGATACTCATATGGATTTATTCAAAAATAGGGAGAATGAAGCCCCCATTGTAGTCATCTGCAAAACCATAATATTAGGAATCACATCTTGTAACACTAATACATTAGTTGTTCAAAACTACTCTTATCAAACTTCTATAGAGAATCGAATTCAAGGGTAGATATTTGCCCCCCCCCCCAGATTTTGTTTCCTTTATGGAGGTGGAATCAGGGTGGCCATCCAACCTCATCAAATTACTTGGTTTTGATGATGTAAATTCTTATAATAGGGTTGTATAGGAGTGAATTTTCACCCCTTACACAAATTCCCCTTTTACACATCCCCACCTTAGAAAACCAAATCTAAAGTTAAAATTCCACATCACCCAACTACGTTCCTTCCACTTGGCATCTATTTGTTGTTTCGGTGGGAGAATATTGGTCAGGGACATGTGTGTGGCATGCAGATGTCTGTGCAATGTACTGCCATCCCTGACGGATTCTTGCGTCTGAAGTTGGCAAAGGTGTTACACTTTTGATTCTGGTCAATTCGTAACGTCCCTCTTCAACCAACCGACCCCAAAAATGGTAGATTCTTCCTCATTCTCCTTCAAATTAATTCATTCTCATTCCATTTCATCTCTTCAATCACTCTTAGCAATTCAATCTCACTCTCTAGAAATCTTTTCACAAGTTCTAGCATTCTCTTCACTAGCAAGCAACATTTCAACACTCAATTGTAGTAACAACACTCTTTCAACTCCACAAAGCAAGTGTGAAGCATCCATTAGTAGTGTATGCTTGGATTCTTTCGATATCTCCTTTCATCACAGTCAAGGCTATGGTGACCTTGCCAAGTTCATCTTCTCCTCCATTGGCTAGTGAGCTCTTGGGTGGAGGTGGTAATGTTTCACTCCTCTCTTTTCTGATTTGGTTGAGTAGCTATTTATTATTTTTTAGTGTTTATTGCATTTCTACTTTCTCTACTTCTTTATCACATATTTACCTCTCATTGCTATCTAGTTGTTTGTGGAGGTGGAAACACCAAAACAGGGGTCTGACTGAGGTAGACTCCTATACAACCCCAATAATTTTCCCCTCTTTCTTGTGTATAGGGGAACATGCATTTGGAGCTAGATGGAAAACTGGCACCTCAGTGAGATGATCTTTGTCACTTTATCTCTCATATATCTATTTTACCATCTCTTCTTGTACCTTTCCTACTTTATAGTTCTATTTTGTTAATTTAGTACTTAGTTAGGCCATCAACTTGTTTCCTGGTAGTTCATATTGTACTTTCTATCCTCTGGTTGTGTGGATTCTAGTGCACCTGTGAGACACTAGTGCATCACACTGTCATCCTAGAACTGTGCTTACATATTCAGATAGAGAGTTGTCTGAGGTATAGTATCAACTCTAAAAACTAGCTCACCTAGCCTAAATTTAGATCTCGGGTCCGAAGAGTGATCAAAGTGCATTATAGTCCTCATCATTCTCGACCCGTATTTCAAAGTACCCCTTTAGTGTGAGGTAAGCTAGGGAAGCCCTCCCTCTTGGCTCTTCATGACCTGGAGCCTTGACATGGTTGGTCCCCCTCTCTTACAAGGGTATTGGATTTACAACACCATATATTAATAGGTATTATATTAGATCTAGAATGAAATCATGAATCCAACTTAACAAACAATGTCAAAAATGGAGTTCACTAGCCCCCAATATGTTGGTTTGAATAAAATGTACTAATAAAATATATTTTCTTTAATAGAATTTAGTATATATGAATGAAAATGACACTTTTTACTATCATTTTGACATTTACCTTTTTACAATTTACCTTGATGTATATTGATTGAAGATTCCTAGAAGACAAATGTACAAGCCTCTGAGACTTGAGATTCTACATGACGAGGTGGCACGGGGCAAGCTCCGACATAGGGTGAGTGGATTCTACTTTGATTTTTCTTCACATTCATGTATTTATAGCATTTTTTTATGCGTCTCTATAGGTTTTTAGGACCCTGGAAAAAAGTTCGCAAAGCATCCCTCTTGATTGCAAAGTGTCCAAGTTAGTTGCAAAGCATCCTAAAAATGGCTAAAGTGTCTAGGAACCCCCCATCCAAAATATTTTAATTATTTAATGTATATATTTAGGAACTTTAGTGATGATGCATTTTACTTTTTATTCTTTAGGCCCCTCCTCGAGCCCGCCAGGGTTTATGAGGCAAATAGTTTTGTTTCCTCTGAGAGCAACTTTCTCTGCTATCAGAGGAAGAGATTAGTATCTTATAAGAGACATAATTATTTCGGGTATACCTCATACCACCCATGAGGTATCATGATGTGATGCTTATGGACCTAGTAGAGAGATGGGAGACTTTCACCTTCCTACAAGGGAGATGACCACTACATTGGAGGATATTCACCACCTCCTGTGGTTACCTATCTGGGGCAAGATTGTACATTCAGTAGAGGAGTGGTCTTATGAGGAGATTCAAGAGGATATTTAATATTTCCTAGGTCGCCCCATCTGAGAGACAAGCGATAGACCCCGCGTCAAGCTTAGATGGCTACTATACGCATGATCGCCACTATTGAGGCCCATTATGATAGTTACTACAAAACTAGCACTATTTCTTGATAAGTGTGGTGCACACTTAGACAAAGGATTATTCCACATCATCTGAGATATGGAGGAGCATCAGATCATATATGCATGGGTTCACAATATGATAGAACATTTGTATTATGATCTTGAGCACTTTTTCTACTAGGATCTAGACAACATAGTACATTATACACTCTTACAAGTGTGGTGCTTTGAGCACATCACATGTACTAGGCTGACAAGATATCCGACCGTAGTGGCCATGGGTTATCCATGAGCCTATAGCTACTCTTTGAGACATTCTTGGTAGGATGGAGATTTGTTACACTAGCGGGTCAGATTCGACCACTTGGATGATGATGACATATTATGGAGACCATATCTCATGGTACCCTGGTGGAAAGATGTGACACATCAGTTAGTTAGGTGTAATAGGATTGATTTATGTTGGGGCAACATGATTATATAGTGAGACCCTTCTACTATGATTGTTTTATGCAATAGTTTGGAAAGATTCAGGTTCCATCAAGGCCATGGCCCAGGTATCTACGATCAACTCAGAGCTCCTATAGGCTCAAAGATAGTCGATGCCTTACTATTGATGATGTTGATTTTAATGATTCATAGGATGAGAACCAAGACATGACCCCAATCTTAGATGTCAATGACATAGGTACCACATTATCCTATGGAAAATGATGGATTGGGGCATGACCACCTTATGTATTTCCTAGGCATCACCCTATGGGCCATGTGGTACCTCTCCTAGGTCATAGAGATGATAGGGATGATGAGGATATCGATGGGGATTCAAATGATGAGGGCATAATACCAAATATATTTCTCGATGAGGAGGAGGATGTCCAACTAGTGAGTGATGAGCCTGATGAGATAGATAAGGCTTGAGATAGCCTCGAGAGGATAGATTCACCTGCTTCTTGAGTCATTATAGCATAGTCAGCAGTTGTAGTAGGCATCAAGATTCAAGAGCGTGGGGAGGCCAGTGGTAGAAAAACTTTCACACTTCCTACACATGAGGGTTCCATTGTTACATGACTATACCCTAACTCGTAGGCTAGAGACCCAAGTGATGATATTTTATTTATAATTTCATTATGCTTTTACATTTATGTATATGGTTTTTATATATCATGATGTGTAATGATATCTTTTATGATTTCCATCTTCCAGGGTCCACATGAGAGTGGCATGATCTCTATCAATGGGTGACCACAAAGATGGTTCCTCCTTTGCCCCCACACAAGGATATACCTTCATAGTACATGCCCCCACCTTCGGTGAGGTGCCATGTAGATCTCTTCGAGCCTATTGCAAGGTTAAGGGTAGCATATGATAGCGCGACTAGACATGTTGACCTCTCTAAGTCTAGAGAGGAGTAAGTTGTAGGACAAATTTTAGCACTATAGGTTGCATATGATAAGCTCCAAGCATCTAAAGTTCCAACAAATAGCAATATGAAGGTTGTCCTATGGTCAGAGGTCTCGAGGATGGAGAGAGAGATGACCAAGTTATATGAGATAAAATAGAACACTATATACTTAATCTAACAACATTTCTTTAATATACATACTATTCAAGGGAGAGGTTAAGTGGTGTACCATCTAGTTTCATTAATGTATATGCTCCAAACCCATAAATTTCATCAATTATGTAAGGTCCTAACCAATTAAGGTTGAAATTTCCTTTTTTATTCAGAGCGGCATTGACATTACATTGATTATCATATAACAAGTCACCTTTATTAAATGTATGAGGAATGACATGATAATTATAATTACATTCCATTAATTTAGAACAATCTTGGAGATGCTCAAGAGTGTTGATATGCCATTCATCAAGCATTTTAAGTTAATGCAATTGTTGCTCTCTATAGGTAGTATCATCAATAAGCCCCCTAAGAGAAATTCTCAATGAAGGAATTTATAAATCTAAGGGAATTATTTCCTCAAAACCATAAACAAGGTTATAGGGAGTGTTTCTTGTAGATGTTCTAATACTTGTATGATAGGCCCACAATGCATAAGTTAATTGAGTTTACCAATCTTTATTATGTTTACTTATCGTTTTCCTTAGGATTTTCTCAATAGTTTTGTTAGTTGATTCCACTTGACCATTTGAATGAGGATAATATGGTGTTGAAAAATTATGTTGAATATGTAAGGTTTCTAAAAATTTCTTCACGTCATTGTTCTTAAATGGAGTTCTATTGATTGAAACCAATGCAAAAGGAAGACCAAAGTGAGAAATAATTTGTTCCAATATGAAATGATATATTGCATCAGCTGTTGTGGAATGAAGAGGGATAGCTTCTATCCATTTTTTGAAATAATCTATTGTAGTGATTATAAACGTATGTCCAAAAAAAGAGGGTGGTGATATTTTCCCAATAGATCCAAACCCCAAACCGAGAATTTACAAATAGGAACTTAGGCACAAAGCTCAAAAGTGGGAGCATGAATCAAATTGTTGCGCTAGTAACATTTGTGACATTTCTTAACATGAGAAAAAAATCTTGTTCCATATGTCTCTAGTAATATCCTATATAGATCAATTTTTGAACTAACGATCTTCCTCCAAAATGCCCCCCACAAGCACTTGCATGAGCTTCTTCAAGGGCTATAGGTATTTCTGATTGTTTAAGGCATCTAAGTAAAAGACCATAAAATGATCATCTATATAACACATCCACAAAGATTATGTATTTAGATGCGAGTTTTTGAAGACAAGCTCTAGTGTTTTTAGTTGTAGACTCAAGAAAGGTACCTTCTTTCAAGTAGTTAAATATTGTTGTGTACCATTCACTAGATTTTTCAATATTGGTTAATAACACTTCTTTAATCTTATTATATATTGATGGTTTTGTGATTGTATGGACTATAAATGTGAAATTTATAGAAGTATTTTCATGAGATACAAGGGAAGCAACAGTTACCATTGCATCTACATGTCGATTATCCTTTCATGGTATGTTGTCAATGGTATATGATTCTAAGCGTTCCAATAAATTCATTGTAAGATCTTTACACTTAGATAACTTGGCATGCTTCACTTGATATGAACCACTTATTTTCTTAACAACTAACTAATAATCACCAAATATCTTAATGTGCTGAACACTAAGAGATAAAGTTGCATGTAATCCAAAAATTAAAGCTTCATACTTTGCGGTGTTATTTGTGCATAGGAATTTTAATCGATAGGATAAGGGAATATGTTTTCCAAAAGGTGGGATTATTATAACCTCTACTCCAGAGCCAGTTCTACACTTAGATCCATCGAAGTACAATTCCCATGTTTCCTTGTCAATATTCAACACACTTTCATTTGATAATGAGTCCATATTAGGTAACGCTAATGGAGAAGGAGCACCAGATAAATGGTTTGTTAAGGCTTGTCCTTTGGTTACCTTTTGAGAGACAATTTAAGATGAAACTTGGTTAACAACATAACCCACTTAGCTAAACATCTTGATAAATCAATTTTAGCAAAGAGATGTTTTAAAGGATAAAACTTTGTCATCACATGATTTTTTTCATTTAACAAGTAATGTCTCAATTTACTAGTAGCGAATATAAGAGCCAAACATTGTTTTTTTATCATTTTATATGGATTTTCATATTCAATCAGAGTTCAACTAATGTAATAAATAGGATTTTATTTACCATTATCATCTTTTTGAGCCAACAATGTTGCTAAAGCATGGGTTGATGTTGTTGTATAAAGGATAAATGGTTTTTCTTGTATAGCGGGTTGTAAAATAAGAGGAGTAGGGAGGTAGTCTTTCAAACTTTCAAAGGCCTATTTACAATCCTCATTCCAGTTAAATTGTGAGTCCTTAAGAAGTTGCATAAAGGGTAATATATGATCCACTAAGGATTCCACAAAAGGATGAATAGCTTAAATTCTTCCTTGTAAAGTACACAACTAAGAAATGTTTATAGGAGGTGGCATGTTAATGATAGAATCAATTTTCTTTGTTATACTTATGCATTCTTTCAAATATTTTCCAAAGGATTTTCACATTATCTTGACGATTTAAAAGATTTGGCTAGAATATCATCTACATAATCTTCCAAAATATTATGTATGTAATCATGAAATATCAACATCATAGATCTTCGATATGTTGCACCTGCATTTAACCCAAAAGGCATGACAACTCAACAAAACATTCCCCAAGGTGTAGTGAATGTTGTCTTGTATTGATCTTGAGGGTTGGTAAAGATTTGATTGTATCCTGAGAAACCATCCATGAATGACAACAAAGCATAGCCCACAATTGAATCTACTATCATGTCAATATTAGGAAGGGGAAAGTCATCTTTTAAAGATGCTTTATTAAGGTCCCAAAAATCCACACACATCCTAATATGATTATCAAGTTTGCAACTGCGACAATGTTTGAGATCCAGGGGGAATAATCAATAAGATGAATAAAGCCATCTTTGAGGAGTTTTTCAATCTTAGCTTTAACCAATAAATCTCTCTTAGGATTCATCTTGTGCATATTTTGTCTTACTAGTTTAACATCTAGTTCAAGGACTATGTTGTGTGTCACTATCTTAGCATCAATACCCGACATGTCCAAATAATTTCAATCAAATATTTTGTGAAATTCATGTAATAATGTTGTATGGTCTTCTTGTTCACCCTCTTCAAGGAACTTTCCTATTTGAATAATTATCTCCTCATTAGATGTGTCCATCAGTATGTTGATTGTACCTTCCATAGGTAGTGCATTTTCTCTTGAAACTTCAGAGATATGTTCTTCTCCATCCTTGTCAACATTACTGATTTCCTTTTCTCCATCTGTTTGTTTAGTACTAACCATAACACAAGTGACTCCTTGTTTTTAGGGGGAGTTGGGGAACTATCATAAACTCCTAACATTTATATTAGAGCTTCATCATCTTCAAAGTATTCCAATGATGCATCACTTGTTATATCAATCAATTTGAGATTCTTTAAAGTGAGAGTTCTCTTAGAAGAACTGCACATGATGTTATTAATGTTGCGTGAAGGATTTTTTGTTGCTTTTGTTATCTTAGAAGGATAATATCTAGGACCACTTTTTGTTTCTTATGTGTTAGGATTTATAGGAACACAAATTCATTGTTCTTTCACACCACATCATTTTCCACTATAACGAAGTTGTTTCAAGAGCTCATAACCTCTTCCATAAATTCTTTGCATTTCTTTTGGATCCGATGGTTTCTCATAATCAACTTCATCAAAGTTTCTTGTATAACTTGTTTATTATTCTAAAGTGGATGAAGTAGATGCGTGTGAGGGTTCTTCCAAGTTTTATGTTGATATTACCATTGATTCTTTTCCCTTTTCAGGTTCTTTTGTTATAATCACGTATTCTCTCATGAATGTTGGTATAAAATCTAAAGAACCCCAATCATCTTCCAATAACTTCATGATTTCTTCAATATTCTTTTATTTTTCCTCTTCTTGCATAATTTATACTTTTGAAGTTGGTATCATTGTTTTCAAAGGACTTTCTTTATCTTTCTCAGTATGTAGACAAATTTCTGGTTCAAGGTTGTCCTTGATTGTGTACACTTGGTTATTATAGACATATTTATTATACGATAAAGAGTTGAAGGCATCACATGTATTTCATGAATCCATGGTCTTCCCAAAATAAGATCATATGAAATATCTTGAGGCATAACATGGAAAGGAGTTTGCAATGTGGCCTTTCCAACTATAATAGGTAATGTGATCACACCAAGAGGTTATTTTTCTACATTATCAAAACCATGAATGTACAAATAATCAGGTTCAATTTTTCTCTTATACATTCCAAGCTTATCCAATAGGTTTATGCTACACACATTAAGGTCTGAGCCATTTTCAATAAGTTTTCTCTTTATCCCATTATTGTTAATGAGGGGTACTATCATAAAATCTTCATGTTTTTATCCACTTCCAAGGAGGGTAACTAACTTTGGTGAAAATAAATGTCTATATTAACTGCATTCATTCCTTGAATAAGGGTTGCTACATCAATTGAATTTGTACTAGGAGGAACCACATCTTGTTGCAAGGTAGTTTGAAGCATACTATGGTAATTCAGTGAAGCTTGAATAAGATCCAATAAGGATATTTTTTGCAAGAGTATTTTTAAGTTGTTCAACAAGATCATACTCCTTTCCAATATGTAAAGGAAAATGACGAGCACTAGGCAAGATAGGTTGAGGTAATGGTAATGAAATGAGAGTGGTTTTTTGTTGCCTATTGTTCCTTGTATTGTATGTGTGAGAAATAGTATTGTAACTCAATTGCTGAAAAATATTGTTACTATCAAGTTGCCTTGTCAAGTTCAATATATCTCCTGGAATTAATGGTTTCTTTTTAGGTGGTTCTAGGATAAGAATGGGTTTGTTTTGAACTTGAGGTTGATGTGAGGGTGGTTGAAGGATAAGTTGGGGTGTGATTACATTGACATCTCTTTGTTTTGGTTTATTATGATAAGCCTTAGTGGATGAACCTTGTGAGATGAAATCCTAAAGGGATCCATTTAACATGTTAAATTCATCACTAATAAAGGGCTTGAGGGATATGTTAAATTAGAAAAAGAGATTTGACATGAGAAAATGAATTTTCTTTCTCCAAGGTTTATCATTTTGTTTTTGTTTGTTTTGTTTGATTTTTTTTAAATTTTTTATAATGATTGCAAAATGTAAACTAATCTATCTAAGCTATGAAATTATGCTGAAAATAAAGGAAAAGTACAAAAATATAATGCTATCCTCAAATTAAAAATGCAATAAATGTTTTCCAAAATGTTGCAAGATATAAATAAAGAAGTAATAACTTGAATTCACAAACAAACTGTTTTAGGAAACCAATGCTCAGATCTGAGAACAAAAACAAAAAGGTAAAACAAAAGCTAAAAATCGCCCTAAAATTTATCTGAAATGTTTATACAGGGACTCATTCACCCATGGGTGAGTGGGTCCTTATGGTTTTTTAAAATTGAGTTTTTAGGATCTGAGTTTATTTTATGTGATTTTTGTTTCTGATTGCAGATAGAGGTTTATGTAATAGGTTTTTCCATATTAGGGTGTCTAAATGCAAGTGTAAATAAGGTCAAATGATGAACTAGGTGACTAATTTTAGAATGCAATTTGAACCTAAACCTAAACTTAAATGATTGAATAATTATCTTGATGTAAGTTAAATTATGCAAAATGAATGCATATCTAATGCAAATTTTCTTATTTTTTTGTGAATTTAGGTGATGCAAACATGCAAATTTAACCCTTAAATGCAATGTACACTAATGAAATTTTAAAGGAACCCTAAGTTTAATGAAAATAATGAAAAACTAATGCAAACTTAGTGTAAAACTTAGATCTATGGTTGCAATACTCCAAATTTTAGAATTTTGTTGTACAATGTCGGGTTCACTAAAATGAAATGAAGAAAATTTGGGTTTCCCAAAATAGAAAGGTAAGTCAAGAGGATGAGAATAGACCCTATCTTCCTACTTTCATTAGGAAATGAGATCCCCACAAAGAATTGATTAACAACCCTTAGGTGAATCAACTCAATATGAGAATCTTCAAATTTCCTTATGCTTGAGGATGGGGGTTAAGTTCAAACAACACTTTTGGGAGAAAAACTAAAAAATAGAAAATCAACTAAAAAATGCAAGATAACACTTGGATCTTATAGACTAAGCATAAAACTGAGAGAAATAGAAAAGCTTTTGGCAGATCTGGGAAGGGAAAACAATGTGCACCAATCACAAAATGTTGTTTCTACAAGCCTGTCAGTGACTCATTTGCCCATGGGTGAATGGGTCCAGGTCTCCTATCTAGAAAATTAGAAACTAAGATCGGTTCCTATATCTATAATTCCTTCATGAACTTCTAAAATTTCACTCTTGAATATGTACCTATGACAAATATGCAAAATAAAAATTGTTGTTTGGTGGTGGATGGGGTTTGCCTTGATCAAACCCTAAGTTTGGTAATTGAACCTTGATAAAGAGTATAAATTTGAAACATATGAAGTGTGCACAAGCCCTAATATTAAGTGTATCTAAGATTACAAGAGCTGAAATGTAAAGAAACCTTATTCAAATGTGTTAGAATAAGATCCCTAGATGAAACAATGAATAATGATGAAGACCTACTTTGGGAAATGCTAAATCTCCCTAATAGATCACAAATTTGAATATACCTTCCTTTAAGCGGAAAGTAGAATGATAATATAAGATGGAATAACTTAGGAAACAAGTCATTAGGCTTGGTTGAATGGCACGGTGCATCTACCAAAACCTATAATCCATCATGATCGTTCATAGGTATCTATCATCAATCTTTGGCAATGCTTGATCTTGTTGACAAAATGAGCTTGAAGACCTGAAAAAACAAATATAATGATGCTCCAAGACTTCAACTTTGAATGCTTGATTGACTTCTTGCTCTTGAGTGTATATCCTTGTGATATCATGTGAATCTCTTTCTTGTCTAGTGAAAAGTGATTGAAAGACTTAGCTTTATAAGCTTCCCTTCTAATTTCTTGTTTATTAGATCCTGAAAATGAACACTTAGAATTTGAATTTAGGACCTTGAAATTCCACCAAAAACATGTTTTAATTTTAATTTATGAACTTGAAGGGGACCCATTCGCCTATTGGAAATGGGTCTTGAACTAAAAGCTCTGGACCTGGAAGTTATGTTGGGGAATTAGGTTAATTCATAACATTTATTCATTGTAGGTTATATTGTTAGGAAATAATTAAAATAGGGCTTAGGATGAATAATAAAGGGTATTAGGGGCCCATTAATGAGGTTTAAAAATGCATAAATGCAAGGTCACTAAAATAAGTCCAAACTAAGTGTGAAATTGTACTTTCACTTAGAAAGGAGTACAATTTTCTACACTATGCAATGTAATATTGTTTCCCATACTTCACAACCTATGAAGTATATATAATCTATGACAATTTAGGTATTTTAAGCTAATACGCTAATATCAATAACCTAATGAATATAATAAGACAAATACCCTTCTGTATTTCTCCCAATCACTTTTACCTTGCCAATTATTTATTTTTAGGATTGATAATTGCTTACTTTTGTACAAAAAGATGTATAATCTAAATATTTCCTAAATTGATTGAAATAAGCTAACTAGCACTAACATAATAGTATAGTTTTTAGTATTGTATAGGATATTATGCACGACCGAATAGACTTAAAGTAGATTTTAAACAGTTGAAGATAAAGCCCTGAAATTCTAGGCACCAAAAATTCAAGAGTGCATAGTGAAACAAGTCTTCTTAATGCTTTCTATTTACTTTCTATTTAAAAACTTTATGGCTCACTCTAAGCCTTTAATATGTTTGTGTTATGGAACTCAGTGCGTTGGTTAGTTAAAATTATGTTAGAAGACTTTTTCAATGGTGATCTTCTACCATCTAAAATCTAGGATTTTGTTAGTAGTTTAGTATATATATGTAATCACCAGAAACAATGCATACAAGATATCTTTATGCTATCATAATATGTTTTGAACTATGTCTCTATGTTATACTTTTTCTTATATGGATAAAATAAGCTTTGCCAATCTTGTTTTGAGTTACTAGTACTATACAATGGAATTATCTTGGATGGATTAATCTTGAAGATACACAAGTTCATGTGATCTTAGTTAAGCATAGGAATACTTGAGAGCTAGCCACTTGAGGGAAAATTGTAGAATAGAGAGATAAGTATTTTCATTTTCATTTTCAATTTTTTTATTTTTATTTTGTACATGATAAATGTGAATGAATGTGATTTGTATGTGTCGAGCTCTATCAGTCAGTCCTATAGGTTGTAGTTCAAGTTTGAAATCTTTTAGTTTCTATTCATTTGAAATTTCGAAGCACCCACTCTGGTTGGCAGTTATAGATTGTTAAGTTTATTTTATGTTAACAATTAGATGTTAGTTTATGGTTGTTGTCATTTAAAATTTATAGTTTTATTACAAGCATTTCTTTTTGAGTAATTTATATGATTTCTAGTTTAATCATTTTATGCTTTCTAGATTAACAATTTCATGCTTCCTAGCTTAAAAAAACTTTACGCTTTCTAGTTTAATGGAATTTTTAGTTTAAGTTTTGTTTACAACTATTCTAAACATTCAAAAAATCTAAGAGAGTTAGTCAAGATGTTTCTTATTGCAAATAGCCTCTGAGCACTACTCGATCGATATAATTGATGCATTTTCAACTAAAGCGATAGGACCTAACAACAAGCTATCACTTTTTGGCGCTATTACCGAGGACCTTCCTTTTATAATGTTAGTAAGAGATTGCTTGAATACCTCTTTTAGAAAAAAGTATATATAGTTCCCAAGATTCTTGTTCTGCATGGTTAGGAAATGAGGCCCGCACAGAAGATTAATACCAAAATCCCCCCAAAAGATGTTCCAACCACAAGCAGGGAGGAAGAAGTCTTAGTTGAAGAACTTATCAAAAAATTCATCGAGCAGGATCAACCTAAGACATCCTTGTATACCCTAGAAATTAACCCATTAGAACAAACATTTGTAGAGGAGAGTATTTATTTGAATACCTCAGAACTTCAGCCATTAGAGCAAAATTTTGAAGAGGAACACATTCTTTTTAATGTAATGGGTGACCATAGAAATGGCGCTAACCCAGCAAGGGGAGCATGCACATTTACCTATCCTATTTCTCTTGATCAAGATGATGATACAAATATGAAAAATAATTCACCAGCCTTCTTACCAACCTTCAAGGTTTATTCTCTAAAGACCCTAACTAGTTCCTATTTGAGTTTAAAGTTTTATGTCAGATATACAACTACAAGAATGATAACCAAAAACTAAAACTTTTTCCTTCCACCCTGAAAGACATTGCAATGTATTGGTTCATGGGATTAACTTTAGGGTTAATAACCTCTTGGGATGATATGGAGTTTTCCTTTCTAGATAAATACTTGAGTTACTATAGAGTCAATGATAGGAAAGAGGAGTTATTAGAACCTAAGACAAAATGAAGATGAAAGCCTAGAATATTACCTGGATAGGTTCATCTTCTTATCTAAACGATGTGGTGGAGAAGCCATAATTCTAGAGATTCCAAAGACCATATTTCTTAAAGGACTTGATGAAGATGCTAGGAGAAGTCTAGATTTAATGGGAAAAGGAGATGTGTCCCAACTTGGACTAGATGATATCACTGAGTTATGCTGGAACTTCTCTCATACTCGAGGAGGTATTCATAAATATACTCTTTTCAGAGGTTCAAATGAAATAGGTAAATCACTTGAGGAGATAGTAAGTATCAAAAATGAAATTCTCATTCAATTAAACACCACGTTGGATGGAATACATGCCAAACCATGTAATCCTAAGACTTTATCCATCTATTGTCCTAGGTGTTGAATCAAACATCTATTAAGAGAATTCCCTTTGGACAAAATTGATGTTTGCAAAGTTTGTGAGAAGACTCATGCTAATGAACAATGTGAGATCTTGAATGCAATCAATAATTCCAAGAAAAGGACATCTCAAGTTGAGGAGGAGGTCAACTTTGTAAATCAAAGACCTGAGGAAATTTCTCTTATGACCAGAATTCAAATCCCTCCTAGTGGCCCCCAAACAATTCGAATAATAATCAATGGGTAGCACCTTGGCCTCAAGCACCACCTAGCTAGGGAGCTTACCCTTGGGGACCATTTGAATGGGAAAATCAGTCCTGGGGAAACCCTCAATGGCCAAACTAGACTCAACAATAATGCTATCCTCAAAATCCTGATCCGCAATGGAATTAACCTAAAAATTAGTTTTACATAGGACCAAGAAGGATGCCTAATCCACATCAGAATCTCTTACCAGCTCCTCAAAACCCTCAATAAAACAAGCAGGTCAACCAACCACAACTTCTAGCGCAACCTATTCCTAATCCAAAGAATAATTGTCAAAATACCCCAGTATATTCTATGGAACAAGAAAATGTGACTGGACTTAATGTTATCCATTGTGGAAATCTATAGTTAAGGTTAGGAAATACACTTTAGCAGCCTACCATAGTTGAGATCCTAGATGAGCCCATTAAATAATTTGTTGAGATCACTAAGACATCTTCCACATCTTTAAAGAAAAACCCAGTGAGTACCCAAGACAAGACCCTTCCACCATCTCTAGATGGAAATTCCAAGTTACCTCAAGAGGAAGGTGGTCAGCCTCTAACTGATCCTTTAAAGAACGACTTCACCTTGAAAGAGAAAATTCAAGTGCCTTTTCTAGAGTGTTTGAAACCAACCATCTTCAAAAACCCTCCAGAAATGACATTATCCACTGAAACCGTGTTGATACAAGAGATTAAACAACTTCAAATCGAGGTTCCCTTATTACAAGAAATTAAAGAGATTCCTAAATTAAACCAACTGATTAAATAGTTGTGCATCAAAATGCCAAGACGGAAACCCAAATAGATTAATACCTGTTAACATAACTGGTTATCTAGCTGATTTTTTGGCTGAAAAAACCAAAACTCTGAAATATGATGACCTAGACAACCCACTTATAACAATTACAATCAATAAGGTAGCAAAAATCAACACACTTATGGACCTAGGAGCATCCATTAACGTAATGATTGTGGGTGTTATGGAAAAGTTGGGACTTACTGATTTACGTCCACAACTACAATGTTACAAATGGCAAATCAATCCATAACTATTCCCAAAGGTGTCATAGAAAATGTTCTTGTTAAGGTTGATGGTTGGGAATATCCAATAGACTTTCAAATAATCTAGTCCCTCACACTAAAATATAGTTATACAATAATCCTAGGAAGACCATGGCTAGCTACCGTTATAGCCAAGATTTATTGTAGAGAGGGAGGAATGACCATTTCACCTAGTCCTAATAGAAAACATTTATTCTTGTATCCTCCCACCAAACCAACTAAACATAACAAAGTATGGGTTGATGAACCATATGGTCCCACCGAACAAGAGAATCTAGCCTCACTTGCTATGGTGGTCATTAAACAACATGGTGAAGAGTTGGAAGATGAATTGGAAAACAATATGGAAAATCTTACCATGGACTCAAGTGATGAAGAAATGTTGGACGTACAAGAAATTCTGGGGCAGCCAATCAATGTAGATCACACTAAATTTGATAACACCAACTTCATGGGATTACCTTATCCTCTGGTTAATATTATTCCTAAAATGGATCACTTCTTTGAAGATATTGCCAGACTCCACAAAACCATACCACATAGCTATCCTCTCAACACTTTGAATAGATAATTTTATATTGTCACCTCCAACCATCTAAGGATCAAAACCATCATGTTATTACTAGGAAAATCTTTGAATATTTACAACTGGTTGATAGAGCCAAAAAAGCATAAATTTTTTGATATCTTGGTAAATAGATCTAAAGATTTTGATTGGGATTATACACACATGAGAATACACCCAAGTGTTTGTACCCATCACATCTATATAGAGGATGTTAGACATGTTCATCAACCACAATAAAGAATCCATCCTACATTGAAAGACATTGTTAAAACTGAAATTGAGAAACTCCTGCAAGTGGGATTTATCCATCCCATTTTTAACAGCAAATGGGTTTCCCCTCTGGTTGTGGTTCCAAATAAAAATGGGAAGTGGAGAGTGTGTGTTGACTATAGGAAACTTAACAAAGTTACCCATATAGATTACTTCCATCTAGCTTTTGTGGACCAAGTCTTGGATAATCTGGCTAGGAGGAAGTATTTCTCATTTCTGGACTGATTCTGTGGATATAACCAAATACAAGTAGCTGCGGAAGACCAGGATAATGTTCACATATCATGTCCTTCCATTGGGATATGCAATGCTCCTGCAAATTTCAAAGAGCTATCCTGGCAATATTCGCTAAGCTAGTGAATGACTATGTGGAAGTCTACATGGATGACTTTATCGTGTATGGTTAAAATTTTGATGAAGCCCTTCAAAATTTGGACAAAGTATTGAAGCAATGTGAGGACCATCGGCTATCCCTGAGTCATGAAAAATGTCTAATAATGGTGGAACAAGGAATAGTATTGGGACACCACATTTCAGTTGAAGGGATAAAAGTGGATCCTAAGAAAATTGAGGTGATACAACAGCTTGAGACTCCAAAAAACCAATCTAACATTAGAAGTTTCTTAGGACACGCTGGATACTATCAGAGATTCATAGAAAACTTCAGCAAGATTGTAGCTCCTATGTTTTCCCTCATCCAAAATAATGTAGATTTTATTTGGATAGCGAAGTGTCAATCATCATTTGAAATCATTAAGGAGAAACTCATCTTTTCTCCTATCCTACGTGGACCTAATTGGAACCTTCCATTCCATATTTATGCAAATTCTTTCGATGATGATATTGGAGGAATATTAGGTCAGGAATATGTGAATGGGGGAAAGTATGTTATATATTTCATTAGTAAGAATTTGAATCCCATTGAACAGAATTACACCACCATGGAGAAAAAAAAATTAGTTGTAGTTCATGCAATCAAGAAATTTTGACATTACATCATAGGGTACAAAGTCACTGTGTTTATAGATCATTCAACCATCAAGTATCTAATGAAAAAACCTATAGTAAATGGAAGGATGATCACATGGTTATTGCTTTTACAAGAATTCAACATTACCATTATTGAAAAACCAGGAAAGTTCAACGTAGTTGTGGATTTCTTATCTCAGATCAAACAAGATGATGGAGATTTTTCTCCTACGCAAGATGAATTCCTAGATGAAAATATGTTTTCCATCTCCATTAAAACCCCTTGGTTTGCTGATATCACCAAATACTTGGCCACTTCAGAGTCGCCACCTGATTTTACATCAAAATGGAAGAAACGCCTTGTTTGAGAAAGTTCTCCTTTTAAATTGATTAATGGAATATTATTTCGATGCGGTCTTGATATGGTTTTACGATGTTGTGTTAGGGAAGATGAAACATATAGCATCCTTAGAGCTTTCCATGATGACCCTTTTGGAGGCCATTATTCTGCCAAGAGGACATCTCATAAGATTTTAAGTGCAGGATATTATTGGCCCTCTATGCATAAGGATGTAAAAAAATATGTTTCTCGTTGTCATGAATGCCAAAGACTAGGGAGACCCACTGCATCCAATGAAATTCCCTTGCAACCCCAAGTAGTTCTTGAACCATTTGAAAAGTGGGGATTGGATTTTATCAGTCCTATAGACCCCCCTTCACAAGGAAAAGAGTACATTTTGGTCTATACCCATTATCTAACCAAGTGGGCAAAAGTTCAAGCTCTAAAAGTTGCTAGGGAAGAACAAGTAGTTGAATTCCTATATAACAATATTTTTCTCATATTTGGAGCCCCTAGAACAATTGTCACAAATCAAGGACCCCAGTTTATGTCTAAATTTTTGTTAGCTTTCACTAATCCTTTCCAGGTAAGCCATAAGAAGTAATCACCCTATCATCCATAAGCAAATGGTCAAGTAGAAGTTACTAATAGGGAGCTAGAGAACATTTTAACAATTACAGTTTCATCTAAAAGAAAAACTAGGCCAGAAAACTACTTGAAGTCATTTGGGCTTATAATACAACTTGGAAATCAACCACTGGTTTCAGTCCAGACAAGTTAGTTTTTGGGAAGAAACCTCTTCTACTCATTGAATTTGAACTGTGAACCCTGAGGACAACAATGGAGTTAGGCTTAGATCTCAAACGAGCTCAAGTTGAACAAGTCCTACAATTTAGTGAACTAGATGAACTCTGTTTAGATGTTGTCCATAAAGCTGAGCTAGTCCAACATCAATGAAAGACTTGGCATGATAAACATATAAAGGAAAGATATTTCCATAATGGGGATTTAGCGTTGTTATTTGATTCCCAATATAAAGATCACCAGGGGAACTAAGGACTCATTGGATGGGTCCATATGAAATTTTTGAAGTATTCCCAAACGTAGCAGTGCAGCTCAAATCCATTGATAGTGACACTCAATCGCTTTTAGTCAATGGTCATTGGTTACACATCTACCACAAACCTTTCAATAACGAGGAATTCAAAAAAATGGTAGAAATGCAAGGAGAAATACAATGCATTGACTACTATAGTAGAGCCAATGTAATTTTTATTTTGAGTCTAAGAAGAAGAAAAATAAAAATAAAAAAAATGCATGTGTATGTATTTACTTTACTTTAGAGCATTTCTTTTGAATTTTTCATCGTTTGGACTTAGATAAGTTTTGTTTCCATCTTGCAGGACATTATTTTTAATCAAACAAAAATTTTGGCACATCTTGCTACGATGCTCCATAAATTGTTGGCTCAATTACTGTAATGCTCCAAAACTTGCACGCCTAGACTGGTGTCATTCCTTGTTTTATTCCTATAGTTTGGCACATCTTTCAACAATTTTCCAGAAAGAATATGTCCAAAGTCCTTAATTTATCTTCCTCCTTCCGACAACATCTTTTGACAATGCTCCAAAAAATTTGTTTCTACATATTTTTGCAATGCTCTAGAATTTTGTTGTTTCTTCTTTTTAGCGACATCTTTCGGTGATGCTCTAGAAAATTTTGGTTGCTGCTTTCAGCTGTATCTTTCAACGATGCTTTGGAAATTTTTGGTTACTGTTTCCAGCTACATCTTTCAGCAATGCTCCAAAAATTTTGGTTGCTACACCAATTGCATCTTTTAGTGATGCTTCAAAAATTTCGCTGTTGCATTTTGGCGACATCTTTTAGTGATGCTCCATAAATGTTTTTTCACTCTGGCTGCATTTCCTAGCGATGCTCCAAAATTTTTTGACTTCACTATTTCATTTTGGGTGCATCTGTCAGCATGCTTCGAAACTTTTTGTTCTTCACCTTGACTGGATCTTCCAACGATGCTCCATATTTTTATAAATTCTTTTCCTTTCCAAATGCTTTGATTTTTCCAACATCATACACATGCCCATTATTAAATTTTGCCATCACCTTCAAAATCCATGCCCTACATTCCCATATCCTATCATAATAAATCAAAATTATTATGGCTACTTTTTTGTCATAATAATTCCAACATTAATTAGCTGTCCCATCTTCATTCACAATAAATTTATTACAATCTCTGCCATCCCATCTAATTATATTGTTACGTCAGAAAAGGTAAGTGATTTTCAAATTGATGATGGGATGTAAGGTACATATAACTTTTACTTTAAGTAGGTAATTATTTTGAATAAAGATAAATAAATTGGCATGAACCACCACCCTTTCTAAACTTAGTAAAATGTGTGGATTGTATGTTAGCTTGAGGTGCGGAATTTTTTGTCCTTTTTCCCATGCAAAGTAATAATGAAAGTAAAATGAAACCCAAATGTGACAACTAATTCATGACCCATTGGTTGTATCAAGTACAAGTGATTAAAAATTTTACATTTTCTTTACTCTACAATTCAGTTTTGTTTAAATAGTTTTCTTTGAGCGCCACAACATTTCAGCAAAAACTGAGTAGAGCCATGGGAAAAACATAGTATGGGAGGAGCTAAGAAGAAATTTAAGCCAACTTCTGTAGACAAGTTATTGGCACTAAGTAGTATTTCAGAACTATTCCAGAGAGCTGGGTGGCTAGAGTTCATAAATAAATTTGAGGGGCACAATGAGGAGCTGGTGAAAGAATCTGCAGAGAATTTCTTGAATGGTCAATTTTTAGTATGTGGCAAGCAATTCAAGGTGAGTCCTAAGATCATTTATCATCTATCTGGTCTGATAATGAGGGTATTAATTTGTCAGAAACCACCAATATTTCCTATTAGAAAATGGTAGAGATTTTTAGTAGGGAAGGGGAGCCTCAACCTTTATTAACTGTAAATACCAAATACCAAAGGAAAAACAAAGGAATTCAAATAATGTCCATCCCAGAGCCATGGAGAACAAAAGTGGCTTGGATTATTAAGTATTTCACTTGTGAGGGACAATGTGCAGTAATTTTAGGTCCACCTTTTTGCCTACTCACCCATTTGTGCCATGGCGTTGGAAACCCTACACTTAGGGTTAATCTACCTACATTTATTTGTGATTATATTATTAACATGATAGAGAAATTAAAAATTGGTTCAAGGCTGATAAAACATCATGGACTCATCCACTTAATTTGTAAACATCATTTTCAAATAAAAATAGAAAGGAAGTGGCAAAAATTTCTTCAAAAATTTGAAAACCTAGAGCCCATAAGACACGTTGAAGAAGATGAGTCATCTAGGTGGGTGGCTCAACATTTGGAAGAGAATTCCCTTGATCCTCTAGATGCTTCTGAACCCCAACATGCCACAATAGCTCCTGACGAAGAAGCACCAGAAATTTCACCCAATATTTTAGAAACCCCTAGCAATCAAGAAAATGTAGAAATAATAAATTCAAGAGATGAGGAAACTCCTCCTCACAAGAAGAAAAAGAGGTCTAGAATAACATAAAAAACACCTCCTCCTTTAAGGATAAGTAAGTGATTTCCTATTGAACTTAGTGGTACAAAATCTTGTGATCAATTGAGTGCCCCTAAAAATAAAATACATGACCGATAGCCACATAATATTGAAGCCCAATCATTAGAAACTAAGGTTCAGCCTTGTGAGGAAGCAACAAAAGAAAGTGAAAAAAAAACCAATAAATCCCCTAAGGCCAAGAGGGAGGATATGCCACTTCAGTCAGGACAAGACGAAGTAGGGGAACAATCACCACACTATCTAGGTGTTGAGGATAAATCTACTGAATATTTGTCTCCCCTAGTTGCCAATATTACTGAGCAAGGTTCATTTCAGTTGCATTATGAGGAAAATATAATTAGTAATGATATGGAAATTCCCAATTTTCCTTTTTCTACCGATACAAAGGTTGAAAATTTTGATCAGAAAGAAATAGAGTTAGAGGATTTATAATAAAAAATTGCTCAATTGAAATATTAGCTATAGAAAAATGAAGAACAAATCAATCAACAATAGGAAGAAATAGATGTACACACTACAGTTTTGAAGAAAAGAGATCAGGAAATTGCAAATTTTAAGATTCAAATAATACAAAAAGATAAAACTATTGAAGAACTGCAATTTCAGGTGCAACAATGGAATGAAGAAGGTAAATGGTAGGTGACAAATTTATCTGAAAAAGATAGAAAAATTAAAATTTTAACTAATAATTTTATGCAATTACTCACAGCTTTTGAAAAAGAATGGGAAAAATATAAGTCTAATCTCAATGCATCCTTGAGAAAAATTGTTGAGTTGTAGCAAGATTTGTAGGAAATTAATGTTAAACTAGTAGTGGATTCAAAGGAAATATAGACTAAACCAACTAAAATGGATTGGTTTTAGGTTCATATACCTCCATTGTTGGTTACATGGATGGAATGATGTTATTTCCTTAAAAAAGCAGGGATAGAGAATGCTAGGCTAAAGAAGGTGATAGTTTTGTTAGGAAAATCATATGATAGGCTTTATAAGGCTAAGACAAATGCATGCCAAATTTAGGAACTATTGTTAGCTTGTAGAAAGCCATCTATACTATATTCTATGTTTTTGAATGAGCAACTATTAATAAGGAAGCTATTAAGAATTTCCTACGATCTTCCACATGATCCAGATGATGAGAAATTTGTAAAAGCATTTAAAGAATCAACACCTGCTGAACATAATTTATTATGTGAATTCTTTGTACACAATTTGTTTTTAGAAAGATATACTAATGTCTGTGTTAATCTCTTTGTGGGTGAAGTTCATCTCAGAGCCTTCATTTCCACCATGAAAAAAAAAATTCAGTGGTAGGAAAGGACTAAAGAGTATTTGCAGGTAGAAAAGATGGTTGGACTTCAGATGAGATACCCTAACAAAAAAAATTATTCTTTTAAAACTCAATTCTGAAGCACTAGGATCCATGAAATTGTGAAAAGTAAGTATAATGATAATCTTCAGATCTGTTTTGATAATTTCAAAGTCTAGGGGCTTGAATTGATAGGAAAAGCATGGAATGCCTATGAAGAGAGGTATACTCCTCTTCCTCTATACCTTAAAAAGAGCGAGGTGATTTCACCTACCAATATTAATTGGTCCTACAAAAGGGCATAGGAATTCGTAGATATACTGCAATAGCTTAAAAATCAATGGATGTGAATGAGATATAAACCTTCATTACTTATTTTTCCACCCCCTATAGTACATGTCACTACAAAAAAAATTTTTGAGAATTTATAGTCATGGAAATTAAGGGTTGAATTCAATGAGGGTTTCCTTAGGAACCTTGATGATTGGGATAGAGAAGCAAAAGATCCATATGACCTCAGTGCCAAATACGAGGAATTAAATAGGAATAGGAAAATAGAAAGGTAGAGGACATAACAGAGAGCAGAAGGACCTACTCAAGCCTAGGAGGGGGAGAGTGATGAGGTATAAATAACCTCATGAATATAATAAGCCAAATAACCTTCCTTATTTCTCCCAATCACTTTTACCTTGCCAATTATTTATTTTTAGGATTAATAGTTGCTTACTTTTTGTAAAAAGATGTATAATCTTTATTTCCTAAATCGATTGAAATAAGTTGACTAGCACTAACATAATGGTATATTTTTTAGTATTGTACAAGACATTATGCATGAATGATTGGACTTAAAGAAAATTTCAAATAGTTGAAGATAAAGCTCTGAAAGTCTAGGCATCAGAAATTCAGGAGTGCATAGTGAAACAAGTCTTTTTAATGCTTTTTGTTTACTTTATGTTTAAAACCTTTATGGCTCACTTTGAGCCTTTAATATGTCTATGTTATGAACCTCAATCCATCGGTTAGTTAAAATTTTGTTAGAAGACTTTTTCAATGGTGATCTTCCACCATCTGAAATCTAGGATTTTGTTAGTGCAGTTTAGTATATATATGTAACTGCTAGAAACAATGCATACGAGATATCATTATGTTGTCATAATATGTTTTGAACTATGTCTTTGTGTTGTACTTTTTCTGATATGAATAAAATAATCTTTTCGAGTCTTATTTTGAGTTACTAGTACTATGCAATGGAATTATCTTGGATGGGTTAATCTTGAAGATACAAAAGTTTATGTGATTTGAGTTAAGCGTAGAAATACCTGAGAGTTGGCCACTCGAGGGAATTGTAGAATAGATAGATAAGTATTTTTATTTTCAGTTTTGTTATTTTTATTCTATACATGATAAATTTGAATGAATTCAATTTGTATGTGTTAAGCTATGTCAATTAATCCTACAGGTTGTCATTCAAGTTTGCAATCTTTTAGTTTAGGTCATTTGAAATTTTAGAGTGCCCACTCTGGTTGTCAATTATAGGTTGTTAAGTTTATTTTTCGTTAACATTTAGATGTTATTTGATGGTTGTTTTCATTTAAACTTTACAATTTTATTACAAGCATTTATTTTTGATTAATTTATATGCATTCTAGTTTAATCATTTTATGCTTTCCAGCTTAACAATTTCATGCTCTCTATCTTAAAAAAACTTTACGCTTTCTAGTTTAATGGCCTTTTTAGTTTAAGTTTTGCTTACAACTATTCTAAACATTCAAAAAATCTAAGAGAGTTAGTCAAGATGTTTCCTATTGCAAATAGCCTCCAAACACTACTTGGTCAATATAATTGATGTATTTTCAACTAAAGCGATAGGACCTAATGACAACCTATCAATAACCAAACATTTTCAACAATTGGAATAGATACATACTTATACTATCAATCAATAAGGTCTCACAATAAATCACCCAAAGATCATGCAAGCTCCTTAAAATAAGAATGATTGAAAGATCAAACAAGCAAGTTCAACAAAATAGATAATTCATCTTTCCTCAAGCACTTGCATTCAAATTATTGATTCAACATAATTTAAGAATACGTAAAATCAACATGTCTGGAATTTATAGCTCCCTAATGAAGATATTGCTTCCCAAGCTCAATCCCACATTCATGCTTGCTACTCCTTTTAGAATCAACTTTTCTCCAATCCAATACTCTCACAAAGATCTTAAAAAATGTAAATACTCTAAAATAAACTCTCTTCCTCACTAAGTAGTCAACTACTCTCTCACATAGAAAACTAGTGAAGCTACCTCTATTTATACCAAAATATGAGAAAATCAATGCTACAAACAAGCTACTAAATCTGCCACTTTTTCTCCCTATTACTACCATTCAATGGAAAACTAAAAAATGCATCGACTCAACCATCAAGAATGAAATGTGGCTGGTTTAATTTTATAATTTGCAACACATAAAAAATCCTCTCATTTCTAGCTTCTTAAAATGGATGAGTCACCTTTTTTCAAGTGACAAAAATGACTATTTTACTGAGTAAAAACATAGAAACGTATGTCTATAGGTTTCCTAATTGCTATGCAAGTCGACTAGCTTCTTAAGCTTTAACCAACACTAGATTTGACAAAGTCTACATGTTAATATTCAACTGTGTGTTGCTTATTCCAGCATTATACTTCTATTTGCATTCTAACTCTATTTTGGTGTTGCTTTTATGTTGTTTGAAGGTTTTAATTATCAACAACACCTTTAGTTAAATGTAATGTTCAAAATAGTGTTGTCTTATGCACTTTGAATTCTCCTTATAATTGCATTTAATACATTAAACTTATGTGCTTTAAACTTCCTCTCTTTTGTACATTATATGCACATCCTTATTCTCTCCATTGCATATTCAAATATATGTGTGGATTTTAGTTTATGTATTTTACACTTATGATCTTCAAAGTGTAGTTGTCACAACCCCTTTAGCTGTAAACTCATGTAACTCTATTATGTATTCTTTTACATATGCTTTGTTGGGTATTTTATATATGAAAATTAAGGTAATAAATTAGTATAATGTTAGGGCACACAATATGGTTGGGTTTTTTAGTAACAAAAAAAGTATCCCTTATCCTTACTTGATTTGGGAATAATTGTCATTGAGTTAACCTAATGTTGCCTAGGTTTAGTGTTGTAATGTGTTGTAACACATTCACATTGATTTTGGGCCCCTTTTTAGTAAATGTACTTAACTTGTACCTTATTTATGGTGTTGTAAAGTGTTGTAACACACTTTCACACTTATCTAGGGTCTCATTAATTAATTGTGGTTAATTGGAGTTAATTAGCCCCTTTAATTCAAATTTAAGACTTATTTGTGACACCTTCTGAGGATCCATCTCGACACCCATAATTCAAATTGTAAAAAATTTGATTGGGAAAAATCAAGGTCCTAGAAATTGGTGCTAGGAGCCATCCACCCTAGGTGGCGAATGGGTCCTCTTTCTATAGGATCCCCCTTTCTTTGCACATTTGACATGGGTTTCTGATGTTCTTTCACCTCCCAAAGGCATGGTCCTGGAAACTTATGCTAGGACCCATTCACCCTAGGTGGTCAATGGGTCCTCCCTTAATAAGGACCCCCTTTTTAAATTTGATTCTGGTAGGATTTTAATAACATTCATTTCCAGCTCCGTTGTCGACTTGAATTGTTTGAATTTTGGGGCTAATCTCCAGATTTAGTATAAATAAAAGGTTAATTCACATTGTTTCACCTAGAAAAAATTACAAGAGGCCTAAGAATTCAATTCTTCAAGCTTTAGAGCATTACAAGAGCATTTCAAAGGCATTTAAAGGCAGATTATCAAGATTTTATTGTAGAAATTCAAGATCATTTCATCATGTCTATGGAATAATGCATTCCTACATGTTGTTGAGCTAAGATAGTGTATGTAGCCTTGAAGATCTACTTGCAAGCATTGTTACATGTCTTATTTGAGATCAATATCTACTTTCTCCATGGCCACTACATGCTAGATTGCATATTCACACTCCAAGACAACATCCAAGTTATCATCAATTACATATTTCATGTTTCATGCTTCAATTTCATTATTTCATCATTTGGTTTAATTACCCAAATGGGTTTTTACTTAGGAAAACTCCTATTCACTAACAATCAACAATTTTTTCTCCTCTTGAGTGTGTATTTGTCGATTTATAGGTTGAAGATCAAGTGGAGAAGAATTTTAGAGCAAAATTGTCAAAGTTATCAAGTTGCAAGATTGACCTTTATAGTACAAGAATGAAGAAAGGAAGCTACATAATTTGTTACAAGTTTTCAAGACCTGAAAATTTAGGATTTGAGAGTGTAGACATCAAGGAAAATAACTCAGATCTCAGTTTCAAAAACCCTAGCAAGGACCTATTCACCACTAAAGGCGAATGAGTCCTTTGTGCCCTAAAAATAGGCTTCTTGTAGCAATGTACACATCATTTTAAGCTCTAAACACTTCCCTCATAGTTGCTATAATAGTTAGGGTTAGTCTCTGATTGTTATTGGCATCTTATCACATGCATAATTCAATGTTTTATGGTGGAAAGTGGTGGTTCATCATCTCGTTGATTCATTTTGATGCAACCCTCTTTTTCACCATTAAACATTTTGATGAACCTGACTCATTGAATATTGTAATTTTCTAATTTTTATGTCTTCCATTACATCCTAGATTAGATATTGCATTCATTTGCATCTCATTTGCATTGAACTAGATCTTATTTAGGGTTTCTTATTTTGCATTGAAATCTTGCATCTAATATAGGGTTTAGATTTTCATTATTTTGCATATCTCTAAATCTAAAAAATACAAAAACAAATTAGTCATTGTGCATATCATTTATATCTCATAAAAATTGCATTTGAAACTCAAAACAAAATTGCATTTCAACCTAGTTCTTTGCATACATTATTTCATTGCATTTTCATATTGTATTTCTAGAAAATATGAAACTGAAACTTACTGCCTTAGACCTGGAATTGAAAGACATTACTAAAATCCTGTAAATCATTCAAAAATAGTTTCAAAACCCTCATCAAGGACTCATTCGACCTTACTATTGAATGAGTCCCTGATCAAGTCAAACTTGAACCTTTTGGCATTTGAAAAAGCATTAAAAATCACTCTAAAACTAGTAAAAACACCTCAAAAATACCTAACAAGGACCCATTCACCCTTACTGGTGAATGAGTCCTTGTTAGATCTTGATTTACATTTTCTAGAAATTTAAATCTCAGTTTTAGGATTTTGTTTGCTTCTATTAATTTCCTCTTTTAGTTTCCTGATTTGTTGTTTCATCAAATTCATTGCATAGAGCTTAAATTGCTTCATTTCAGTGCATTGTTAAAATTAAAAATTTGCATTTACAACATTCCATTTTCAGTTTATTGCATTGTGTAATCAGTAAATTACATTACTTAGAATCTAAAAATGGCATTTCATTCTAGGTTGTTGCATTTCCCCTTTTCTATTTTAGGGTTTGCACACTAGGCTTGTAAGACTTGTATGAGCTTTACAACTTGGTGTCCTATTAGAAATAATATTATAAGATGAAGTTTGAGGCTCATTTCATCCCGTGATATCGCACTCACTATGGATCTTGGGTTTACTAACTCTCTTTTTTATAGTGTTGATAATCAACCCTCCATGGCTCATAGTTTGCATACTTCATTTCCCATGAATTCGCCTACTACAATAAATGTGCATGATGTTATAGAAAAACTAGAAAACTTACAAGATTGCATCCTTAGTGAAAGCATAGACATTAGCATGGTTCCCATTATACAAAATCTAAGGAAATTTATTAAAACTTGAAACGAAACAAAAATTGTCTATAGCCTTAGTTGCTTCTGTCATGAGTATTTGAACAAACACAATAACATACATACCACGGTAAAACTTATTGAAGCTGGTGAAACTAAGAATGAAGTGATGAATGTTGGCATGAATGATGAAAACATAAATGAAGAAAAACCAATTGATATAGTAGCATTTATCGAAGCTAGACCTCATAAGGGCTCAACTAAAAAGCCTCTTGACATTGCTTTCTCACAAAATGACATACTTAAACATGCACCTAATGGTCCTCTTTACATAGTCAGTTGAATCAATGACAAACCCACTAATGGGATATTGATTGATCCCATCTGTGGAGAAAATGTGATCAATGAAGAATTCTTAAATGTCCATGAGCTATATCAAGAAACATATGACAAACTAAAAGCATGGATCAAGATGCCTAATGGGTTTTCTTTCCCTATGATAGGCTTGATAGATCTCCATTTAAATGCTGGACCAAAAACACTACATGTATCATTTTCCATCATCTCTCAATTGAACCAATTTCAAGTGAAGCTAGGCTATCATGGCTTTGCTCAATGAATGTCGTCCCTTCGATTGTGCATAAATTTCTAAAGTTTCCATTTGGCAATGATATATTTATTGTGCATCATAGTGGATTTAATCCTACCTCGGCTCGAGGGAATTTTTCATTAGATTTATTTTGGCATAATCCCATGGAACCTATCAAGCCTCATGAAGATTTCTTTTTCAAGTCATATGAAAAGTTCAAGGAAAATAATATAGAAGAATTATCCCTTCAGAACATGCCTCAACCTATAATTGAAACACCTATCCTTGATGAAGCAATGATTGAACTAAAATCCCTTCCAAACATACAAGAACAACCTATAGAAAAACCTCTTGTAATTTCCTACAAGAGATCGTGAGATAACACAAACAATCTCATTGTCCCTCCTAGAGTCAAACAAGTTTACAAAGTCAAAGAGAAAGTGGTTGAACAACCTCCTATTGTTTCTTCTATTCCTCCCAAGGAAGAGACAAAACCTATGATTAATAAACCCAGTCTTACACAAAAATAAATTGACAATAGATTGAAATGAAATTGAAGTGCTAGAGAGCGTAGGCGTAGATGACGTGCTATTGCTCGTAAGTTACAAAATCAAGAAGACAAGAACAACACAGAAAATTAGAATCCAAACTTACCTAAAGGAATACATGATGACTCTCTACCCTCCCCACAACATAAACAAGAACATTCCATGGACATTTTTATTTGACCTTTTATTGTGATAAATTTAGATAATGACATTAACATTGCAAAGATTGATGAAGTGCATGATGAGTTGAATACATTGTTTTCTTCTTCTATGAACTTTTAAATGAAAAATATCCTAAAAAGAGTGTTGAACTTGGTGCTTCCCCTAGTTTGGCACTTTACATTATCCCTTTAGCTAGTTTTGCACATTATTTTATTCCAACCGAGATTGGGATGTAGATGATCTGCTCTAGGTTGACTCACATGTTCCTAACTAGTCATTTTCATTTTCGTGTTTTCTTTATGTGATTGCATCTGCATAGTGTGATCTCCCGTAATGTTTCATTTGACGTATCTCTCTCTTTTTTTTCATTCCTCTGTATGTACCTTCATTCCTCTCTATGTCATAAGAATTTTTCATTTGTCTTGTGTTTTCCTTTTGGGGATGACACAAGGTGTCAAGTCAGCCATGTCTCTTCCATGTTGACCCAAAAGATTTTCTTTATATTTTTCATTTGTCTTGTGTTTTCCTTTTGGGGATGACATAAGGCATCCATACATTCAGGTCTCTTCCATATTGACCCGAAAGGATTTTTCTTTGTTTTCGCTCTCTTTGTGTCATTCTTCTAGTTCTATGAGTATTTGGGGAATGATCATAGTTCCATTCTCTATGACAACATTGTAGCAAAGACATATTGACCCCAAATCCATAGGTCTCTTATGTATTTGTGGGGGCAACCCTTCCTTCCTATTTCATGACAGCTTATTTCGGAAACATATGACTTGGCATAGGTTTTTCTGAGGAAATCTCTCATGTCTTAGGGAAAAAAATTGGCTACTTTAAAGTAATTTCTCACAACACTAGTGTAGAAATCGCTTTGAAAGGGGGGCATAGATTGATGACATCTTTTGGCATATTTCATGGCATGATTTTCTTTTTTCTTGTGACATGTCCTTTTTCTTGGTGGTGTCATTAGGTTTGATGTCCTCCACAAGTGTGATATTTCTAAGCATATGATCTCCCTTCATGGCATGATGTGAATGAGGCATCCCATAAGTAACTATCTGATATACTTGGCTTGTCCTCTCTTGGAGACATTAGGCACAATGCTCCCTATGAAGAAGACCTTACATGAAAAAAGAAAAATCCCCTTTAACAAAAACTTATATACATGACATTACAAAAGCATTTAAAAAAATAATTATATTATGGTGCCTTATCGAAGTTGTTAGGAGGATAACATCGATATGGTATGAGAGGCTAATATGATTCAACCATTTGCCACCTCGTTGGGATAACTCAACTAGTGGATAGACTAAGGTTCCACTACCCCTAAGTGAGCATATACATATTTGGGAAAACTCACCTAGTGGATAGATTGAGGTTCCACTACCCTAGAGTGGGAAACGCACATTACAAACAAAAAACCCCATTCCACATCACATTGAAATGGTTGTGCTTGATCCTTTTGTTTTTCTTTGTTTTTCTTGGCCTTTGACATAGTATGATCATGTATCTTTGATATTGTTGCATACTTAAGTGTATTGAATGTCTACTTTAATGTGATTTTGACATGGGGTCATCCTCTCACTAAAGTGGGGGTAAAATGTAGTAACAGAAAAATTATCCCTTTTCCTTACTTGGTTTGGGAATAATTGGCATTGAGTTAACCTAATGTTGCCTAGGTTTAGTGTTGTAATGTTTTGTAACACATTCACATCGATCTTGGGCCCCTTTTTAACAAAATGTACTTAACTTGTACCTTATTTATGGTGTTGTAAAGTGTTGTAACACACTTTCACACTTATCTAGGGTATCATTAATTAATTATGGTTAATTAGAGTTAATTAGCCCCTTTAATTCAAATTTAAGACTTATTTGTGACACCTTCCAAGGATCCATCTCGAAACCCATAATTCAAATTGTAAAACATTTAAATAGGAAAAATCAAGGTCCTAGAAATTGGTGCTAGGACCCATTCACCCTAGGTGGTGAATGGGCCCTCCCTCTATAGAACCCCCCTTTCTTTGCACATTTGACATGGGTTTCTAATATTCTTTCACCTCCCGAAGGCATGGTCCTAGAGACTTGTGAAAGGACTCATTCGCCCTAGGTGGCGAATGGGTCCTCCCTTAATAAGGACCCCCTTTTTTAATTTTATTCTAGTGGGATTTTAATAAAATTCATTTCCATATTTGGTGTCAACTTGAATTATTTGAATTTCAGGGTTAATCTCTAGATTTAGCATAAATAAGGGTTTAATTCACATTGTTTCACCTAGAAAATTTTACATGAGGCATAAGCATTCAAGTCTTCAAGATTTCGAGCATTACAAGAGAATTTCAAAGACATTTCAAGGTAGATTATCAAGAGTTTATTGTAGCAATTCAAGATCATTTCATCATGTCAATGGCATAGTGCATTCCTACAGGTTGTTGAGCTAAGATAGTGGATCTAACATTGAAGATCTACTTGCAAGAATTGTTACACGTCTTATTTTAGATCAAGATCTACATTCTTCATGGCCACTACATGTTAGATTGTAGATTTGCACTCCAAGACAACATCCAAGGTATCATCAATTACATATTTCATGTTTCATGCTTCAATTTCATTATTTCATCATTTAGTTTAATTACCCAAACGAGGTTTGACTTAGGAAAAACCCTATTCACTAACAATCAACAATTTGTTCTCCTCTTGAGTGTGTATTTGTAGATTTACAGGTTGAAGATCAAGTGGAGAAGAAGTTTAGAGAAAAATAATCAAAGTTGTCAAGTTGCAAGATTGACCTTTATAGTGCAAGAATGAAGAAAGGAAGCTACATAATTTATTGCAGGTTTTTGGGAGCTAACAACCAAGGATGTGAGAGTGCAAAAATCAAGGAAAATAACCCAGATCTTAGTTTTAGAAACCCTAGCAGGGACCCATTCGCCACTAAAGGCGAATGAGTCCTTTGTGCCCTAAAAACAAGCTTCTTGCAACAAGGTACACATCATTTTAAGCTCTAAAAACTTCCCTCATAGTTGCTATAACAATTAGGGTTAGTTTCTTATTGTTATTGGCATCCTATCACACACATAATTCAATGTTTTATGGTGGAAAGTGGCGGTTCATCATCCTGTTGATTCATTTTGATGCAGCCCTCTTTTTCACCATTAAATAAGTTTATCTACATTTTTATGAAAATATTGTTTAGTTTCCAACTATAAGCAAGGCATGACTTCATCAATATATTTGAATATAAATTGATGTTAATAATTAATGAATTGGTCATGTATTGTAGTATTAAAAATAAGGGGGGTAATATATATATGGTCAACCAAATAAAGATGCATTACTTATGAAGAAATCAAATTAAATCAATTTTTTTATTATGAGTACTATGTTTGGATGGTGAATGAGATATGAACATATATATTTCTATAATCTTTATATGATAATAATTCTTATCCTTTTACAATTAGGATTGTATATATATATGTATATATCGATGTACTATTAATTATGGGAGTTTGTTAATAAATTTAATAGAAAATAACTCTTTTAAAAATTTGAATTCATAAACTAAATAGTGATAACAATAAATTAATTGTCAAAAAAGTGTGGAAACGGATGGCTAGCGCATCTAGGTGCCACTTATTCTTGTAATGGTTGTCAACAAGAGGCAATAATGGAGACAATCAAGGAGACTCGAGGGTTATGAATTCCTTCGGGAGGAATATCTCTGAAAAGAAAATTTGTCTCATCCTTGGGGGGGAGAGGCCTCCTTAAGCACTCAATATGAACTCTAAAAAAAAGGGGGGGATTTTTTTGAATCTTACGATAGAGGGGGAAAGGAAGTGACTTGTAGGGAAATAATGAATTCTAGAAAATTCTCATATGGGCATATGAGGAGTACCATGTGAGAGGATTATGGAAGTGGTTTGTCAATTGATATGGAGGGGAGCAGACGTCCTGAAAAGAGGGACTTTGCTATGGAGGGGTCTTTGGTTTGAGCCCCAAATAAAGGGATGATGCTTATGCTTCTTCATCACACAATGCTCATGATGTTCATCACAACCAAGAAGACCATAGCCATGTTCTAGGTTGAGGGCGTCACAATTCTTTCTCATAAGTGGAGTCTTTCAAGAGGAGGAAGGAACACCAATGACTTAAGTGGACACATCACATTTATGTGTGAATTCACATTTGCACATAAATATTTTAGGAAGTTACAAATCATATTCAACCATTTTGTTATCTAAATTTGATTAAATTATAAAAAGACTTCTAGAAATCTATTTTGCGCATTTTATGAGATTAGTGCAGCCATAGGAATAAGGAATAAAGAGGGAATGTTTCAGAATGTGGAGCATCAATCATGAAGGTGGAGAATGTTGAACTTAGAAAAGTGAATCTTGTTCAAGATAAAGCATTTAAATTAGATAGGGGAAGTAGTCCTGATAATTGATTTTGACACATGCAGATGCTCATTACTGAAAGAAAGGAGGAGAAGAGAAATAGATCGATGTGACAATAATCAAGAGATTTCACCCAAAATTTTAGAAAATTGGATCTAAAGAGACTGAGGAATTTGACATCACAATGGAGATGCTCATTACTGAAAGAAAGGAGGAGGAGAGAAGCAGATCGTCATGACAATAATCAAGAGATTTCACCCATAATTTCAGAAAATTGGATATGAAGAGACTAAGGAATTTGACATCACAACATAGGTATTTTTGCATCTCATCTTTGTATCTAGTAATTATTTTATTCTGTTTCTCCATTAAAAATATTTTTTGCGGTGTTGTTTACTATGTATCCTCTCTTTCAGAGTAGTGCACCACATTTATTGGTGATGTTAATTTCATTATATTAGATTTTTTAGTAAATGACGTCTCATCGTATTAAGTGAACAATTTTAAGATATTTTAATCGACCATATTCTAACAAACAAACAAAAAGGATGATTTTTCTTTGTCATTCTATTGGTTATCGACACATAAAAAAAGAAAAATGATGATATGTAAGTCATTTTGGAGCTAAAAAATCCACCTTGGTTTTCACATGCCTCCATTTTTATTTCTCATTCCATTTCCATCATAAACCCCATTACCCTTTATTTTTTACTTTATTTGACATTAAACATGATTTTTTCTTAATGTACATAGCTCTTAAAATAAAGCCTCTAATCATCACTTTGAAATAATTCCCCTTCATGAGGTACTTCCTCAAAAACACAAGTTATATCACCAAGACAATACCATATCAAAGAAAGCTTCACCATTGTCTTCTCGACAAAGTTCAATAAAAGGTCGATGAAGATATCGATGAGACCCTCATGTTTCGAAGTGACTTACTCAAATGTCTCTTTGATAGCCCAAAGAGAAATTTATCAAAGAGACATGGATGCTTTAGAGTGAAAATTTAGCTTGTCTCTTCGATAAGATACTCTAAGGATACATGATCATTTTGCATTCAGGAAACAAAAAAACATCTCTCAGACATCAAGAGATTATTATAAAATAAATAGTAAATTACTGGCAAAACATGATCGGGTTGTAAGGAAACATTCGAGTGTGGAAATTTTTTTCCTAATGTCAAAACTCAAAGGAGAATGGATATATGCCTTTAAATTTTACAATTATAGTTCATTAAGATGCACATGAAAGAAATAACAGAATGGAGAAATAAACTCAAACACAATTGACACCAGATTTACGTGGGAAAACCCTTACGGGAGAAAAACCCACCACACCAAAGAAAATCACTTGTATTACAGTAATCAAATTACATACAAGTTACAGAATCTCCTTTCAGATGACAATATTACAGCAGCAATATTTCCCTGATCAACCTCATACTAAATAACACTATTACAATGCTCTCAAAAAGGCATACAATGAAATTCACTGAACTAGTCATTCAATCATCTAACCAACCCTTTGTAACAATCACATACGTTGTAATGTATAGCAAAAATCAAAAAATATTTGGTCTTTATAGAATCGATTCAGTTCAACTTCCTTTGTTGAACAACCATCAAACTTCTAAGGCGTTCAAATGACCTCCTTCCAAGTTAGCAACATCCTCCAGTTAACGGCTTACATCTCACCATTTCATCAAGTCAGCGCTCTTCACCTTACACCGCGCTACCACTGCACAATAAAAAATTTCCTACGATGTGGCGGTATACTGCACCACCGCTAGATAGGCTGAAGGTACCCATGGTATGGTGGTAACTACTCTATCGCCAAATAGTTAACAGACTTCCACAGTATGGCGGTATACACCGCACTACCGCTAGACATCCAATAAACTCGTGAGGTATGGTGGTAACCCCCGCACTACCACTTCAATAGATGAGAGGTCCCCATGGTATGACGGTAACCGTGCTACTGTGACACAACCTGCAAGCTCCTACAGTATGGCAGTAACCACACTACTGTGCCTCAATCAGAGGTCTCCTACGGTATGGCAGTATACACCACGCTACCACGCCTCTCTCATAAGCACCCGAAAATATAGAGGTAAAAGTTTTAAACATAACACTTAATAAACTTTGCTACTTGGTGATAGTATCAGGGTTTCTACCAATGAGTTTGAGACACATATTCTCAACATGGGTGAGTACAATGGAAATCTCAAAGAGACATCAGTGTGTCGAATTGAGAACTAAAGAAGTCTCTTCGATGCCGCAAGAACAAATGAGAATAAGATATAAAAGAGACAAAGGAGCATCGAACTGACATAGATAAAAGTCTCTTCGACTTTCTAACAACAGGAACATGGCTACGAGCATATATTTTTGATGAGATATGAGATATCGATGAGAGGTAACCACAAGTCTCTTCGACATTCTAAAGACACAAAAGACGTTATTTAAAGAAACATTGAAGAACATGGGTATGTCGAGGATACATAAGCTTATCAGAAGGAAATTTCTACCAGTCTCATCGACATTCCAATACTAGAAGAACAAGGAAGGAAAGACTTGAGGTGCAGCCATCAAAGAGACTTTGTGGGATCAAAGAGAAAAACTCAAATGTCTCTTCGACATTTTGAAAGACTATAAAAGACATATCGAAGAAATAAAAGGACATCAGTGAAAATGAAATCAAGGTCTCTTCGACATAATGAAATTATTTCTCACCTGCTTGACATGACTACTAAGGACATCAAGGAGATAATTTCCATTAATATTGCAATTGATTAGAAAGGTGGTGTGAGCATCATTTATGAACCAGAGTTGGTTCAAGTGAGCCAAATCTCGATATATCTGACTGTTTGGAAATAAAAATCATTAAGAATTGTGGCTCAGAATCGAGGAGGTAGAGTTGGATGATAGTGAGTAGATCAAAAACCATTGCATTAGTTCAAGTAAGTGTTTTGAACTTAGTTGAACATATTCTATAAATATTTGCTTGAAGTACCATGCAGTAGGGTTTTGAGATGTATAGAACCCCAAAAAAACCAAAAGTAAAGAGGTAGAAAATATAGGCTAGGCCATTAAACCAAGACTTAATAGATCAATGTTCTAGGTCTGGACCAAAATCTAGAAGGATAGCTCAATTGAATCCTTCCTGTGAAAAATTGGAAGATAAACACAAAAATCTTGGAGATGTGTGGACTCAGTAAAGAGGCTATGATCCATTTATATATCATTACAAAAAGAAGTACAGACATAGAGCTATCTCAAATCTATGGAATATGAATTTGGCAAAGCTTGTGATGTCTAGCATGTTTGTCAATGTGGAACTAATGAAGGCACTAGCTAAAAACTACAACCCTAAAATGAGGGCAATCCATTCCCACAATGGTTTGCAATATATCATCATAACACGAGATTATATCTGCATGGTTTTTCAACTTGACACATCCATGAAAGGAAAATTGAGGATTAGAGACCTGTTAGAAGAGTACCAGACCATGGATACAAGCTATAAGAGGTGGAAATTACCTCTGCACAAACCCAAGGGCCCAGGAAACCAACCTAGAAGATTCTCTAGTGTTGAGATACTCCTATTTCCTATAGATTCATTTGAAGAATACTACTAACTACACCTACTATTTAGCTGACCAAGTCCTAAGAATTGATGCTCCTGTTGTGATGGCTATATCTCCCATGGTTTTATCCATAGATGTCCAAAGTGAAGATGCTCGACATTACAATTATATATAATACTTATCTAAGGTCATTAATACATTACTCATTTCCATTAAGAATAGTAGTGATGCCATCAACTTCAAGCATTATTCTCTACTCATGCATATGATACTGTATGAAGGACATGCAATGGGAATATGGGGAGAGGAGTTGAGAATCAAGGATTTGGATAACAATGAAAATTATAGACCAGTTCAGATGTGGACATCCATATGGGATAGTAGTTGTGGGAAATCTCACTACTTGTATTTTCAAGAATATTTTGTCAAACCCTTGTATAAGTTTCTTGGCCATAATTGTGATTACAATTTATCCCTAGAGATACACAAATTCCTTAGGCAAAAAGAGAAAAGCCTTGAGGGAAAGATAAACCATAATTGGGGGGTTGGTATGCATTTGAAGATTGTACTATGATAAGATTATATGGATTTGAGGTAGATACATTTTTACTGCCTAAGACTGTGCCAGACAGGGTTGCATACCTTAAGATTGTAAGTCAACTAGATTTTTCAGACTTCATGCACCTTAAAATCTATGGAAGGAAATCCCTCATGCCTTCAACTTTATGTTTTTGTGACTTTACCATTATTGTTGATCAAGGGTATGAATCGATTAGCAGAAAAATAGATTATTATGGCATGTCATTGGGAAACAAGAGGGAGAAGTTTGACCCTGAGCACTTTATTCATGATGCCAAAATATCATAGAAACTAAAAAGATATAAACATGAGTTCTTCATGGATGATGTCATAAGAAATTGTGATGAAACTCAAGTGATGATGAGGAAGGCTGCATACAATAGAATAATTGTGGAAAACGTTTGGAGGAGAAGCAATAACCCATTATATGTAGAGGGTTTTCATGAAATCCAAGATCCTATGGAAAAGGGTTGAGCAATTGATCTTACATGAAGAGTAATTGGCTAAATATTTACCACTCATAGTTTTTGAAAGAAGAAGAGATACTGGTTCTAGGAGACAAGTTGAGAATGTAGTACGTTTAAGTCATTTATCACCATAGCCTACTCCAAAGGTGAGCTTCTTAGCTAATACTCCTATTACAATTAAAGATGACATTGAGGAAGAGAATGAGGTTACATAGATCACCATTCCCACTATTCCCTAGTATGAAGTACCACCAAAGAGGAATGTGATCACATTTGAAGCTTCTAATGAGTTGTTTGATGATGTGAGACATCGAGCTAGCCAGAAGTTCATTACGGACATGATGCATTTGTTCAAACCCTTAAGTTTAAAGCCTTCATTTATGATTACAAAGGAAAAATGATAAGAGAAAACTTAAAGAAAATCAACCTTGAGCGAGAAGCGGATGCCTTGAAAGAACTCTAGTGTGAGGTTGATAAAGAAATGGATAATATCACTCTTGAAAGAGGAAGAGTATTACTACAAGAATTTGGGGTCATGCTTCTTCCAGGGTGGGACATCAGCTCAGCCATTGTGTTTGATAGTTTTTTGAAAAGAGAAAATAAGGCCTTGCAATTAACAGATGAAGCCAGTGATAAGATATACACTGGATTAGGATATAATCCTGATAACACTACTTTGTAGATTTGGGCCCTTTACCCACTAGGAAAGAGGCCTTCTCTTATCAATAATCATGATCAGATTTTTGGTCACCTCCTAGTACAAAGAGTAGGGATAATGACCCTATTGTGACTGCTAATCTAAATGTGAATGTGGCCAAGTTTACAAAGGCTTAGATCCAGAAGCTAGTCAGAGATAATAAGGGGTTGATTGATGAGAACAAGAGGTTGAAGCAAGATGTGATCAATTATAGAGATAGATTTCCTTCCTCCTCGGGACTTTACTCACCATTTATTGAATGTGAAAGGAAGGTGCTTGAAAAAATGTCTAATACTACCTATTGGAAGCACAAATATGAAGTGATTCAGAAAGGGCAAGAGGATCTAAAGAAAAAACTAAAAACTACTAATTTGAAATGGCATCAGAATTGGTGTGTAAGAGGTTTGATGATATGATTAAACTTGCTGACAAAGTCTAGGTTATCCATGACAAAACATATGTAGCTTTATGAGAATATAATAGGTTATGTGACAGAATGAAGGAGGTGGAACTACAAATAAAGGCGAAGAAAGGTGATAACAAAAGTGTACTTCAAGAATATCAAAAACTTATGAACACACATGATAGCTTCCATAACATAATAACACAAGAATTAGGTGACTTTAGTTAGTCACTAAATATGGCTCTACCAATTTTTTTTGAGGAAACAGACTTAAAAGGCCATGGTGTATGGAAGGATGGGATAGCTCATCATCTATCGATGGCTCTTGATAAAATTAACGATGAAGATAAGGTGATCAAGAAAAAAAAAAGTGCAGCTAGGATGGATCTTTGAACTTGAATATGCAATGAAAGATATGATAAATAATGTAAACACTTATACAAAGACATGATGTATTGAGCATGTGCCAAAAATCAATTTATTCATTCCACAAGTCAAGTAAGGAGTGGCCGGGTATCAAAGTTTGGCAACTGTGGGTGCATTATCATGGAGCATAAGCCTTGAACATGTCTTATATGATCACATGAACTTGCTAGAGACTAACAGATCGTGGTGCATCCACCGACAGACTATTAAAGTTTTATGTTTATGTTAATCAAGTTTTTAGTTATCAAATGATGTAACTTTTTGTGAATGGGCCTATAACTTGTTGCTTCCTGTATAAAAAGGGAAACCAATGCCTAGTTTTGGGATATCATTATAATCATCATCATTATTAATAGATAGGTGCATTCACTAGTATAGCATATTCCACCCATCCATTTCCATATTTCAAAAACTTCGGTTATTAATGTATATTTTTGAAGCAATATAATGGAGAATACTGTTCATAATCGATGATCTATTTTCAATGTTCAATTGTTGTGTTAATATTCATTCCTATATGTTTTTGTGTTGTCTCCAAAGTGGTTCTCTTAAGTTATTCAAATTTATACAATTTTTCAGGACACATTTCCTGTTGCTATGTGATCATCTTGATTGTGGTCTAGTTAGGGTGAATTAAATTCCTTTCAAATAATTCATTTTAATTGGTTCCTGCTAGGGATTAAAATCCTTTTAATTAGTTAGATTGATTGGTTTCCCTCAAGTTAAGAATTAAAAATCCTTTCACGAGATCATGGTAATTTGGGAGAATAATGCTGGGATTCATAAAGAAGAGTACAATAACTAATAAACCTGCATGTTTGTACAAGGTGCAAACATCCTAAGTGCCCAACAAGTTACAACTGAGCTAAGAAGTAGATCCACCTATTCTACACATATGTCTCCATCATTGCCATCTATCTCTCAACTCCATTCACCCAATAGATTAGGCACTATTCAAATTCATAACAATTTTATACAAACTTTACTCATACACTTGATTCTTGAAACATCTACAGTAGGAACTAGTTATTAGCCTTGCATCTACTTCACACCCATGTTCCATTGTGAGTAGGTTGCCCAAGTTAGAAATAATATTTAAGCCTTTAAGTATTCCTTATCATTTAGGTACACCCACTTAGGTTTATTAGAGCCTAAAGAGCAGTGGGTTATCAATCATATTCACCTTGTTCGTTAGCCAAAAACCTACTAAGAGATTGGCACCCTCTTAAGGTTCAAAACCTACGTTTTTGAGACCTAACAAGTCGTTTTCCCTATTGATTAAATTTTCAGTAGTGACATTTGATTCCTTGTGTTGCATGGTGACCATGGAGTTTAGCTACAAGTGGGAGCCAAAATCTAGAATCCACAAAGTTATTTTAATTATATTTTGGTTGCTTGCTTCTAGATTATTTTTATAAATTTTTGTTATCCTTTACCTCTATATCTACATTGATAAAATCTAGTGCATGTATGGGATGCACATTGTTGTGAATTCCTTACTATTCTAGGATTTCTTTTAAATGGAGCTAAATTTTAGGCCATTTCACTATATTTCTTCATTCAACTTAATTAAATAAGGAATAGTTTACATTTTTAATTTTGGATGTAAGAAGATTTGGCAGTTCACTGATATCAACATTTATCTCTGGCAGATTGAGATGGATACCAGTTAACTCAAGGTCCATGTCATACCAAAAAATTTCTCAAATAAAATGTTGTGGAACGACACTTAGAATAACCAAGAGTCTTCTTGAGAGTCTAATAGTTCCACTCTCTCTTGAACCAAGTATTACAGAAGTTTCCTACTACTAATAACCTCCTGCGATATGGAAGCCTTCCTTTTTGTATCATATGATATCCAATTGTTAAATCGAGAGTATTGTTGTGTCTATTTAAGCTTATCACTTCCATGGTGAAGTAGAAACTATTTACTACTATGTTTTTTTCGACTAAGTTATTAATATGCTCAAAGATTTACATGATAATTTCATAAGGGAACTTTCGATAAAAAATTTGATGCCCTTCATTTGATAGTCAGTGGTATAATTTTATGTGAATTGTTTATCATATGCAGCAAAATTATTTTTCTATGCACAAGGAAAGGATGATAGAATGAAACCTGATATAGATGTTCATATGAGGTACATAATTGCACGTTCTGTTATTTTATCTCTCATGCAACAAGTGAAACTCAACATGAAGATAATGGAAAAACTTTGGGAGCATAAAAGTTGTAAGACAAGAAACATTAAATTAAATTTAAATGTGACCAAGTATTGGGTAGTCTAAATCTACCTCCATTATCTACAATCTATACTCAATTTTGACAATATGATCATTGCCTTATTTTCTCATATATCTGAATTTAAGCATAGATAATTTTTCAAATAATAAGATGTATTTTATTTGATGTTTGGGTTGAATTTGACATATCAAGTAAATCACAACAATATTTTAAAACCAAATCTCTTTCCTTTGCTATAAATGAGTGATTGAATGGTTCCATTTGTTCAAACATTAAATACTCTTGTAGTTTTATGTGGATTTACAGTGGTAACTTCTTTTAAAACTCAAATTCTAATATATATTTATATATAAGAAGTAAGCCTTATTAAATTATTTCATGAACCTGGCTTTGTCCAATAATTTTAAATTCTTTCAAACATAGCTACATCTTGCATACCCTGTTATTATTGTACTCTATGAGTAGATTTTTTGAAGCATTATATTAAATGGTTTATATACTTAAAAAATTATTACTTACAATTGACTTTAACTCTTTCCTCTATTGGTATTTGTGAGAAATGCACGTCCATTGATGAATTGAGTTGGTCCTTTGGAGTTTAAATGAAATTTAAACTTTATCCTATGAAATATCATATACAATATTTTCAATCAATCAATATCACTCATTTATATCTCCAATTCTTTATCCCATGTGTATGCTCAATCTATAGAAAAAGAGAATGGAAATACATGGTAAATATATAGTTATTGAGTTGAGAAGGCTAATGCTTGAGACCTTATTTATTAGAATGAAGTATTAAAGATGAGATGAGGAACTCAAGGAACTCAAGCAACATCTATACAAAATTATCTTCAATCATTATGCCATTCAAGGCATAGAAACAAGGAATGTGTGTGTAGTACACAAGGTGACATGACATCTAATAAGGTACAAATTTCTATTATAACTATTTAAGTTCAAGTTTCTCTTGAAAGGTCATGTATGTTGATTTGAATGCTATTTACATAAGTAATAGATAACTCACTTTTACAAGTCCATGATATCAAGATGTTCTTATGTCACTTTTGTTCGTGCCTTACTTTAGTAATGGATTCTTGCTTTAGGAAAGGTATTTACTTCATTCATTGAATATATTTATTTCTAAACCCTTTGAATAAGGGAAAGCAAATTATTTGACTTAAAGGGAAGGATGGCTCACCATAAATAGCTTAAATATAAATCTTAGAATGTAACTTATCTATTAGATGGCTTTCCACCAATAGTATTTCTTAATTACTTGAGCTATATCTTAAAGAAAATTTCTCTATTGGTTGGATTCCCATCAATAGATTTCTTGTTTTTTGCTAACTTTATTTGATTTCATTTAGCAATCTGAACATCATATTCTCTCACCTCACCTCATTGGGGATCTTGGTGGTAAAAAAGTGGAAGGGAAGTATTTCTAGATTATCCTCTCATATGATCTATTATCTTGATTTAACTTTATTAGTTAGAAGAGCTTAACAAGTTTTAGAGTTCTTGTTTCCCTTGTGGGTGGCAATCACTGGGAAACTATCTAAGAGCAGGGGCCATAGAAAGGGTTGCATACCCACAAAATTGCTGATTAAAAATTAAATTGAGGTATTCCTATACTCAAAGGGGCTTAATAAGTTATGGCCCACCTTCTTGCTCATGGGTTTCGCTAGAGTCCATGCGGCTTCATGATGCCAATATGGAAGGGTGGTGAGAAAGTTTTATTTGATGTTGCATCTTTTAAATGATTAGTCAATATGATTGAATTATAATTTTATTTTTGCAATAATGGGGAAATTATTTGGAATGAAATTTTATATTACAATAAATGAAATTGTTATGGGTAAATTGGTCATTGTATAAATAAATGTTTTTAGAAAAAAATTATTCATAGAAAATTTCAGTTTATCTGACCGGGTTGTTACATGTGGTATCAAAGTGAGGTTCAAACACTAGGCCTGATGGTGTACTACCAACATTCATGATACAAATTGAACCTTGCCTATTGATATAATCTAACGAAATTAAATTTATGTGTCCAAATATGGAAAAAAATTAAAAGTGGGAAGAGAAAGAAAGGAGAATATGGAGGTGCCAAAACAATCCAATTCTGAGAATAGACAAAGGGATACCACCCTTCTAGAGATGGTATGGATTTTGTAATTTCAGCAAAAAGATGCTTTCTCTTAAATAAACAAATTTAAAATTTAGAATATGATTTTTAAAATGTTATTTCCTTTGAAGTGAATTTTTTTCTAATCATGTCTTAATTAAAAGAAGGGATATAACCTTAAAAGGAAATTTATTCTTTACATACTTGGAAGGAATCTTGGATGGATTCACTTGACTCATCAAGGCTTTAGGCTGAATTTCAAGGTGGGACTCAAGCTAATTATAAATCTTAATTATACTCCTAAAGATGATGACCTCAATGCAATTCTAGTATGGAAGTTTAGTCTTTAGAGAGTGACTCAAGACCCGGATGGTCCCGATGAGTCTAAGTCTCTGGCCAGAGCTCATACTACCCTTTATGGATAGATGCCTACCCTATTTTGGTAGATTCTTATCTCGGGTTGATAAATGAACTCCTATCCCACATGGACAGATGCCCAGATGGATAGATGCCTATCTTGTATGGATAGAAGTACCTGAGTATACAAATGAATAAAATGCATAAAAATGATAATGAATTTTAAGACTTTTAGGAGTAGGTGTTCATATTTAACTAATATTATGACCATGAAAAGAAATGTATGAAATTATGACCAAGAATCAAAGAGTATATTTATTGATTGTGGCACTAGTGAATTAAAGGATGGGGCTTGTAATTAAGATAAAATGAAGTAATAATTATCATTATGAACAAACAAGTATGCACTCTGAAGGCATATAATTTAAAAACATAGTTTTGTTATCTCGGGTGGATATTTACCAATACGTGATGTTTATGACTTAAATTTCATGAAAGATTCTTATGCATGAATTCTATCCAATTGAATTTTAAATAAATCCTAGTGAAGTACAATAGTCTACTTCCAAGATGAACATAATATTTTGGAAATTGATCTCCCATTTGATTTGTGATGAGCTCTTGAAATAGTTATATATATAGACAATAAATTATCAAATTTTGAGAATATACTATTATTTTATGTAATTAGAAACTTGAGTGTTTTTTAATATTATTATTTATTATTTCATGGTTTTTATGATTAAATTTCATATTTTCTTAGACACACAAATTTTTTTATGCAGATAATGTTGTGAAGAAAATTTTAGGCATGAAATAAGCATACATATGCAACAAGAAGAAGAGATCTATCTATGTTATAATCTCGTATCAAAAAGGATACCTTACAGATAGTGGCTTTCTTCTTATAGTACAACCATTTAAGGTGTGTTGATATATGAAACCAAGATAATATGTCAACTCAAATTAGAAGTGATTGATCATATTTATATTGAACTAATGAATAATTATACTTGGTTTTTTTTTAATATAATTCTAAGTTCTTTCAAGGTTTTATTCTTGCCACCAAACGAGATTATGTAAAAATTTATTTGCCCATTTTTTCTAATGGTATTATCTTCAAGAAGTGATTTATGGAAATCAAACATCACGATATCATGAACTCCAAGGTATGATCAAAATAATTATGGAAACTATATTTCCCTTACTTTTCATATGGAAGAACATAGTTATGGTCTTCTTCGTTGTGTCGAAAAGAGGGACATTGCTACAGAGGGATCTCTGGTTCAAGCCTCAAACAAAGGGATGATGCTTATGCTTCTTCATCAGAGAATGCTCATGGTGTTCATCACAACAAAGAAGACCATAACTGTGTTCCATGTCAAGGGCATCACAATTCTTACTCAAAAGTGGAGTCTTTCAAGAGGAGGAAGGACGAAACACCAGTGACTTAAGTGGACACATCACATTTGTGGGTGAATATCACATTTGCATATAAATATTTCAGGAAGTTACAAATCATAGTCTACCATTTTGTTATTTGCATTTGATTAAGTACAAAACAGACTTCTAGCAATTTATTTTGTGCATGTTATGAGATTAGTGCAGCCGTAGGAATAAGGCATTGTTGATGGTGTTTTTATGCACTTCACAACATAGGTAATACGTAGGTGCATTACCTCTCTTGAAAGACAATCTTCCACAATCAAATTGCAGAACACTATCCCAAGGTCTCTTGGATGTCAGGTCATGGCGATGCTTGGAATAAATTAGTTGTTTGATGTGATTTTGCTTGAATCACAAGGTGATCTTACATGGTCAAAGCTATAGGAGAATTGGGTTGATGAATGGAGTTTTGTGGATATGAAATTACTATACCTTGTTGCAGGTTCAGGCAGCAGTCTTAGACTCCATTGTTTCGTCAGATTTGGCTTTACAATGTGCAACGAACCTTAACACAAGTTATTTCTAAAACAAAAGGAAAAGGGGCGAAGAAGAAGGAAGGTTCCCAGACCTGCAATTACTGATGAAAAATGATCATGGAGGTTCCTGATGTGGATAGTTTCCTTAAACAAAATTTCACTTAATCTGAATTCTCACAATATCATGAAATCTATGCTATCTTCTAAGGACTGCAGATATTCATCATTCATTCACCATGGAAATGTGAATAAAGATAAAGTTTGATGAGCAACAATGAAATCAAAGTCCAAGCTAACTTTACACAGTCATCTACCAGCAGTAAATGACCAAAAGTATGGACAAGGAAAGCATACACAAAACAACAATCTTCAAAACCAAAGACAACATACTAAATCTACCAAAGCTAATCTAAGGATACTAAAACAGCAAAGTAACTTGCAGCAAAGTTTCAACTGAAGGGAGAAGAATCATGAAACATGTGGAGAAACCCAAAAATACACCAGAAAATGACTGTACTTTCTATTATAATTTATGCAGCATGTCTTTACAACAACTCAACTCTCTCAAAATGAGAGGAAGAGAGCCCTATTTATAGTTTTCAAAAAACAAAATGAGTGGCCAAGATTCTATTCTATTGTGTGGCCAAGATTCACTTTATAATAGGGTTTCACCTACCCCCAAATATATTACATTTATAAATTAATTCTTGTCTTTTCCCTATTTCATCATCTAGTGACAACACTATAGCAATTTCATCCTTTAGCTATTTGCCCTTTGTTGTAGCTATTCTTTGAGGAACTCTTCATCGATGACAGGGTTGCCTTCATTCTTCTTCAACGCTACATACTCTATGAAGTTCAGGATCAGCGACTGGAGCCTGTCCATCTCCATGATGTCTGATTGCAACACTTGGTAACTCCATTCCTAGGAATTGCTGACAAGTTTCTTCTAGTCCTCTTCATATTTGGCTATATTATCCCTGAAAAGCTCTAACTACGTAAAGGCACGGGCTGCAAAACTCATGAAATCCATGGTGACCTCAACTGACATCCCATATTCCATCATTTTTAAGAAGTGGGACTTTATACTTTCTGGATTGATTTCAACTGCAGGTAGCTTGTACCCCATCATCAATTTGAGGTACCAAGCGCACTCCTCTTTGGAATCCCTTGCCCATTCGATGTCCAGTGCTATCCGCTCCAAGATCTACTCCAGCCTTTTCCTTCTGTGATTGAAATCTTGCTTCTAGACATCTAATAACCAGTGGTCATCATCTTTGAAGGCCAGGTCCTTTTCCCAGACATCGCTTGGCAACGCGAGTATGGCCTTGATCTTTGGGTAGGTAGCATCATGCTTCTTGGGAAACTCTTCGTAGACTTGCCTCGTACCCTCAAGGGTTCTCTACACTTCTAGGAACTTATTTGTTGTTCGGACAGCCAAATTAATACCTATGTTCCCCATGTCTAAGACCTATCGGAACCAATTTTCCATAGTCTTGTCTAGGTTTCTTCTCTTTTCTAACTTGTTAATCTGTTCCTAAGATAGCAACTATGGCAGAGTCAATGACGTGGTGGGCTATTCATCTGGGGATGACCACTGCTAAATATAGGCCGTTAGATCAACCACTTGTTCCTTGAGCTCCTCCTTTGAAATATTATCCTGTTGGATAAGGTGTACCACTGTGGCGACCGACTCTTGGAGGTGATCAACCTTTTGTTCCCTCATGGCTACTCCCAAGTCGATGGTGGAGACGTTATAAATTATACCTTGTTCTCCAACCAATGGTGTTGCTATCTGTAGCCCCCTTGATCATGAGGCATCCATGGTTACCTTTGATCTGATCTTCAACTTCTTCTCTTTTCTGGTACTTATTTGTGCTCTGACCATAATGGATTCCAACCTTGCCTTGGGATCCTTTAAGGCAGGAGTCTTTTTCTTTAGCTGCCTCTGCAGCCAGTCGGGTACTTGGGGCTCTTCCCTAGGTGGTTCACTTCAAGTCCCACTATCCTTCTTCTCTAGCTCAATAGCTCTAACAACAAGAGCCTTCTCCTTAGTCCCCGCATCTTCTTTCTCCTCATCGGAGTCTTGTTCAAGCATTTCATGTCTAGTAGGGACTCAGTATGCAACTGCTCTTTGGGTGGATCTTCTTTTTCAGCATCCCCCTCTTCTTCATTTTGATTATATTCATGCTCTTCAGGGTTCTCCTCCTGCTCATCCTCGTGGAGGGATGCTTCCTTGTCGTGCTCTAGGGTTTGGCCATGTCCCTCAGTCAGAGATCTACTGCCCTCAGTCTCTAGAGCAGCAATTTCCTCTTCACGTGCAAGCCGGTCCTTGGCTTCTTTATCCTCAATCTCTTTGAGCTGCTTGCCCCACTTTGCATTGAGCTCGGGATCATTTGATTCTTAGATCAGTTCAACATCAAGGTCCTCGCTACCTTCACTGGAAGACTCGTAGGCCACCTCGTCTATCTCCCAATGTTCAAACAATGGATGTTTGTGGTACTCAAATTATTCATCCTTCGGCGCCTTCGCAACCTCTAGCTACTGCCGCTCAAGCTCATCTAATAATTGCATTGTCGCTTTCATCTTTGATGGTTCAGTAGAGGGAGAGGGAGCTGGAGCGTAGGCCATAGCCTGAGCTATTGCAGCCTAGACCATTGGATTAGTAAGCATCCCCGAAATCTCAGATAGTACGTTTTGCATGTACTTCACAAAGGACTCCGAGAGGGTAAGGGCAGGCATCATAGCAATGGAAGCAGAGGGAAGGGAAGGAGACATAGAGGAAGAGGAGACTAGCAAGGTCATGGTAGATGATGAATCCACAGGAATAATCTACAAGATTGGAGGAGTGGAAGCAAGGTGGACGGAGATGTCCACCACAGGTGCGAAGGAAGCGGAAATTGCAAGCAAAGTAAGTGGGGTAGGGGCAACAGAAATAGCAGTAGTAGCAGCAATGACCGTAGTAGGTGGAGACCTTGGTGAGTTAGATCCTTCTTCCCCCATCCTACGGGGTGGATCCTTGGACATCATAGTCATCCCCGTGGCCAAGTTTTTTTTCTTTTCTTCTTGGAAGGCTCGGGCTCAAAAGCCTTACGGGCATAGACCTTTGGCTTAGGCAGTTGTTCACTGGCCTCCTTTCTCTTCTTTCTCTTGACTGATGGTGGTGTTTTGGATGTTTCCCCAGTTGCAGCAGTAGCCACTCCACCCTCGAAGCCACTTGGTTCACTTGCATGTTCACTTGTAAATTTATTAAATGTCAAGGCAACCCCTTGTTGTTTCAATTGGGCCACCTTTTGGTCGATCCATGCCCTTGTTCGGATCTCAATGGGCTTAGTGAGTATGTTGATAACATCAAGTTTTGGTTCATTCCAGTCAATCGCAGACAGCAGAAAATTGGCAACGACATCATATCCTAGGTCGATCACCGTGTCCTCATCCTCCTCAAGCTGGCCAGGGACTAGACACAAGTTTATCCTTCGCACATAGATGGCAGTCATGCGCATGTAGTGCCACAACCGCAGCTCAAGATCATCTTGCAGTTGGCCCAAAATTCTTTGACGTTGTGGAGGTGGGCATACTCTCGTCCTAGTGCCTTCTTGATGTGTCCATATGGGTCCATTCGAGGCCGAGCAGTATATTGATGGAAGTGGTATTTGGCCAACTCCCTTTCTGAATACCCTGCACACTAGGAGGTATGAATTTTGTAAATTCCTCAGCCGAGCCCAATGGGGTAAGGCGTGCCTGCCAGATGTTTGTTACTCAAGATGTTATGAATGTACCTCAATTGCCATGTCAGCTCCAAAAGAATAATCCAATCATTGGGGTACCGGGGCAGCTTGTTTGGTCTTTCCATAAATCCCTCGGCATGTATGTACGTGAACTTCGAAAATTGAATGTAGAGGAAGCCATATTGCCTGAGGAGGGCCCTGGCACTGTGTGAAACTCTTCTCTAGAAGTCACCCCTGAGGGACCGAATGATGTGGGTGATGAATGCATCATTCACCCGATAGTAATCCCTCTTGAAGTTTCAGAACTGTAGCTGAGGGTACTTATCATAAGGCTTGAGTTCCACCCCTGATGGATCACTGGGCACCACTGCCAATCCCTGATAATGCCGCCGATTAGCGAGGGAATAAACCAAGTAGGAGGTCATGAATAACTTGGAGGTCTTCTTCATGGTTGTAAACTGCTCATGGAAGTAGCCACTGATTATCTCTCCCCAATAGAAGGCGATGTCATCGCCACGGAGAATATTCTCTACAAAATAGAACATCCACTCTTGGAAGAAGCACGTAGCAGGAAGGCCCATTACTCATTTTAGCAAAGTTACGAGGTCATGGTAATGCTCAAAGAAATCACTGCAAAAAAGTTCATGAGGAAGCTTACCAGCACTACCCCATTTATCCTTTAACCAATACTGATTGATGAGCTTCTTGCACCTCAATGGATCCTGCTCCCATAGTTCCTTGCATTCCTCCATGGTGTGGGTCTCCATGCTCTTGAAGGCAGGAATGTGGAAAGTTGTTGTTATACCTGATGGGGAGATGTCTGCAAGGATATTTTCATCCTGATCCACTATGGTTTGGGTCTCATCTTGATATGGTTCCACACATGCCATTACCAGTTCTGGGACCACCAAGGCCGGCAGGAAACCTGTAGCCTTAGCAATTCCACTGCTCTTTATCAACTTTGCGTTCTCTATTTTGGGATTCATTCTGACTCTCTGTATGAATTCATCAACATCAACCTTACCGATGTTAGTATCTATGACATCTCTCCAAAGGGTGGTGATCCTAGATTGTATGGGGACCCCTTGGAACTTGTACTTCATTAGGTCCTTCTCCTCCTTGCCTCTAGGTGTCTTGGCTATTCTTTTCCCTTTCTCCTTGGAGGCACCAGAAGTTTCTGCACCGGATTCCATAAATCCTGCACAAAGGACGTGAATCAGTAACAATAAACATGACAAAATGGCTCCGGACAAGTCCCTACACATCAATATTAGCTCTGCAATCATTATTCATATTCAATAAGCACGTAATACTTGATACTTCATCATTAGCAAGTAAGGCAGACAAACTGGGTTCCTAGGGCTGGAATTCCCTTCACAGAATGTCGTTTGAAAGGGAAAATTGAGGGTGGAACTCCCAAAGGAATTTCCTGGAGTTGGATTTGGTCAATTGAAGGTTGTCGTGAAGGAAGACATAATCTTAGCAAGTGGGTCAAAATCCATTTTGGATTTGGAGGTCATTTGATCCTTCATTTGGGAGTTCAGGCATCAGATGCAGGACAGTCGTTGGAAACGGCGTAGGGGAGATGGAACTCTGGGCATCGGAATCTAGTTCTCGGATTGCCGTCACTGGGAAGTGGCTATGGGCCAGTCGTTGGAAATGGCGAAATGGAGGCGACAATCCGGGGGAGGAAATTCAAAAGGCAGTCTCCGGAGATGGTCAGAGAACTCGGGAGAGCCAGGCAATGAACAACAAATTAGGACCCGAAGGTCAGGAAGTTGTCCTGAATTCGTCGTTAAAATAGCATCAATGGAATGGAATCCTAGGAGGGGAATTTCGGTGGTCAGAATCTGGAAGAGGCTTGGGCCTCAAATGCTTGCCTAGATTTTTGTTTCGGCGGGGAGCGGACCGGGGTCCGAGAGGCGCGAAGATGTCCTAGGATGGCCGTTTGGAATGACGAATGCGACACAAAATTCTAAGGACGGAATTCCAGAGGTCGGGGTTCGGAAGGCACTTGGATGTTGGATCATTCAGGTAAGTTTGAGATGGAGGGTACACATTTGGGGTCTGGGAGCCGGGAAGATGTCCCAGGACGGCCCTTTGGATTGGCGAACTCTAGACGGAATCCAAAAGACAGATCTCCGGTGACGAAAATCCGGCCTGGGTTCAGATGTTGTCTTTTTCTTGAATTCGAAATTGGACCTCATGAGGGTCTGGGGTCTGTGGTCTGGGAGGATGCTCAGGACAAGCCGTTTTGAACGGCGAAGTTGCTACGGAATCGCGGGAGGGGAACTCCGAGTGTTCGATGTTGAGGACAATTCCATTCCTTGTTAATTTTGATTTTGAAGCTCGACATGAACGTCATGTGGCTGGGCTCTGGAGGTCAGGAAGCTGTCCTAGGATGGCCGTTTAGAATAGGAAAAGTGACACGGAAACCCACGAGGGGAAATCCGGAAGCTGGGGTCTGAGGCAAACTGGCCGCATAAAATTTGAAGGTTCGGTTTTTGAGTTTCATGGACGGCCGCGGGAAGGCTCAGGCCCGGGAGGCATCGACGACTATTTCAGAGAATGGCCACGGTGAGGTTAAGCTCCGGATTGAGTTTCAAGGCCCTAAATAATCGATTTTTGATATTCTAAAGCATGGGTTTTTAGGGGAGGGCACCAATTTACCAAATTTCAAACCCAATTTTATATTTTCATGCTCAAGACCTAGAATTTCACAAAAAAAGAAGGATGAGGTGTGCGGACAACAAACCTACCTCAAGATCCCGAAGAATAAACAGTTGAATGCATGGGAGACGTTGGAAAAAGGCACTTGGACTGTGGGGCAAAAAATGTCGGACGCGAGGGAGCTCTTCAAATTCCTCTATCACTCAGTCGGTTGATAATGATGGTCGAAAAATTTGCTTAAATAGCTAAAATAGCCATCAATGCAGCCATTAAATTCAGTCGTATGGCTGCCAGAAAGTTGGTGAGTTTAAATTACAGACGGCGGCAGGCGACCCGAAGTCCGGTGGCTGGGAAGCTATCCAGCCAGGACCGTCAGAACGGCAAAGTGCAAGAGGAATTCCGGGAAGGGAAATCCAAGATCCGGGGTCCAGAAGGACGTCGGGCCGCTGCCATTTGAAACGGCAGAACTAGGACAAAAATTCAAAAGGGGAAACCCAAGTGTCCGGGCCCGGAGGATGCAGCGGATGCCAGAAGGCCATTCTGACAAGGGAAACCTGAATTGACCTTAGATTTAGCATTTTCAAAAGGGTCGATTTTGGTCAAGCTTAAAATATGACTTTTGGGAACGTGCTGACCTTTTAGGGCCCAAAAATGGGGCACACAAAATGAGGCAAAACAAAAGGGACCCGACAATCAAAAAATAGGAAAGAGAGGGTCCCCATTCCGAACAGGGTGTGTGTGCAACAGGCACAACAAATGGTGACTCTAATGGGAGAACACTCCTAGCATTCTAGAGATAAATATTCATATCGAACCCATGATCTCTGGTTTCACATACCTAAGCTAATTTTCAAAGCTGAACTAAGAACAGTTAAAGGAAGGCGGGATTGAATCCAGCTATGACTTCATCATGATGGTGTGTGTGTAGTGAGTTCATTTCCTTTTCCTCAGAGAGAGCACAAGTAACCACTGGTTGGAAGAGATAAGCTACATAGTTCATCTAACCCCAAAAGTAACCTAGACATTGCTCCACTGCCAATCAGGCATCCATAGCCAGGGCGGAGTTGTCGTTGTGACCCCACGAACATAGCTCTACTACCAGCTGGGCATCCATAGCCTCAGTAGAGATATTCGCACACCCATACGGTTGTCATTTTCACTTTGTTCATTCTTTTATTTGGATATTCATTTTCAGCACTTTTCTTTTTCTTTCTATTCAATCGCGTAAGCAATGAAGCTCACAATGGTCTTGGGAATCGCAGTGGTCACTAGAGCAGACTTTAGATTTTTCACTTATCCCTTCTTCCCAGTAGTCACCATACCATTCTTCGGAAGCATTAAAATGTGTTTTGTGTGTTCCATGATAAGAGCAAGGATTCAAGCAGATAGCCATTCTAGGTTAGTGCAAAGTTGAAAATCGATGCTTAGGAGCTTTCAGAGGGTAGCAGTAGGGAATGAGGGCTTATCTAGAGTACAATACAAAAGCGGATAGCAAGGAAAACTATCTATCGGGTCAAGCATGGCCACCACAGCAGAACAAGGAGACTCTTCCAAAATTAATACCAAAATAGTCGGGAAGCAGGCAAAACTAGAAGGCGAAGTAGGGAAACCTATCCTAACCTATGTACAAGTATTTACACAGATAACTCCAAAGAGCTCAGCCTTGGAAGTAATGCTTAAGATACTACCCGTTGACAGGCAATGGGACGTCTTCACCAATGAGAGTCTTCAGGCGGAAGGCATTATCTCCAAGGATTTCAACAATCTGAAAGGGGCCAAGCCAAAGCTTGTCGAATTTGTTGTGTCCCCCTTTCTTTTCATGGGCCTTGTCCTAGTAGAGGTCTAGATCAGAAATATAGAAGGCCTTAACTTTGGCTTGACGGTCGAACCATCGCTTGACTACGCCCTGATGTTTGGCAAAATTTCCTAATGCACGATCTCGTACTTCTTCAAGGTGTAGTAGCTCAATGAGGCGAGCTTCTCTACAGTCTCCTCCTTTGTAATAATCATTGACAAAATGGAGGGATGGGATTTTCAAATGTATGGGAAAGACGGGCTCTAAGCCATAGACTAGATGGTACAGGGAATCTTTGAGGTGGCTTTATGATGGGTGCGATCCGCCCACAGGGTGAAACGGAGTTGGGTATGCCAATCCTTGGGATTCCTGTCTAGGAGCTTCTTGATCACAATGATCAAGTTCTTGTTGGTGGACTTAGCAAGGCCATTGCCTTGAGGATAATAATTGGATGAAAATCTGAGGGTGATACCATAGTTAAAGGCCCAACTTGCGAATTTAAATGAACCAAATGCAGGGCCGTTATCGCATACTAGAGCATATAGGCAACCAAAATGATTCAAAATGAAACTTTCTAAGAAATTGGTTACTACTTCAGTTGTACATTGCCTACAAGTTATTGCTTCTATCCATCTAGTGTAGTAATTAGAAGTGGTTAGAATGTACTTGTGTCCCAAAAACGATGGACTTACCGGACCAATGAAGTCGAGACCCCATTGTGTGAAAGGCCTTACCTCCAGAACAGGTTGTAATGGGACAACAACATTCCTTTCTCTGGTGGCAGTAGTCTGGCACATGTGGCAGGTACAGACATGATTGTGAGCATCCTTGAAAATAGTGGGCCAATAATACCCAGCTCTCAATATCTGATGTGCAGTTGATAGACCTAAGCCATGGCTAGTTCCAAACTTATCATGAAATTCCTTAAGAATGCGGTCGACTTCCTCCTTTCCCAGGCATCTCAAATAGATACCTTCGTGATTCTTCTTGTATAATATGGCACCTTGCAACATGTAGCTGCTACTTTTCAGCCTAAGGGCTCACCTTTGGACTCCCTATAGGTGAGGCGGACATTTATGGTTCAGCAGGTAGTACACTATGTCATCATACCATTCTCTTGGGGAGACATCCTCTAGTTGGTACTGTTGTACCGTGAGTTTAGGTCCAGCATCAATAAATACCTCCACCATTGCTCAGGTGAGTTCCTGCCCTTTTACCAGCTTCATCAGCTGGATCTCCATGTCATATTCCTGCAGCAACATGATCCACTTTTCCCTTCGTTCGCCTAACTCATTCTGCATAAGTAGTGTTTTTACTGCGGGGTTGAGAACTATGGAAAAAACCTTGTTGCATAAGATATAGTGCTAGAATTTCTTGACTCTTTTAACAAGGGCATAAGCTTGTTTTTCAACATTATGATAGCACAGTTCGACATCCTTCAGGGGGGTGCTCATGAAATCGATTGGATGCTCGCTCCCCTCATCATCCTTTTGCATCAGAATATTGGCACATGAGTGATCTGAGGCAAAGGAGTATACATAAAAAGGTTTCAGGTAATTGGGGCTGATCAGCACAGGGGCATCAACAATTGCTTTCTTAATTTCCCCAAAAGCCTGCTTTGCTTCAGGAGTCCACTCAACCTTGGCATCTTGCTTCAGCATGGCATTGAGGGGCTTGACTATTTATGTAAAGCCAGTGATGAATTTGCGGACAAAGTTAATCTTTCTAAAGAAAGATTTTAATTCTTTCTTGTTGCCTGGCAGCTGTATTTTCATAATGGATTGGATACATTTGGGGTCGATAGAAATCCCCCACTCTGGAGCTTCCCCTCAGTGACCCCAAAGATGCACTTCTTTGGGTTAAGGGAAACCCCAAATAAGCGGCACCTCTCGAAGACCTTGCATAAGTCAGTGACGTGATTACCCCGTTGTTTCGAAAATACTATTAAATCATCCATGTAGATGATTATGCATTTTCCTATCAAGTACTTGAATGCAATATCCATGGCGCGCTGGAAAGTGGCGCTAGCATTGATTAGCCCAAACAACATTCTTCTATACGCAAACATTCCCCACTTGGTGGTGAACGTCGTCTTGTGTCGATCCTTGTACTACACCATAACCTGGTTATATCTCAAATATCCATTTAGGAAGGACATCATCTGGGAGTCATTTACTACTTGCAACACCTCATCCAATGAGGGTATGGGATAGTTTTTTTTCTCTGATGCTCAATTCAGATTACGAAAATCCACACACAATCTGATTTCTTCGTTTTTCTTTCTGACAAGAACCAGATTTGCTACCCATGTGGAGTGTCTGATCGGAAAGATGATCCTGGCTGACAGCAACTTCTATACTTCCTTATATATTATTGGCTCCAGTAGAATGTTGACAGGGCACTACCACTGCCGGAATGGTTTTGCATCTGGTCTGAGGGGGATAGTGTGCATGATAATTGACGTGTCATATGGTTTGAGGTTGTCATAGCTCCAGGCGATGACGTCGTGATATTTTCGTAGCACTTCTATAATATCCTTTCTTTCTTCACAAGCACATACCTTACTTATGAACACATTCTTGGCATTTCCATCTGTTCCTAGGTTGTGAGTGTCACATTGACCGCTAATGGTATCTTTCTTGGTTTGCTGATCCTAGTCTCTGATCTGATCAAGGTCGAAGATCTTCTCTAATTGAACCATTCCCCTAGGGATGGTGTTGGTCTTTAGATTGATGACCCCTTCTATGTCTAGGTCCGCCTCTTGAGGCTCAACCTCATCGATTATCTGGGTAGCAAACACATCCGAGCTAGTGATGAATTCCAAGATATGTTTGTCATTGTTGAATACCTGGAAGTTAGCTATGTTATCTGGCACTGACAGGACAGAGGTAAGCTCCATAGTGAATCTTCTGAGGTCAGATAGGGATAATGGTTGTAGTGTGCTTACCGTCTATGCCAGGGCATTGGTGGTATGATTCTGAGCATGTGGGATCAACTAAATGTTGAATGCATCCAACCCTTCCAGCAGATCCCATACACAATGTCTATAGTTAGTAAGTCTTCGATCATAGTAGGAATAAAGCTTTCTGACTTGTTTTATGACTAACTCTGAGTCTCCATACACTTGGAGCATCTTGACATCCTTTCTCAATGCCATGAAGAGGCCCAAGACCAAAGCTTTATACTCTGCCATGTTATTAGTGCAATAAAACTATAGTCTATGAGCAAAAAAGTATGACTTACCTTTGGGACTGATCAGTTCGAAACCTGCCCCAACTCCGTACTTGGATTTAGAACCATCAAAGTGCAACATCCAGAATCTAGGAGAATCCTTAGTCACAAGGCTGATAGATTTGGCTTTCACCCTCAACAGGGCCTTCATTTTGATGACTTCCATAGGAACCACAGGGATGAAACATATTTGTTTGTGTACTACTGACCCCATTTTATCCTTCGGAGTAGCCTATTTTTTAACCTATTCAATTGTTGTTTGGCACAAGCAGTAGTCAAATTCTGAGTGCGCAGCATTATGTACCATGCACCAACTAGGGAGCAAGAGTTCCTGGAAGCTCATTTGAGTTCCCAGATTGAGCTGGTCGTGCACACATTTCCCCATGAAATCTCAAAAACCATCGAGCAGCCTCAGACCATTGTTCTCTCCCAGCTCTTCATCATCGGATTCGATGAGCATCTCGGTGCTCTGAGAAACATTGGCCAAATTAGCAGGCAGGCTACATAGTAGGAGGAAAACCTCACTCATTCCCTCGTCTTTAGGGTACTCCTATTCATAAAGATACACCACTGGTGAATATTTTCCTAGACTCGTTTCAGCGTACAACACCTCGTTCGTGTTGTTGTACTCAGTAATCATAAATTTCATCCGTGATTCTCTATTAATCTAGATTTGATTGGGCATTCCCTTCCATGGTAGCCACATGTGCGAGTAGTCATTCGTGGCGTATCCATTCAAGGCCCTCATGAAATCCCTTCCTAGAATTATACCATACGTATTCGGGATATCGGCCACCTGTATGTCGATGGTTTGTTGGATCTGCGGATCAACAACAAATTGCATGGGTATCCTGTTGATCTCCCCCACTATGGTGATTTTAGTTTTATCAAGTTGTGTTACCTTTCACCGGGAGGGAGTTGGCATTATCCCGAGTGCCTTGCACATGCTCAGGGGCATGATATTGGTCGAGGCTCCTGAATCAAGCAAGCAATTATGGAGGTTCTTCCCGAACACACAGATGGTGGTCAAAAAGGAAGGAGTCTCGAATTTCCCTTGAACAACCCTCCAGAGACATCCACCTGAGTGACTTGACCTTTATCTTTTTCGCTACCCTTGTTTTGGATTGGTGTCTGATTAGCTGCCCTGTTGGGCTGCTTGTTTGCCTACTGACCTGCTAGAGAGTCAGCCTTACTGTTATAGATTTTCCTAACCATCGATTCACTTGGCTGATCACTAAAGGAGACCTTCTTTACCAGAATTTCTTGAGCTGACTCTTGTGATGGAGTCCCATTTATTATTCTGAAAAAGGCATTCTTGATGGTAGGTACCTTTAGAAGTTCGAATGCGGACACGCTTAGCTTCACCTTCTTGAATTATTCGGTAATATACTCCCCCATCTGCTCAATCTCTTGATCATGGGAAACATTTTGGGAGGAGCTGGTGACTTGGTTTTGGCTATTGTTATGCTATTTATTTCTGCTAAGATATCATGTGGGTGTATGTGGAAAACTCGGATTATTGTTTGCATTCAGATTGGGAGGGGTGCTGAAATTGTTTGGCAGGGTGGAGGTTGTGAAAGAACCTCCAGCTTGTCAGTTTCTAAGGTTGTAGGGGGTAGTCCACTGGTGAAACATTTGGACTTTGTCCTCCCTAGGCTCCTCTTCGTCATCTTTGGGACCATTATCTACTGAATTAAAAATTTGGGCTAAAGGGCTTTCGGAACTTACCTCTCTCATCACCTTGTGATTGCTTCAATCAACATTCTCCAATTTGGGGGTGTTGCATTCTGCCTTTGGGAAAGGGGCCTGGTTTAGCACCAGCACCGAGGAATCATATGGATCAGATGGAATAATGTCTCTGCATCTCGAATTGTCGATTGCATTTTGAACTTCTACTTGGAAAATCTTGGCTGCAGTTTGAAATTTTGGACAATCTAGTTCGGAATGGCGGCTCATCTTGTGTATGCGACACCAACCCGATAAAGCAGCCTCTGCCAAGTAGACTCCACTCATGGGGTTTTCATTATTGTTGTTGTTAGGTTGATCAAGAGGCGTGGGAACGCCGCCATTGCTGGGGCATGTATTCCATGTCCGATTTTTCCTTTGGAAGGGTCTTATGTCAAAGTTTTGACCCGGGTTCTGATTTCTGTCATAATTCTGCCCTGATCACGTGCTAGCCTCTCGATTGTCTTGATTTTCATGTTGATCTCGGTTTTCCCTATTAAGGCTGGCCTGGATGCTCTTTTGTGACGTCTATAGCTGGTTATTCTGATTTCTTAAGTGCATCATCTCAGTTGACATTTTCTTGATCATCTCTATAAGCTCGTCGATTCTATCCTTTTCGGTGTTGTTTGGTTGCGGTGCGACGTTCTGAAGGAACACAGGCTGTGCCACTGGTTGATTTTGATGAGCGGGTGGAAATTTCACCGCTTGAAGGTACGCAGGTATCTGAGGTTGTTGGGGATGCGTTTATTGCTGCTGAGGCAGCAAGTAATGAGATACTGGATATGCCTAATTCATTGGTTGCCCAGGATGCGGAACCATAGGTAGCTGTGGTACTGGATTTAGTAAGGGTGTTTGATGCTGCAAAGCTTGCATGAGTCCCTGTATCTATGTCGGATGCACAGTTTTCCCAAGGGAAGGTAGTGGACCAGATATATTCTATCCCAAATCTGTGTTGGCAATGATGGCTTCAACGTATGCATCGAACAACCTAGTGGGTGGCAGTCTCATCCTTTTCACCAAGGCCAAAGTAAGGTTGTCCAACGCTGCATAGTAAACATGTAGGACAACAACATCATTGAAAACATACGAGGCCTGCAGCCAAGTGTACGCTCTGTGGAAGTGATCATTGAATGAGCTGATTGGTTCATTGATTTTCCTTTGAACCGACATGAAGTGTCGGTAGGAATCTGCGAGGTTGATAGGGGTCTTGAACTTTTGCAGAAATGTATTTTTCAAAAGATCCCACATGTTGATAGTTCCCGCTGGTAAGTTGACGTACCAGTAGAAGGCCTCTTCCCCTAATGAGTAAGAAAAAATCCTGCAAGCTACATCCTCGTATATGATCTGCATAGTCTTTAGGGCAATTTCAAAAATCCTGACATGTTCTTCGGCCATCCTCTATGGATCCTGAGAATTGAACTTCGTAAATAAATTCTCAAGATTCTTTGGCATGTCATGGTAGAGGTTGAAGGTGAGAGGAGACGGGTTATTACCCAGCCATGCCATTGGAAAAGGCAGTGGAGGTGGCTGCACTAGACTGGTCTATGTCTATAACGGGGCAGCAGCAATTGGTGAGACAACAACAAGACTGGTGACTGTGTTTGGCTGAAAGGCAGCATTCAGCCCAAATGAAGTGGCAAGTTGGAAGGCTGTGCGGATTGGATGAGCGGAAGATGAATCTTCCAGTGAGGATGAAGGAGATGGAGGTGAAAGAGTAGTGAGCTATTCTACGGAATCGATGATGGATTGTTCCCCTCATTTAGCTCTCTTAGCTTGAGCAGGGGGCTGTAATTCCTGAAACTCTCCCTTGCTTGGGGTAGACCTCAAGACTCAGTGGAATCTCTCAGGCGAGAATGATCTAATTCGATCCAGCTTTATCCTTTGGGCCCTCCTTCTAACGCCATTTTTGTTGATGGTGTTTTTATGCACTTCACAACACAGGTAATACATAGGTGCATTACTTCTCTTGAAAGATAATCTTCCACAATCAAATTGCAGAACACTATCCCAAGGTCTCTTGGAAGTCAAGTCATGACGATGCATGGAATAAATCAGTTGTTTGATGTGATTTTGTTGGAATCACAAGGCGGTCTTACATGGTCAAAGCTGTAGGAGAATTGGGTCGATGAATGGAGTTTTGTGGATATGGAATTACTGTACCTTGTTGCAGGTTCAGGCAGTAGTCCTAGACTCCATTGTTTCGTCAGATTTGACTTTACAATGTGCAACGAACCTTAACACAAGTTGTTTCTAAAAAGAAAAGGAAAAGGGGCGAGAAGGAAGGAAGGTTCCCGGACCTGCAATTATCGATGAATAGTGATCATGGAGGTTCCTGCTGTGGATAGTTTCCTTAAACAAAATTTTACTTAATCTGAATTCTCACAATATCATGAAATCTATGCTATCTTCTAAGGACTGTAGATATTCATCATTCATTTTCCATGGAAATGTGAATAAAGATAAAGTTTGATGAGTAGAAATGAAATCAAAGTCCAGGCTAACTTTACACAATCATCTACCAACAGTAAATGACAAAAAGTATTGAGAAGGAAAGCATACACACAACAACAATCTTCAAAAACTAGAGACAACATACTAAATCTACCAAAGCTAATCTAAGGATACTAAAACAGCAAAGTAACTTGCAGCAAAGTTTCAACTAAAGGGAGAAGAATCATGAAACATGTGGAGAAACCCAGAAAAACACCAGAAAATGACCTTATTTTCTATTATAATTTCTGCAGCATGTCTTTAGAACAACTCAACTCTCTCAAAATGAGAGGAAGAGAGCCCTATTTATAGTTTTAAAAAAACAGAATGAGTGGCCAAGATTCGATTCTATTGTGTGGCCAAGATTCACTTTACAATAGGGTTTCACCTACCCCCAAATATATTACATTTATAAATTAATTCTTATCTTTTCCCTATTTCATCATCTAGTGACAACACTTTAGCAATTTCGTCCTTTAGCTATTTTCCCTTTGTTGTAGCTATTCTTCGAAGAACTCTTCATCGATGACAGGGTTGCCTTCACGCTTCTTCCACGCTGCATACTCTACAAAGTTCAGGATCAATGCCTGGAGCCTGTCCATCTCCATGATGTCTGATCGCAACACTTGCTAACTTCATTCCTGGGAATTTCTGACAAGTTTCTTCTAGTCCTCTTCATATTTGGTTGCATTATCCTTGAAAAGCTCTAACTGCGTGAAGGCATGGGCTGCAAAACTCATGAAATCCATGGTGACCTCAACTGACATCCCATCTTCCATGATTTTTAAGAAGTGGGGCTTTATACTTTCTGGATTGATCTCGACCACAGGCAACTCATACCCCATCATCAGTTTGAGGTACCGAGTGCACTCCTCTTTGGAATCCCTTGCCCATTTGATCTCTGGCGCTATCCGGTCCAAGATCTGCTCCAGCCTTTTCCTTCTGTGATTGAAATCTCGCTTCTAGACATCCACTAACCAGTGGTCATCATGTTTGAAAGCCAGGTCCTTTTCCAAGACATCGCTTGGCAACGCGAGTATGGCCTCGATCTTTAGGTAGGTAGCATCATGCTTCCTAGGAAACTCTTTGCAGACTTGCCTTGTACCCTCAAGGGTTCTTTGCACTTCTAGGAATTTATTTTTTGTTTGCATAGCCAAATTAATACCTGTGTTCCCCATGTCTAAGACCTACCAAAACCAATTTTCCATAGTCTTATCTAAGTTTCTTCTCTTTTCTAACTTGTTAATTTTTTCCTGAGATAGCAACTGTGGCAGAGCTGATGATGTGGTGGATTGTTCATCTGGGGATGACCACTGTTGAATATAGGCCATTAGATTGGCCACTTGTTCCTTGAGCTCCTCCTTTGAAATCTTATCTTGTTGGATAAGGTGTACCACCGTGGCGACTGACTCCTAGAGGTGATCAACCTTTTGTTCCCTCGTGGCTACTCCCAAGTTGATGGTGGAGACGTTATAAATTATACCTTGTTCTCCAACCATTGGTGTGGTTATCTGTACCGCCCTTGATCCTGAGGCATCCATGGTTACCTTTGATCTGATCTTCAGCTTCTTCTCTTTCCTGGTGCTTATTTCTACTCTGGCCATAATGGCTTCCAGCCTTGCCTTGGGATCCTTTAAGGTGGGAGTCTTTTTCTTTAGCTGCCTCTGCAGCCAGTCGGGTACTTGGGGCTCTTCCCTAGGTAGTTCACTTCAAGTCCCGCTATCCTTCTTCTCAAGCTCAATAGTTGTAACAACAAGAGCCTTCTCCTTAGTCCCCATATCTTCTTTCTCCTCATCAGAGTCTTGTTCAATCGTTTCATGTATAGTGGGGGACTCAGTATGCAACTGCTCTTTGGGTGGATCTTCTTTTTCGGCATCCCCCTCTTCTTCATTTTGATTATATTCATGCTCTTTGGGGTTCTCCTCCTGCTCATCCTCGTGGAGGGATGCTTCCTTGTCATGCTCTAGGGTTTGGCCATGTCCCTTAGTCGGAGACCCACTGCCCTCAGTCTCTGGAGCAAAACTTTTTGCTTCACGTGCAAGCTGGTCCTTGGCTTCTTTATCCTCAATCTCTTTGAGCTGCTTGCCCCACTCTGCATTGAGCTCAGGATCATTTGATTCTTAGATTAGTTCAGCATCGAGGTCCTCGCTACCTTCACTGGAAGACTTGTAGGCCACCTCTTCTATCTCCTGACATTTGAACAATGGATGTTCCTGGTACTCAAATTCTTCATCCTCGGCGCCTTCGCAGCCTCTAGTTGCTTCCACTCAAGCTCATCTAATATTTGTATTGCCACTTTCATCTTCGGTGGTTCAGTAGAGGGAGAGGGAGCTGGAGCATAGTCCATAGCTTGAGCTATTGCAGCCTAAACCATTGGATCAGTAAGCATCCCCGAAAGCTCAGATGGTACATTTTGCATTTACTTCACAAAGGACTCCGGGAGGCTAAGGGCAGGCATCATAGTAGTGAAAGCATAGGGAAGGGAAGGAGACATAGAGGAAGAGGAGAATGGCGAGGTTGTGGTGGATGATGAATCCACAGGAATAATCTGCAAGATTGGAGGAGTGGAAGCAAGGTGGACGGAGATGTCCACCGCAGGCGGGGAGGAAGCGGAAACTGCAAGCGAAGTAAGTGGGGTAGGGATAGCAGCAGTAGCAGCAGTAGTAGCAGTGACCGTAGTAGGCGAAGACCTTGGCGAGTTAGATCCTTCTTCCCCCATCCTATGGAGTGGATCCTTGAACATCACAGTCGTCCCCGTGGCCCCAGTTGTTTTTCTCTTCTTGGAAGGCTCGGGCTCAGAAGCATTATTGGCATAGACCTTTGGCTTGGGCAGCTGTTCACTGGCCTCCTTTCTCTTCTTGGTCTTGACCTTTGGCTTGGGCAGCCACTCCACCCTTGGAGCCACTTGGTTCACTTACATGTTCACTTGTAAATTTATTAAATGTCAAGGCAACCCCTTGTTGTTTGAATTGGGCCAACTTTTGGTCGATCCATTCCCTTGTTCGGATCTCAACGGGCTTAGTGAGTATGTTGATGTCATCAAGTTTTGGTTCATTCCAGTCAATCGCAGGAAGCAGCAAATTGGCAATGGCATCACATCCTAGGTCGATCATCGTGTCCTCATCCTCCTCAACCTGGTCAGGGATTGGACACAAGTTTATCCTTTGCACATAGATGGTAGTCATGTGCATGTAGTACCGCAACCGCACCTCAAGATCATCCTTGCAGTTGGCCCAAAAGTCTTTGATGTTATGGAGGTGGGCATACTCTCATCCTAGTGCCTTCCTGATGTGTTCGTATGGGTCCGTTTGAGGCCAAGCAGTATATTGACGAAAGTGGTATTTGGCCAACTCCCTTTCTGAACACCCCACACACTAGGAGGTATGAATTTTGTACATTCCTCGGTTGAGCCCAATGGGGTAAGGCATGTCTGCTAGATTCTTGTTACTCAAGATGTTATGAATGTGCCTCAGTTGCCATGTCAGCTCCAAAAGAATAATTCGTTCATTGGGGTACCGGGGCAGCTTGTTTGGTCTTTTCATAAATCCCTGGGCACGTATGTACGTGAACTTTAGAAATTGAATGTAGAGGAAGGCATATTGCCTGAGGAGGGCCCTAGCACTGTGTGAAACTCTTCTCTAGAAGTCACCCCCAAGGGACCGAATGATGTGGGTGATGAATGCATCATTCACCTGACAGTAATCCCTCTTGAAGTTTCAGAACTGTAGCAGAGGGTACTTATCATAAGGCTTGAGTTCCACCCTTGATGGATCACTAGGCACCACCGCCAATCCTTGATAATGCCACCGATCAGCAAGGGAATACACCAAGTAGGAGGTCATGAAGAACTTGGAGGTCTTCTTCATGGTTGTAAACTGCTCGTGGATGCAATCACTAATTATCTCTCCCCAATAGAAGGCGATGTCATCGTCGCGGAGAATCTTCTCTACAAAATAGAACATCCACTCTTGGAAGAAGGCTGTAGTAGGAAGGCCCATTACTCGGCTTAGCAAAGTTACGACGTCATGGTAATCCTTGAAGAAATCGCTGCGAAAAAGCTCATGAGGAAGCTTACCAGCACTACCCCATTTATCCTTTAACCAATACTAATTGATGAGCTTCTTGCGCCTCAATGGATCCTGCTCCCATAGTTCCTTGCATTCCTCCATGGTGGGGGTCTCCATGCTCTTGAAGGCAGGAATGTGGAAAGTTGTTGTTATACCTAATGGGGACATGTCTGCAAGGATATTTCTGTCCTAGTCCACTATGGTTTGGGTCTCCTCTTGATATGCTTCCACGCATGCCATTACCAGTTCTGGGGCCACCAAGGCTAGTAGGAAACCTGCAGCCTTAGCAATTCCACTGCTCTTTATCAACTTTGTGTTCTCTGTTTTGGGATTCATTTTGACTCTCTATATGAATTAATCAACATCGACCTGACCGATGTTAGTATCCGTGACATCTCTCCAAAGGGTGGTGATCCTGGATTATATGGGGACACCTTGGAACTTGTACTTCATCAGGTCCTTGTCCTCCTTGCCTCGAGGTGTCTTGGCTATTCTTTTCCCTTTCTCCTTGGAGGCACCAGAAGTTTTTGCACTCGATTCCATAAATCCGGCATAAAGGACGTGAATCAGTAATAATAAACATGACAAAATGGATCCAGACAAGTCCCTACACATCAAGATTAGCTCTACAATCATTATTCATATTTAAGAAGCATGTAATACTTGATACTTCGTCATTAGCAAGTAAGGCAGACAAACCGGGTTCCCAGGGCCGGAATTCCCTTCACAGAATACCGTTTGAAAGGGACAATTAAAGGTGGAACTCCTAAAGGCATTTCTCGGAGTTGGATTTGGTCAATTGAAGGTTGTCGTGAAGGAAGGCCTAATCTTAGCAAGTGGGTAGAAATCCGTTTTGGATTTGGAGGCCATTTGATCCTTTATTTGGGAGTTCGAGCATCAGATGTAGGACATTCGTTGGAAACGGCGCAGGGGAGATGGAACTCCGGGCGTCGGAATCCGGGTCTTAGATTGGCATCGCCGGGAAGCGGCTATGGGCCAGCCGTTGGAAATGGTGAAATGGAGGCAACAATCCAAGGGAGGAAATTCAGAAGGCAGTCTTTGGAGATGGTCAGAGGACTCGGGAGAGCCAGGCGGTGAACAACAGATCGGGACCCGGAGGTCGGGAAGCTGTTCTGAATTCGCTATTAAAATGACGCCAGTGGAACGAAATCTTGGGAGGGGAATTCTGGTGGTTGGAATCCAGAAGAGGCTTGGGCCTCAAATGCTCACCTAGATTTTGGTTTCAGCGGGAGTAGACCAGGGTCCTAGAGGCGGGAAGACGTCCCAGGACGGCCATTTGGAACAGTGAATGCGACACGGAATTCCAAGGAAGGAATTCCAGAGGTCGGGGTCCGGAAGGCACTTGGATGCTAGATCATTCAGGTAAGTTTGAGATAGAGGGTGCACAGCCAGGGCCCGGGAGCCGGGAAGATGTCCCAGGATGGTCGTTTGGAACGACGAACTCTAGACGGAATCCCGAAGACAGATCTCCGGAGATGGAAATCTGGCCTGGGTTCGGATGTTGGCTTTTTCCTGAATTTTGAATCGGACCTCACGAGGGTCCAGGGTCCGTGGTCCAAGAGGACGCTCAGGACAGGCCGTTTGGAATAGTGAAGTTGCTATAGAATCTTGGGAGGGGAACTCCGAGTGTCCGATCCTGAGGACAGTTCGATTCCTTGTTAATTTTAATTTTGAAGCTCGATGCGAACGTCATGTGGCTAGGGTCCGGATGTCGGGAAGCTATCCCAGGACGGCCATTTGGAACAGCGAAAGCAACATGGAAACTCGCGAGGGGAAATCGAGAAGCCAGAGTCCGAGGCAAACTGGCCGCATAAAATTTGAAGGTTCAGTTTTTGAGTTTCACGGACGGCCACGGGAAGGCTCGGGCCCGGGAGGCGCCGGCGACTGTTCCGGAGAATCGCCGCGGTGAGGTTAAGCTCCGGATTGAGTTTTAGGGCCCTAAATAATTGATTTTTGATATTCTAAAACATGGGTTTTTATGGGTGGGCACCAATTTACCAAGTTTCAAACCCAACTTTACATTTTCATGCTCAAGACCTGGAATTTCACAAAAAAAAGAAGGATGAGGTGCGCGGATGACAAACTTACCTCAAGATCCCAAAGAATAAACTATTGAATGTGCGAGAGACATCGGAAAAAGGCACTCAGACTGTGGTGCAAAAAATGTCGGACGCCGAGGAGCTCTTCAAATTGCTCTATCACTCAGTCGGTTGATAATGACGGCTGGAAAATTCGCTTAAATAGTTAAAATAGCCATTAATGCAGCCATTAAATTCAGTCGTACGGCTGATAGAAAGTTGGTGAGTTTAAATTGCAGATGGCGGCGGGCGACCCAGAGTCCGGTGGTCGGGAAGCTGTCCAGCCACGACCGTCAGAACGGCAAAGTGCAAGAGGAATTTCGAGAAGGGAAATCTGGGATCCGAGGTTCGGAAGGATGTCGGGCCACTGCCATTTGAAATGGTAGAACCAGGACAAAAATCCGAAAGGGGAAACTTGAGTGTCTAGGCCTGGAGGATGCAGCAAACGCCAGAAAGGCATTCTGACAAGGGAAACCCAAATTGACCTTAGATTTAGCATTTTCAAAAGGGGCGATTTTGGTCAAGCTTAAAATATGACTTTTGGGAACGTGCTGACCTTTTAGGGCCCAAAAATGGGGCACACAAAATGAGGCAAAACAAAAGGGACCCGACAATCGAAAAAGAGGAAAGAGAGGGTCCCCGTTCCGAATGGGGCATGTGTGCATCAATCATGAAGGCAAAGAATTTTGAACTCAGAATAGTGAATCTTGTTCAAGATAAATCATTTAAATTAGATAGATGAACTACTCCTGATAATTGATTTTGACACATGCAAATGCTCATTACTAAAAGAAACAAGGAGAAGAGAAATAGATTGTCATCACAATAATCAAGAGATTTCACCCAGAATATTAGCAAATTGGATTTGAAGAGATTGAGGAATTTGACATCACAACAGAGATGCTCATTTCTAAAAGAAATGAAGAGAAGAGAAGCAGATCACCATGACAATAATCAAGAGATTTCACCCATAATTTCAATGAATTGGATCTAAAGAGACTAAGGAATTTGACATCAAAACAGAGGAATTTTTGCATCTCATCTTTGCATCTAGTAATTGTTTTATTCTATTTTTCCATTACAAATACATTTTGTACTGTATATCCTCTCATTCAAAGTACTCTGCCACATTTATTGGTGATGTTAATTTCATTATATTAGATGTTTTAGTAAATGAAGTCTCATTATAGTAAGTGAGTATAGTTCTAAGATCTTTTAATGGACCATATTCTAACAAACATAAAAAGGATGATTTTTCTCTGTCATTTTGTCAATCATCAACACATAAAAAAATAAAAATGATGATATGTAAGTCGTTTTCCCTTCAAACTTCTAAGGTTATATTGATTAAAGTTTTGGAAGTGATGTTTGATTATTTGTGTTGCATGTTGATCCTAGAATTTAGCTAGGAGCAGGAGCCAAAATCTAAAATTCACAAAGTTGTTTTAGTTACATTTTGGTTGCTTGCTTCTAGATTAATTTTGTAACTGTTATCCTTTACCTCTATATCTACACTAATAAAATATAGTGCAAGTATGAGATGCACATCATTGTGAATTCCTTACTATTCTAGGATTTCCTTTAAATGGAGCTAGCTTTTAGGCCATTTCACTTTGTTTTTTCATCCAACTTAATTAACTAAGGAATAGTTTACATTTTTTATTTTGGATGCAAGAAGTTTTGGTAGTTTAGTGTTATCAACATTTGTCTATGGAAAATTGAGATGGATTCTGGTTAGCTCAGTGTCCACATCATTCTACCAAAACCTTTCTCAAATAAAATGTTGTGGAATGACACTTAGAATAACCAAGAGTCTTCTTGAGAATCTAATAGTTCCACTCTCTCTCTTGAACCAAGTATTACAAAATTTCCCTACTGCTAATAACCTCTTGCAATATGGAAGCCTTCCTTTTTGCATCATATGATATCCAATTGCTAAATCAAGAGTATTGTTTTGTCTATTTAAGCTTATCAATTCCATGGTGAAATAGAAACTATTTACTACTATGTTGATTTTGACTAAGTTATTAAGATGCTCAAAGATTTACATGATAATTTCACAAGCGAAATTTCGATAAAAAAATTGATGCCCTTCATTTGATAGTTAGTAGTATAATTTTATGTGAATTTTTTATCTGATGCCAAAAAATATCATAACCAGAATATTAGTGATGATCTAGTCTATGCACAGGGAAAGGCCGATAGAATGAAACTTGATATAGATCTTCATATTATTGGAGCATTTAATATTCTGCAATCAACAAAACTGTCAGCTCAGCCCCCATGTTAGATAAAGACTTTTCAAGTTGCAGCCAACGTATACCTCCAACAATAAATTGAAGCGCTTCCTACAGCCAACGTAAACTTGCAGCTGCCTGCCAGCATTAAATGGAGTTAGGTAAATTTGAATTTGAACTTAGCGCTCATTCTCATGAGTTGAAACAAGACAAAAGGAATGTTTTGTATTTGTTGGAGTTAGAAGAAGAAGTTAGTTTTTGTATTGAGGGTTGAACCTGCATCAGCAGTTGAAGTGGAGAATGCTCAGCATAGAACAGTGACAACAATAGCACAAAATCAATGTTTTAGTAGATGCAACGCATTGTCAGCTACAATTACAGGATTGTAGTAGCTTTATGATTTTGGTGTGAGTTTAGCACCTCTTATATTGGACATCTGTCAAAGTAGTTTGGTTTTATTTTTGTTCATGTAAATTAGAGAATGTCGTCTGTGTTTTTGTATTTTGTGAAGCAAAAAGGAATATATGCAAATCTTTTGTTTGTGTGTTTAATTATGTTGTCAAAGTGCATATTCTGTGTTATTTTTTGAGTCTATCCATTCAGTCACAGCACTATGTTTGTTTTATTTGCACCCTTGCCTCCCAACAAGTGGTATAAGAGCCCTATTTTTCTGGGCAACTAGTTAGTTAGTTTGTTACTGTGGGTAAAGCCCTAGGTTATCTAGGCATTGTTTATTTGCTCAGATTTGAGAGTGAGAAATATGGCAGGAGGTGATAGCAAAGGTTGGCAGCAGCCACCAAACTTTGATGGGCAAAATTATGACATATGGGCTAAGAAGATAAGAACCATCTTAGTTGCAAATGACCTATGGGAGTTGGTCATAAATAAGTTCATTAATATCATAGCCCCAAATGTATTTTTAGCCCTTTCAAATGCACAAAAGAATCAATTGAAGGAGACTTGAATGAAGGATGAAAAATCCCTCAGAGGTAGCCTTGAGTGAGGCTATTTTCCCATGTATTGCAGCATCAAACTATGCAAAACAAGCTTGGGATATATTACAAAATAGTTATAAAGGGACTAACAAAGTGAGGTCAGCTAAGTTGCATCTCTTAAGAAGAAATTTTGAGACTCTACGAATGAAAGATAATGAGTCCATTTCAAATTATCACACTAAAATTTCAGCCCTGGTCAATCAGCTGAGAATCAATGGAGAAACAATGGAAGAGCAAAGGATTGTTGAGAAAATCCTAAGAAGTTTGCCTACTAAGTTTGATTATGTAGTCATTGCCATTGAAGAGGCAAAGGATTTGTCTCAGATGACTTTAGATGAGTTGATGGGTTCACTACAAACCCATGAGCAGCAATTGAACAAATCTGCTCCTTCCCTAGAGGAAACATTCAAAGCTCAGACCAATGGAAGAGGTCGGTGAAGAGGAAAAGACAATAGAAGTAGAGTTCAAAGAGGTAGAGGCAAAAGTAATTCTAGAAGAGGAGGTTCTGACAACACAGAGGAGCCGAGCAACTCACAGTTAACAAACTAGTACTAGAGGAAGAACAACAGTTCGAATCAAAGGAATGACAAGAGCAATGTGTAGTGTTATTACTGTCACAAATATGGCCATTATGCTAGTGAGTGTAGAAAGAAGCAAAGTGACCATGGAGGCTAGAATGCTAATGTAGCAAATTAACAAAAAGTTGAAAATGACAAACAATCCAATATTTTCATTGTTTGCAACCTTGTTGAACGTAATAGTGAGGAAGTATGGTACTTGGACAGTGGATGCAGCAACCACATGACTGGTAACAAAAACTTCTTTGCCTCCATTGACAATAGTATAAAAACTGAGATCAGAATGGGAAATGATGAGAAGGTTCATGTGATGGGAAGAAGTGTAGTCGGCATCCAAACCAAGAATGGTGAAATGCGGAAAATCCAAGATATTTATTATGCCCCTGACATGAAACATAATCTATTGAGCATTGGACAAATGGTCCAAAATGGCTACAAAATCTTGATGGAGAATGGAAAATGCAAGATATTTGATAGAGGAGGCAACAAAAGAGTGATGGTAGCCATGCAGATGATGAGAAACATAATGTTTCCTCTTAGGATGCACATAATGTCTGTGACAACAACAACAGATGATCAGCAACATCATTGTTCTCCGACACTCACAACAATTGACAGTCAAACAACAGTTTTCTTTCAAGACAGTCATAAAAGACCCAACCAAACTATGGCATTTAAGGTATGGGCACTTTAGCTTTTCTAGTTTAAGTTTATTGTCTAGGAAAGGAATGGTTAGGGGTTTACCATCTATTGTAGAACCTGATGGCAAGTGTGAGGCTTGCATCTTAGGAAAACAACATAGGCAACCTTTCCACTCTGGGTATTCTAGGAGAGCAAGAGCTCCATTAGAATTAGTGCACTCAGATTTTTGTGGACCCATGAAAACCCCCACATTAGGAGGAAATACATATTTCATGACTTTCATAGGTGATTATAGTAGAAAAATATGGGTCTATTTCTTGAAAAACAAATCAGAAGCCTTTGAGAAGTTTAAGTGGTTTAAGGCAGCAGTTGAAAAGGAGAGTGGTCATTCTATCAAAGCCCTTAGGACAAATAGAGGGGGAGAGTACATATCCAATGAATTCCTAAATTTTTCTAGGGATGAGGGCATTCACAAACAATTCACAACTAGGTATACTCCACAGCAAAATGGACTGGTCAAGAGGAAAAATAGGACCATTCAAGATATGGCAGCAAGTATGCTGAAAGAAAAAGGACTGTCACAAATATTTTTGGGAGAAGCTATAGAAATAGTAGTCTATATACTGAATAGGTGCCCCACAAAGCTTGTCTGTGATAGGATTCCACAAGAGACACAGACAAACAACAAATGGAGTGTTGAGCACCTAAGAATCTTTGGGTGTGTGGCATATGCATTCGTGCCAAAAGAGAAGAGGCAAAAATTTGATGACAAATGAGAGAAATGAATCTTCATAAGCTATAGTGAGGAATCAAAAGCCTACAAATTGTACAATCCCATCACCAAGAAGGTTGTGATAAGTAGAGATGTTACTTTTATTGAGAATGAAGCATGGGATGGATCGGTGGATGACACCACAAGTCTTTTAGTTACAATACCCCTTGATGATGATGAAGCTCTAGAAGACAACTTAGGGGGAGCTCAAGAGAGCAGTAGCTTAGAGACAAACTACCATAGAGCATTGGAAAATAGCAGCTCTGGTGATGTGTAGCAAAACAGTAACAGTTCTGGCACTGTTCAGCAAAACAACAGCTTTGGACAGAGACAATAGTCTAGCAACTCTAGAATTCAGCAGAACAGTAGCTCAGGCAGTCAGCAGTATAGTATCTCTAGAGGTCAAAGTAGCAGTAGTTTGGAAGAAAATTCAGACCCTACACTTGCATCATTGATGCCACGTAAATCAAAGAGTTTGAGGGAGATCTATGATAGCACACAACATGTTGATTTTCATGAAAATTTGGATTTTTCACTATTCTCCTATAGTGATCCAACACACTTTGAGGAAGCGGTGAAAGAAGAGAAATGGTGTAAGGCCATGGATGAAGAGTTGGATTCTATAGAGAGGAACCAAACATGGGAGTTGACTGATTTACCCAAGGGTAAACAAGTGATTGGAGTTAAGTGGATCTATAAGACCAAGTGTACAGTTTAAGGGAAGATTGAAAGACACAAGGCAAGGTTAGTTGTGAAAGGGTACAAACAACAGCCCAATATAGATTATGATGAGACATATGCACCACTTGCAAGGTTGGAAATAGTGTGGATAGTCATAGAAGTTACATCACAACATCAGTGGAAGGTGTTTTAGATGGATGTAAAATCAACCTTATTGAATGGAGTGTTGAAGGAGGAAGTGTATGTGGAGCAGCTGCCTAGTTACGAAGTCCCAAGGCAAGAGGACAAAGTGTATAGGCTCTGAAAATCTCTTTATGGGCTGAAACAAGCACCTCGCGTGTGGTACAATAGAATAAATGCCTATTTATTGAGCAATGGATTTTTCAAGAGCAGCGAACGTACACTCTACATAAAAGCAACACAAGGTGACATTTTAATTGTTGTTTTATATGTAGATGATCTTATTTTTACTGGTAACAGTGACAACAGAATTGCAGATTTCAAAGAGGTGATGAAAAATGAGTTTGAGATGATGGATCTAGGTTCGTTGAAGTATTTTATTGGGATAAAAGTTCAAAAAACAATGCATGGAATTTTCATTTCACAATTTAATTATGCCAAACAAATTTTAAGGAGGTTCAAAATGAATAACAAAAAACCTACCCCCACACTAGTAGCAACAGGTCTGAAATTGCACAAGATTGACAACAATAAGGATGTGAACCCAACCCTCTACAAGAGTATGGTTAGAAGTTTGATGTATTTGACATCAACTAGGCCTGACTTGATGTATGTTGTAAGTTTGATATCTAGGTTCATGGAGGAACCTAAGGACACGCATTGGCAAGCAAGAAAAAGGATTTTGAGGTATGTTAATGGAACAACAAGATATGGCATCATGTATGGTGCAACTAATGAGTTCAAGTTGGATGGATTCATGGATATTGATTGGGAAGGAAATGTGGATGATAGGAAGAGCACATCGGGATATTTCTTCAACATGGGATCAGGTACAATCTCATGGCCATCGAAGAAGCAGCTGATTGTCTCTCTCAGTACAACAAAAGCAGAGTACATAGTGGAAAATGCAGTAGCTTGTTAGACTATTTGGTTGAGGAGGATCCTTGCAGATTTATAGCAACAAGTTGAAAGCACAATCATTCATTGTGACAATGTGTCCTCCATAGCGCTGACAAAGAATATGGTCTTCCATGGGTGAAGTAAGCATATCAAGATCCAATATCATTTTATAAGAGAGGTTGTAGAACAAGGTGAGATAGAACTTTAGTATTACAGATCCAAGCAGAAGCTCACCGATATCTTCACCAAGGCATTGCCAAAGGATATTTTTAAACACCTAAGAGATAGGCTTGGCATTATGGAAAGCTTCGAAGATCAGCTCCAGAAGGAATCTTCAAAGTGACAACTGACTTGCAAATTAAGGAGTGTTGGAACATTTAATATTCTGCAGTCAGCAGAACTGTCAACTTAGCCCCCACGTCAGATTAATACTTTTCAGGTTGTAGCCAGCGTATAACTCCCACAATAAATCTGGTAGGTATTTTTGAATTTGAAATTGGAGTGCTTCCTACAGCCAACGTAAACCTACAGCTACCTGCCAGCATTAAATGGAGTTAGGTAAATTTAAATTTGAACTTAGCACTCATTCTCATGAGCTAAAGCAAGACAAAAGGAGTTTTTTGTATTCATTGGAGTTAGAAGAAGAAGTTAGTTTTTGTATTGAGGGTTGAACTGCAGTGGTAGATGAAGTGGATAATGTTTAGCACAGAATAGTGACAACAATAGCACAAAAGGAATGCTTTAGCAGACACAACGCATTGTTAGCTATAGCTATAGGATTGTAGCAGCTTTATGATTTCGGTGTGAGTGTAGCACCTCTTGTATTGGACATCTGTCCAAGTATTTTAGTTTTAATTTTTTTCATGTAAATCAAAGAACGTCCTCTATGCTTTTTTATTTTGTGAAGAAAAATGGAATATATGCAAATATTTTTCTATGTGTTTAGTTCTATTGTCGGAGTGCATATTTTGTGTTATTTTTTGAGTATGTCCATTCAGTCACAGCATTGTGTTTGTTCTATTTTCACCCCTACCTCCCAACACATATGAGGTACATAATTACACGTGCTATTATTTTATCTCTCATGCAATAGGTGAAACTCAACATGAAGATAATGCAAAAACTTCGGGAGCACAAAATTTGTGACACAAATAACATTAAATTAAATTTAAATGTGACCAAGTATTGGGTAGTCTAAATCTACCTCCATTATCTGCAATGTGTGCTCGATTTTGATAGTATGATCATTACCTTATTTTCTTATATATCAGAATTTATGTATAGATCACTTTTCAGATAATAAGGTATATTTTATTTGATGTTTGGGTTGAATTTGACATATCAAGTAAATCATAACCAACTTTTAAAACCAAATCACTTTCCTCTACTATAAATGAGTGATTCAATGGTCCCCTCTGTTCAAATATCAAATACTCGTGTAGTTTTTTTTTGAATTTACAGTGGTAACTTGTTTTAAAAGTCAAATTCTAATATATATGTTTATATATAAGAAGTAAGGCTTATTAAATTATTTCATGAACTTAGCTTTTTCTAGTAATTCTAAATTCTATCAAACATATCTACATCTTGCATACCCTATTATTATTGATGATATTATTGTACTTCATGAGTAGATTTTTTGAAGCATCATATTGAATGGTTAATATACTTCATAAATTCCCATGCTACTTACAATTGACTTTAACTCTTTCCTTTGTTGGTATTTGTGTAAAATGCATGTCCATTGATGAATTGATTTGGTCCTTTGAAGTTTAAATACAATTTAAACTTTATCCTATGAAGTATCATATCCAATGTTTTCAATCAAACAATATCACTCATTTATATCTCCAATGAAATTATCCTACATGTATGCTCAATCTTTGGAAAAAGAAAATGGAAATACATGGTATATATATAGTTATTAAGTTGAGAAGGCTAATGCTTGAGATCTTATTTATGAGCATGAAGTATTAAAGATGAGATGAGGAACTCAAGGAAGTCAAGCAACATCTATACAAAATTATCTTCAATCATTATGTCATTCAAGGCATAGAAAAAAGGAAAGTGTTTTTAGTACACAAGGTGACATGACATCTAACAAGGTACAAATATCTATTATAACCATTTAAGTTCAAGTTTCTCTTGAAAGGTCAAGTATGTCGATTTGAATGTTATTTACATAAGTAATAGACAATTCACTTTTACAAATACATGATATCAAGATTTTCTTATCTCACTTTTGTTCGTGCCTTACTTCAGTAATGGATTCTTGCTTTAGGAAAGGTATGCAATTCATTCATTGAATATATTTATTTCTAAACCCTTTGAATAAGGGAAAGTAAATTGTTTTATTTAATGGGAAACTTCTCTAGTAGATGGATCGCCGTAAATAGCTTAAATTTTAATCTTAGAATGTAACTTCTCTATTGGATGGCTTGCTTCCAATCTAGTATTTCTTGTTTTCTTTAGTTATATCTTAAATAAAATTTCTCTATTGGGTGGCTTGTTGTCAATAGCTTTCTTGTTATCTGCTAACTTTCTTTGATTTCATTTAGCAATGCAAACACCATATGCTCTCACATCACCTCAATAGGGATCTTGGTGATTAGAAAGTGGAAGGGAGGTATTTCCATATTATCCTTTCATATGATTTGTTATCTTTATTTAACTTTATTGTTTAGAATAACTTATCAAGTTTTAGAGTTCTTGTTTTCCTCATGGGTGGTAGTTGTCGGGAAATTGTCTAGGAGTAGGGGCCCTAGAAAGGGTTACTTACCCATGAACTTGTTGATTAAAAATAAAATTAAGGTATTCCTATACTCAAAGGGGCTTAATAAGTTGTATCCCACCTTCTTGCTCAAGGGTTTGGCTATATTATACATGGCTTCACGATATCAATATAGAAGGGTGGTGAGTAAGTTTTATTTGATGTTGCATCTTTTAAATGATTAGTCAATATGATTGAATTGTAATTTTATTTTTCATTGTAATGGGGAACTTATTTGGAATGAAATTTTATATTACAGTAAATGAAATTTTTATGTGTAAATTGGTCATTGTAAAATAAATGTTTAAAAAAATAATCTTAGAAAATTTGAGTTTATTTGACTGGGTTATAGTAGCGATAGTCATTCTATCGCCCAATTCTGATACATGCATACATATAGTTTTATTGATGTTGTTTTTAAAACAAGACTTTCACCTACATATGGCATGTGCTTTATATATGCGCCATAGTTACTTTATGACTTTTCAAATGTATATAACCACTATATATATTAATATATATATATATATAATATAATGCTTATCATTATAGTATATATATTTGGATATTAAAATCATTGATTAATATTTAAATACATTAACAATTATATATGTATATATATTATAAACATATATATTTATTATATGTACATATATATTCATCAATGTATATATACATGTAAATGCATTCATTATCATATTTCAATATGATGACTCATGTATGTATCGATGTATTTATATATATACTTATATTAAATATATACATACATATATATATGATGATCAATTAATCTCATCGACAATACATATATATACGTATATTTAATATACATATATACGTACCCACACACATATAAGTACAAAAGAATAATCATTCAAATATCACAACTCATGAAAAGGAATTTAATGTCATAACTCAAATGGAAAAAACTATCACAAGGGAATCATAAACAATAACCCTATCTTCCTATCAACCCAAAGGAAATCAAAGACCAAAACATAAACATACGACCAAGAGTTTACTTACCAAATCCCAAACTAACTTGACTCAACTTGACCAAACTAGCATGTGAGTGTGTGATAGCTCAAATAGGCAAATCAAGGATTACCAAACCAAGATCTTCTCCTGAGTGATACTTCCCCTCTCTTCCAGAGGCTCAATTATTTTCCTACATCCAACTTAGTGTGTCACAAAGGTAGTTAGTCGATCACTTGAAATTCATTTTCTTCATAAATCATTTACATCATCAAAGAATTAAAGCAATAATATTGAAACACATATTTATTCATCATATTTTCCATCAAAATATACAAAACATATTCATGCATTAAAACATTTGGTAATTAGGTGCAACATATCAAAGTCACAATTTTGCATTTAATATTATTTTTACCCATAAAAGTAAAAGTAACCTGGTAATTGAGAAACTCTTGTGTAACATACTTCCCCCCTTATGAATCATCATCCTCGATGATTTAAAGTACTAGAACATATAGATAAATAAAAATAAAGGTTTTTACTTTCGACTTTCTAAATCGTACCAGAAATAGGTAAATTTCATTAGTAACAAAATAATCTCCCCTCATAGAAATTCCCTTGGTAATCCTTTCCTTACTGAACCTTGCATTGAGTGACTCTACTAACGCTTTGGAAGAACTTGTGTGCTTCAAGAAAAATTTCTCTCTAGAGAACTATTCATCATAATTATATTGGTAACAACTTAATATGTACATCATAAGTACAATAGTGACTACATCCTACATGACACCTATACCATAATGACTGTAAAAACATGTTGTCATTGGCTAACACACACTTATCCTTAGTGTAACCCAAATAGAAAAGGAATGTCAACATATTATGCACTGCACCATGGGTCCCATCCTTCCCTTTTGTTTTTACACAATCAGACAACTCAAAAGTTGAGACCACCCATCACTGACACTAATATTTACCTTAATCATAATAGTACTACCCCTTGACAACTTTCCATCTCGAGCATAACACTACCCTTAGACACAGGTATCAATCTTGAGCATAATAGTACTGCTTCTTAATTTAAGCTTTGTATCAACAAAGTTTTCCTTGATCATTTTAATCTATTCTTCCATTTATGACAATATTTCTGGTCTAAGGTTAATCCTATTTCCTAGCCTATCCCATCTTATAGGAGTTCATCCCTTCTCATTTACTACTTTTTTAATGAAAAAAAAAATTGTAATAAAGTATTCCATAAATCATCCAAGATTTGATTTATCCCTTTTTTCCTGATTAGTTGACTCAAGTAATAATTTTAGTATACATTCAATTGAAAACAAGGTGATCATGGTTTACACAAGACCGTAATGTTTCATGTGTGTCCCTATCTAATATAGCCTTCTTAGGAACATCAAGCAACTGATTTACACATTTTTTTTGTTTAGGACTAGTATCCTACAAATCAAAATTTTCAATGAGAATTGGTTACCTTGGTGAGTTTGTCTACCATAACATTATTCCAATTCTATAGATATAGAAATATCAAAACTATTATAATGATCTACCACTTCCTCTCTGGAATTCTATGAGAGTATACAAATCCTGTCGGTGATGACATCTTGTATTTACCCTTTGGCATATTGGACAACTTGCTACATACCTTGTAGCATATTACTTTTTTTCCTTCCAGATTATAGTGGTTCCACATCAAACTATTAATTTTATCATTCTAGTGTGTCCTAAATATGACATCATTTTACCTAATTTCATTCTTAATCTTCTAGAAAAAAATTGGTATATAGATTCTTTCTCCATTCATAATAGTCTATCCCAACTAAGTGAAACCTATTCCAAGGACTTATATCACATTTGATTTTTGAAATATAATGATTAGATATCACTGAGGAGTTACAACTCCTTCATCCTAGGCATCCATACATTGGCTTTCCTTCGTCCTTTAATAATTTTCAAATTCATAATTTTATTTCAACTCAATCTATCTCTTTTTATGATAATTTAACTTGGTTGAGTAACAATTCTTATTAGATCATGTTGGTTTTATATTATCTTCCAAAATATGTCCAAACAATTAATGCATAGATATTTACTAAGCATGAATGTTTTATGTTTAGCTCAAAACTTGAGGAGCATGGTTTCATTCATAAATCATCCATTTTCTATTTCATAGGTGATAATCATGCCTTACATGAACAATCATACTACCTATCCTTTTCTAAAGCATTAATGATAATAAAAATTGATCTTCTAAAACAAGTACATATAGAATTGTGTTGTAAATATTTCCCTCTCATTAGTAAAAATCCTTTGACCTTTCCAATATCTTTCACTAATAATTCCAATACCTTAACATTTAACAACAACAACCTTGTTGTGTTAATTGAGTATGAGACTTTGGTTAAAAAATTCTCTCATACTGAAATACATCATTAAACTTCATTGAATCTGTACCTGATCTTCTCTAGATCCATAAATTTTTCTTCTTCCCAACTTGGTATTTCCAAGACTTAATTTAAAATTATATCATCTTTGAACTTCATGTAATCTTCTATTTCCTTAAATATACTTTTTTTTCCAAAATTGGTTTCGTCATCACCCTCTAATCTCTTAAATTCAATAGTTGGATCCATAGTAATGAGATCTAATGAATAATAAACAACTTTAAAAGCTAAGAGATACTCTAGTATTTCACTCCAATTCTCTTTTGCATGTATACTAATAGCCTTCTAACCATAGTAGATGAATATCCCATATTTTTTAAGCCCCATTTGTTGATGTGTTAAATGAGCTTTCCTGAGGATTCTCATGTCAATGTGTCTTCACCTTTGGAGTCATTTTTTTTTCCAACCCATTCAGGTCTCTGAACTTTATTCTAAGACCTATCAACTTTAACTTTTGATTTTGATTATCATTGCAAGGTTTTAATCTTATTTTAATTAGGATTGTCAGAAAGTTATCCTACCTCCTAGATACCTCTCTAGATGATTTTGTTTCACAAAATGTTGTCTTTCTACTTCGAGTGAAGTTTCCAATTTATGCTAACAATTAGATCTTTTTTTAAAATAAAGATTTTTTACGAATAGATATAAACTATACTCATAGATTCATAGTATCCTTATTCATAATCCGTGACTCTTCACAACTACAAGTTACCAAGAGGGTTCACCCCAGTTCTTTCTCATCCTCAAGGTTATTTAAAGAATTTATTAGGGTGGAGGTACTCATCAGTAATTCCTCCATATCCTTCCTACTAAACCATGTTGCATGTCTTCTACAATCTAAGGTTGTCTCTCAATGAGTTAGCTTTAGGATTTTCAACTCCAGGGATGAATCTTTCATAGTCCCAAGTTTTAAGAAGATTGACTTTCTTATTGTTTCCCTTATTCTTTTCCCCCTTACTATCCAAGCATTATAACTTTTCAATCAATATCTAATAATGATGATTACATAATACTTACATAATGAGATCGTAGATTCCAAAGATGAACCTAGTAGCTCTAATACCATGTATAACATACCCAATGTTTAACCCAAAGAATTTACCTATGTTTTAAACCACATGTGAATAAGATATGCTTGCAAAGTATAGTAATAAAAAATTTCTTTTCAATTTTAATAATAAGCTACATATTTGAAATAATCCCATTTCAACCTTCCATTTCTTTTACAAAAGAAACATTACAAAATTCCAAGTAATGCTTTCATATTTCATAATTCTATTTCAATGCTAACATTTTCCCATTTACAATTTCTCAATAAGAATAGAGTTATATGAATACATGCATAGCTTCCATGAGCTTTAATGAGACAAAGATACAAATGTTTTGGATGTCCCTTCTTAGGCATACATTTTTAAATCTTGGCTACCAATTGTGTGAGAGAGAGTATCACTCAAGCACTTTTACATCAACTATAGACTTATTGTGACCCCTCACACATCTACCTTATTGGTAATATGGCCCTCCATTCAATGAATAGATTAGTTTGGTAACCTCATCATACTAGCCTTCATGAGTATGGTTTTGTGTCCTACATAACTAGAGCTACCATACACTGGATACAACCTACATGTATGGCATTCCTAGCCTAGTATGCAAACCTAGCTCATAGTGAACTGACAATGTAAATAGTGGCTACTTACACTAGTTTGTCCAAAGTTTCTAAGGGTGAAGCCACAATAGTGGTTTACAATTCAAGTGAGGAAGGAAAACTCACAAAAAATGACCCCAAGGCAAAAAAAATGATTTTAGGGGTTCATACGAACCTATTGGTTCGATTGAACCAAAAAGGGGTTCGCTCGAACCAAGGTTCGACCGAACCCCTTTGAATCTTGGCCACCAAAAAAACCAATGCAATGCATAGGAAATGGGTTCGAGCGAACCCCTTCAAAGAGGTTCGCTCGAACCCCTATGGGTTCGAATGAACCCCCTAATCCCTCATTGCCCATCTCAGGCACAAAAAAAAATAAAAAATGGTACTTTGGAGCTCAGGTTGAGGATGAAAATGGAGGAATATTCACAAACCCAACTAGAATTAGGTAGTCCTCAGAATGATCTATCCAACGAATATAATTTTAATATGTTTTAGTTTTATTATGTATGTGTTTTTTTAGTTTTATTAAACATAGGTTTTTCACTGAAAATCAAGCTCTTTGTTCTGCACATGTGGAAAAATAGAACATTATCAAAATAAAATTTTAAAAAATATGTTTGGGCTGGGTATTGATGTCCTTGATCCATTAAAAAAAAAAAAAATTGAATATTGATACATATAGAAAAAGTTATGTTGTATATAGTCCGCCTATGTCTGTTTTATCCTTCATACAAAAAAAGTTATGTTGTATATGGTGAGCGTCACTTTTTAAAAATGTTGTTTTCTGAAAAAAACTAGTTTTCGTGGGAGATGGAAAAAAAAGTGCAATCTAATTCCAAAAAAATTGAAAAAAATATTTTTAGAATCTACAGACAAAATGTGATGAGACTCTAGTTTGCATCATCTTCAAATTCCTCATGGTTTAGCCGCTATAGGTGCCCAAATATGAAGATTTAGTTAAAAATAATAATTTTAGTGTCCAGTTTGGCCAAAAATTGTAAACCACTATTGTGGGATCACCCCTAATCAATCGCTCATAAGCGTAGTCAAACATTCACCCACCCCTTATCTCGATTTGGTATTTGACCATTCACACTCTTTTCAATCATAACAAATATTTAATCCCAAAGATAATGACTTAACAAACTGACTATCTAGGTTACTCTCTTTCCCATGGATTATCCTAACCCCAGGAATAACCAAGTTAACCATACATGTACACATACTAAGTGACCAACTAGGTTCCTCCCTTACCCATGGATTAACCTAAACCCATGAATATAACAAAGTTAACCATACAGGTAATTGTAATGTCACAACATTAAATGAATCCATTTCAAAATGTATAGTTTTTTATTAGAGGTAAAAATAGATTTTGAAGGGGCACGAAACCCTTTACAAAAAAGGACAGCTGAAGTAAAATAAAACTACATCAAGCATGTAAAAACCAAAAACCAACACACCATCAATGCAATAGAAGCCAAAAAAAGGGACAATAGCAGTCTCACTACATTTTCTTTAGAATATCCGCAACTTCCATGTCACACACCACATCCTTTTGGCCATCATCAATAACTTCAAGCACCTCAACAACAGGAGCCCCAACTTCCAACTTAGTCTCAAGTGTTCCTAGTTCTGGCCCTAGGCCCACCCTCTTTTACTTCACTATCAAAACATTCATCCCCCCAACAACTTTATCCATAGACACCTCTTCCACCAATAGCTTAGCCCCAACACCAATAACCTCTCTAGGAGTAGAGCCCTTTCATTTCTTCATCATATCATAAGGGGTGGAGATGCCAACAAATTCAAGCATCACAACAGATTTATCCCTTCCCCACCCTTCTCTAGTTTAGCATTCATTTTCTCCAATTGATCCTCAAGAGTGAGGATTCTTTCCTCAAGGTTTTGTTTCATCTTAAGGGTTTCATCAAAAACAATATTCAAAGTCATACAAAACATCAATCTAGTTTTGTATAGAAGACTCACCAACTTTCCTTGAAACTCCTTTGACTCTGACATTGGTCATTTTAAGTTCATGGAACAACCATTTAAACATTTTAAACAAAGAAATAGATCCCTCCCTAGCCAACCCAAGAAAATCAGGGATATCTTCTCGTTCAACATTAAGATCACCCTTACCCACAACATCATCCTCTTGAGAGGAACTAACCTTGCCCTGGTTAATGCTAACTTCCTTACCTTTTCCACCAGCAATTAACAATTTGATTTTTTGAATAGAGTCTACAATCTCCGCAGCAACAACCCTCCTTTTAGTCTGCATTTCTAGGTCTCTCTTTTGCATTTCAAGGTCCATACCCGAAGACTCCACAACACCCTATCTACCAGTTGTCATTAGGGGAGAGGCAACTTGCATCTCTTGCAGCTGATAGGAAGAACTAATGGTAATTTTATTATTGCCACCCACCTCCAATCCCTTCTTTGGCAAGGAGTCCAAACTAGGAGCCGACGAGGAAGTATCCCCAACAACCTTTTCCTTGGGGTATGAAGTCTGCTTATCAACAACAATTTCTTCGCTACAAGTCTCATAACCCTTCTTTTTCTAACCCAACACACCCTTCCCAAACTTACCCACATCAGAGGGTAGTGAGACCACCTCCATAGCAGCTTGAGATTCATAGACATAATCAACATCCTACTCAGAAATAGACTCCTCTTCCAGAACTATTTTCATCCTTTTCCCTTTTCTACTAACTGGCTCCTCTTCAGAGGTAGTTTCATACTCCTTCGGCTCTGCTGCTTTCAAATGTTTACCCTTGGGAGTAGAAATTGGTTTGGACACCACCAAAGATTTAGCATATTCAAAGATTAAAAAAATAAGCCCCACATGCAGCATTGGGTTCTTGGGGTTCTTCTTATGGTCCTTCAGGCCACTTTCCAAGGAAGCTAACAGACAAAAAGGAAAAGAGATTGTCTTTTTGTGGAAAAAATGGTTAAGAAGCACAAAATGATAGGAATTTACCATAGAGAAGCAACCCTTGAGGGTAATGTATCTCATGAGCTCATCTACAATGTCCCCCCACAAATCCTTAATTGAGCCACATTGGTATCCTCCGCTTTTAGCCATCTTTAAATCTTGCTCCCCAGACCCTTTGAAGAATATCTTCATTGCAGCCTTAGACTCCTTTTTATCTCTGAACACTTTCTTACCATCAATAGGAAGCCTCATTATACTAGAAATGAAATCTTCAGTAACATCAAACTCAATTCCTCCGAGTTTCAAAACTTGGTTATTCCATCCTTTAACAAACTGGGTTGTATCCTGCAGATTTTTACCATGCAGTCTTTACAGGTAAGGAGTGATCCCACCTTCTCTAAAATGTACCAAATCTCTTCCTTGCCCCTCACAGAATCACAAGAAAAGGGCTCCGCACAGTTCCTATCTCCTCCCATGGTGCAAGAATTTTTAGAGCTGAAAAGTTTCAATAACTTGCAGGTAATAAGGAGAAACTTTGAGAGAGAAAGGCCAAAATTATCAACAATATGTGTGGCATCGAGAATATGGAAAGAATGTATAATTAGACTAGAACTTTGGCCCATACAAAAACCCAATAAGGTAATAAAATAATGATGTGGATTAGCCACACCATCACTCCATATTATGGCAGTCCATGTGATACTAGTCATGCAGGCTCCAAGCCATAACAATTCATCATCCACGTTGGCAGTTCTAAAAATCATGATTTGCACACGCAATAGCCTCCATAGGGAGGGGGTCAATCACACGCCACTCCCTAATACCCCTAACACCCCTAAAACCAAGGTTAGAAAAACCATTTTCTAGGTCATTGCCCTCTCTAAAAACATGAGATATGTAGAACTCATCAAAAGAATCAATAATTTCTATAGCATCCATAATCAAAGGTTGAATACTCCATGATGGGGGTGTAATTTTTTTCAAATTTTTAATGATATTGAGAGAGTCCCCCTCAATACACACTTTCCTATACCCTTTCACTTGCGCCATCTTTAGGCCATGATAGGCAGTAGTCGCCTTTGCATAGTGGTTTTCAAAATGTATAGTTACAACATTAAGTGTCTTCATTTCAAAAGTATGATCTCATCAATAAATGACTTCAATCAAAAAGTATAATAAAAAATCAAGTGATCATAAACAATCTTAAAACCACTACATTCAGTATGACTCAAATATTCACATGTTTACAATGTTCACTACATTTATATATAATCTAGAGGATATTAGTCTGAGAAGAGATTGTGATTCTACACCTACAAGTCATCTTCTTAATACAACTTTGGGTTGCTGGAACGTGAGTCCTCTTCTAGAATTCTATGAATAGGAATAGACTCTCAATTAAAAATAAGAAAATAACATAATTAAAAAATATATTTTTCAACCCTATTGTTGAATATTGATATAACAACCAAGTATACACTCCGACCCTATGGAAAATACTCTTTTCCTACTTTCAAAGAAATGGGAGTAACCAATGAAGGATAACTACCAACATGGTTTATATAACATCATATCCTATCAATGATGACATGCTTATCATTCTATCATTCCTATTGTATTACTAATCTCATTATCTAGGAAGGTTTACCTAGCAACACAAGCTAACAAATTAAAGATAGAACTTCAATGTAATATTATTTCCCATACTTCACAACCTATGAAGTATATATAATCGATGATAATTTAGGTATTTTAAGCTAATACGCTAAGATTATCCTATATAACCACACAATTTCAACAATTGGAATAGATATAAACATATAGTATCAATCAATAATATCTCATAATAAATCACCCAAAGATCATGCAAGCTCCTTAAAATTAGAATGATCAAAATATCAAACAAGAAAGTTCAACAAAATAGATAATTCATCTTTCCTGAAGAACTTGCATTCAAATATGATTCAACATAAAAAGAATAAGTAAAATCAACATGCTTGGAATTTATAGCTCCCTAATGAAGATATTGCTTCCCAAGCTCAATCCCACATTCACGCTTGCTACTCCTTCTAGAATCAACTTTTCTCCAATCCTATCCTCTCACAAAGATCTCAACAAAATGCAAATACTCTAAAATAAACTCTCTTTCCGCACTAAGCACTCAACTAATCTCACACATAAAACTACAACAAAATTACAAATGAATAAGAATAAATTAGAATGAATGAGTGTAACAAAAGGTAGTGAAGCTTCCTTTACTTATACCAAAATATGAGAAACTCATGCTACAACAAGCTACTAAATTTTCCACGTTTTCTCCCTATTTCCACCATTCAACAAAAAACTCAAAAATGCATCAACTTAGCCATTAAGAATGAAATGTGGTTGCTTTAAATTTATAATTTGCAACACATAAGAAGTCCTCTCATTTCCAACTTCTTAAAATGGATGCGTCACCCTTTTTCAAGTGACAACAGTGACTCTTGTACTGATTCAAAACACAAAAATGCATATCTATAGGTTTCCTAATTTCTATGCGAGTCAACTACCTTCTTAAGCTTCAACTAGCACTAGCTTTGACAAAGTCTGCATGCTAATATTCAGTTGTGTGTTGCTTATTCCAGAATTATACTTCTATTTGCATTCTAACTCAATTTTGGTGATGCCTTTATACTACACGAAGCTTTCAATTATCAAAAACACTTTTAATGAAATGTAGCATTCAAAATATTGATGTCTTATATGCTTCGTATTCTCCTTATAACTGCATTCAATACATTAAACTTATGCGCTTTAAACTTCCTTTCTTATGCACATTATATGTGCAGCCTTATTCTCTCTATTGCATATTCAAACATATGTGTGGCTTTTAGTTTATGTGCTTTATACTTATGATATTCAAATTGTAGTGATATTCATTCTATCGCCCAGGTTTGATATGTGTACATAGGGTTTTAGTTATGTTGTTTTTAAAACAAGCCTTTCACCTACATATGGCCCATGTTTTATATGTGTGCCATAGTTACTTTATGAATTTACAAATGTATATAACCACTATATATTAATATATAATATATATATTATATAATTCTTATCATTATAATATATATATATATATGGGTGATCCCATAATACTGGTTTACAATTTTTGGCCAAACTAGATATTGAACTAAATTTTTTAAACTAAATCTTCACTTTCGGGCACCTATAGCGGCTAAATTGTGAGAAATTTGAAGATGATGCAAACTAGTGATTTGTGAAATTTGGTCTATAGATTCTAAATATATTTTTTTCAAAAAAATTGGCATCAAATTGCACTTCTTTTTCCATCTCCTTCGAAAACTAGTTGTTAACAGTAAACACCATTTTTAAAGAGTGACACTACTGGCTAACACATAAATTTTTTTTTATGAAGGATAAAATTATATATTTTTTTAATTTAGATTCATAACTACGATATCTAGTGCATGGAATTGGTTTCATAGAATTTCATTGAATATTTTTTCTTACTTAAGTTTCAAAGTCAAACTAGTTCCAATTTAGACATGATTCACTGGCTAAAACATAACTTTTTTGTATGTATCGAAATTCAATTTTTTTGTGTTGGATCAGGGACATCAATATCTAGTGCACTAATATTTTTCTTTTTTTTTTGTACAATCTGCCATTTTTCCACATATGCAAAACAAAGAGCTTGATTTTCGGTGAAAAACCTACATTCACAAGAAATAAAAAATAAATATAATAATCAAATTAATTTATTTTAAATTTTACTTTTTGGGAAGCTTATAATAAGGATTACATACTTACAAAAAATAAATTTTAAATGAATTCATTTGATCCCCAAAAGGTGAATCAAAAGTTATTTTTAATCAACATTAACAATTATATATGTATATATATTGTATATTCATCAATATATATACATGCAAATACATGTATTATCATCTTTCAATATAACGAATCATATATGTATTGATGTATTTATATATATACTTATATTAAATATATAATATATATATGATGATCAATTAGTCTCATTGAAAATACATATATACATGTATATTTAATATACATATATATGTACCCACACACATGTAAGTACCGAAACATAATCATTCAAATATCACAACTCATCAAAATGAATTTAACATCATAACTCAAATGGACAAAATTATCACAACGAAATCATAAATAACAACCCTATTTTCTTGTCAACCCAAAGGAAATCAAAGCCCAAATGTTCACAAACATATGACCAAGAGTTTACTTACCAAATCCCAAACTAACTTGACTCAAGTTGACCAAAATAGGGTGTGAGTGTGTGATAGCTCAAATAGGCATATTAAGGGTTGCCAAACAAAGCTCTTCTCCTGAGTGATACTTCCCCTCTCTTTCGAAGGCTCAATTATTTTTCCACATCCAACTTAGTATATCATAAAGGTAGTTATCCAATCACATGAAATTTATTTGCTTCATAAATCATTTAAATCATCAATGCATTAAAGTAATAATATTGCAACATATATTTATTCATCATATTTTCCATTAGAATATACAAAACATATTCATGCATTAAAATATTTGGTAATGAGGTGCAACATATCAAAGTCACAATTTTGTATTTAATATCATTTTTACCCATAAAGGTAAAAGTAACCTGGTAATTGAGAAATGAGGTGTAACACTTTAAAAATAAATACATTGGATTTATGGGTATGTGCAGGATCGTCATGGAAAAAACAGGCCCTTAAGTGGCAATAAAAATTCAGAAAAATCACAGTTAGGCAACTTGACGTAAAAATTTGAATAAGTTATCTATATTATTTCAAAAATATGTAAGAATAGAATCTATGGAAAATTGAATGTAGTTTCTAAACTACTAGGTTTATTTTTCTAAAAAAAAATCTATTTGGTGAAAAATTGAAATTTCAATGCAATGGTAGTTAAATTTCAGGGAAAAAATAAGAAGTAGGTGTATGTCTGACCACCCTAACCATAATAAAATTATAATATTTTTTAATAAGATTTTAGATATAAGTAGAGGACTCATGTCTGGATGTGAGTGATGCATATTTTTTTTGTAATTTTTTTCCAAGTAAATAATTAATTATGATTTTTTTATTACAAATTTAAAAAAAAATAAAAAATAATATGTCTGACCACCTTAACTTGTTCAAAACTTTATCAAATTTAATTATTTTTTTAATCCTATAGTATGTGAAGCATAGAATGTGACACATCTTTTGGATTCAAAAAATGTGATACTGTTTGAAAGCTATCTAGATGTTTTTCAATCAAGCTATCAATCAAGACTTTATTCGTAATTCTAATAGAAAATGAATAATAATTATTTATTAAATTCAAATTAAAGTATAATTTATATTGGTGGAAAGTTGAGAAGCTCCTTTACAAACCCTTTTCGTTTCATCAATTTTGGGTTAAAAAAATTCATCAGCCACATGGACGAAGTTTAGAAAAGCAAGGTAAGTTGTTAACCACATTTTTTGTGTTGACTTCTTAGGATTGGTAGGTCTGAACCAAATTCCAAAGCAATCCTAATTAAATTTTGTGTCAGACATATCATATATCCAATTCAAATCAAATATCCAATTTGAATCCGATATCCGATATGTTTTAGATATGAGTTCAAAAACTATTATACAATTTATAATATATGATTTAAAAAATGCAATAAATTTTATAATTTAATATATAATATACAATATAGTTTATAATGTAATATATAATATACAATTTATGATAATCTCTTACTGAATTATGTATTTAATATATAATATATTATATTATTATGTATAATATTTAAATATTATTTAAATATTTTAGTTAATGTATAAATATTTAAATAAATATATGTATTACAAATATATACAATATTTAAATATTATCTCTTTCCCTCCTTCTCTCTCCATCTCTCTCTCTCTCCCAAGTCTCTCACTCAATCACTCCTATCTCTCTCCCCTCTACCCTCTATCTCTCTCCCACTCACTCCCTCTCTTTCACTGACTTCCTCTATCTCTCCCCTCTACCCTTAACCCTAAACCCTAAACCCTTAAACCCTCTACCCTCTACTCTCTCTCTCAAGTTTCTCTCTCCTAACCCCCTCTCCCTCTCTTAGGTCCCTCTCTCTCACTCACTCCCTCTATATATCTCCCTGTACCCTTAATCCTAAACCCTAAACCCTTAACCTTTAAACCCTAAACCCTTAAACCCTCTACCCTCTACCATTAACCATATATACCCTCTATCTCTCCCACTCCCTCTCTCTCTCAAGTCTCCCTCCTACCCCCTCTCCCTCTCTTAGGTCTCTCTCTCAGAGTCACTCCCTCTATCTCTTTCCCCTCTACCCTTAACCCTTAGACCCTCTACCCTCTACCCTCTACCCTCTCTCTCTACCCTCTCTCCCTCTCTCAGGTCTCTCTCTCTCACTCACTCCCTCTATATCTCTCCCTCTACCCTTAACCCTAGACCCTAAACCCTTAACCCTTAACCCTTAAACCTTCTACCCTCTACCATTAACCCTATATACCCTCTATCACTATCCCACTCCCTCTGTCTCTCAAATCTCTCCATTCTACCCCCTCTTTGTCTCTCAGGTCTCTCTCTTAGAGCCACTCCCTCTATCTCTTTCCCCTCTACACTAAACCCTTAAACCCTCTACCCTCTACCCTTAA
>CM021107.1:413408889-413462948 GCA_007115665.2 Sequoiadendron giganteum
CCCCTCTCCCTCTCTCAAGTCTCTCTCTCTCTCTCACTTACTCCATTTATATCTCTCCCTCCACCCTTAACCCTAAATCCTTAACCCTTACCCTCTACCCTCTACCATTAACCCTATATACCCTCTTTCTCTCTCCCACTCCCTCCCTCTCTCAAGTCTTTCCCTCCTACCCCCTCCCCCTCTGTTAAGTCTCTCTCTTAGATTCACTCCCTTTATCTCTCTTCCCTAGATGCTCTTAACCCTTAAACCTTAAGCCCTTAAACCCTCTACCCTCTCTCTCTCTCCTACTATCCCTCTCCCTCTCTCAAGTATCTCTCTCTCACTCACTCCCTCTATCTCTCTCTCCTCTACCCTTAACCCTACACCCTAAACCCTTAACCCTTAAATACTAAACCATTATAACCCTCTACCATCAACCCTATACCCTATATCTCTCTCCCACTCCCTATCTCTCTCTCAAGTCTCTCACTCAATCACTCTTATCTCTCGCCCCTCTACCCTCTATCTCGCTCCCACTCCCTCCCTCCCTCTCTTTCACTGACTCCCTCTATTTCTCTCCCCTCTGCAACCCTTAACCCTTAACCCTTAAACACTATACCCTCTACTTTCTCTCTCTCTCTCTCTCAAGTCTCTCCCTCCTATCCCCTCTCCCTCTCTCAAGTCTCTCTCTCTCACTCACTCCCTCTAGATATCTCTCCCTCTACCCTTAACCCTTGAACCTTGTACCCTCTATCGCTCTCCCAATTTCTATCTCTCTCTCTCAATTCTCTCCCTCATACCTCCTCTCCCTCTCCCAGGTCTCTCTCACTCACTCACTCCATCTATCTCTCTCCCCTATACCCTTAACCCTTAAACCCTAAACCCTTATAACCCTCTACCCTAAACCCTAAACCCTAAACCCTTTACCCTAAACCCTAAACCCTTAAACCCTCTACCCTCTACCATTAACCCTAAACCCTACACCCTAAACCCTTAACCCTGATAACCATCTACCCTCTACCATTAAACCCTCTAGATGCGAGTTGGTTACAAAAGAAAGAAGTGTTGCTGATTTTATTTCCAATTTTAAGGACAATCTTTTCTACAAGTATGCAAGCCATAGTCATAGGTCTTAGTGGTTGGATCAAAAATTCAAGATGTGTAAGGACTCTTTTCTAATTGGAACTATTATATTAGTGGTTGATTTTTCAAAAAACTACACATTACAACCACAAAATGAGGTACAATCTTAGTATTACAATTCCATTTAGATTGCTATTTTTGTCCAAATAATGTTTAGACATGCACTTGATAGTACAGAGGAGGATCAAAAGATAATTAGAGAGTATCATTTTTATATGAGTGATGATAGATCTCACTCATCCGAGTATGTCCAACATTGTTTCGAGATTTTTTTTGAGTTATTGCAGGAGCATGATATAGCACTGGGCCGACATCTCATTTGGTCAGATAATTGCACAGGTCAATTCAATAATGCTTGTATATTTTATTGGTTGAGTGTAATGTATGTAGAGAGGTGTGTACCTCATATTTGGAGTTTTTTTGAAGATGGGCATGGGAAACAAGAGCATGATGGAGCAGGTACATGTGTAAAGAGAGCTCTAGTTAAGGAGCAATTGAAGATTTTAGGAGCAAAATTTAGTGATGCACATTCTATTGTGATTGGTGTAGTTCAACATTGTCACAGGGACATACACTTGATTCAACAGTGCACATATTCTTTTAGTTGGTTGAGGAGGGTATAGTGGCAGGTAGATTGGCTTGTCATACAATCCAATATTCTTCAAAGAAGCATTCATTTCAAATCTTAGATGCAAGAATATGGACCATTTGGACACAATAGTTGGCTTTTTTTTGTCAGAGTTGTATTCAGTGCGAGTGGGATCAATGTGAGTCAAGTGAGTGGGTGGATACATGGGTTTCACAGTATCTAACTCCTTTATCTCAAACTATATCCATGACAAATGACACAATGGAAATTTCAGTTGACTACGACTGGCTTTCAGATCTACTGCAACCAGGACATGTTTTTGCAGTCATTGCACCAGAAGGGAATGAAGAGAGATCATACTATTGGTTGGCTTGATGTGTGTGGGTAAAGAACAAGCTAACACAATCGATGGAAGATGATGGTGGGTTTGTGTATCCTACAGGTTCAGTTGTGGTTGTAGGAACTTGGTTGTGAACATACATGATTAGAAAGAATGGAATACCTGCATTTCAAGACTACGAGAAACACAAAACCATTCTCATGTATTCACACCTTGTTATAGCAAAAAATATTAATTTTTTGAAACATTATGCCAAACCAAAGACAAAACAACTATGGAAACTTAGTAATATTAATATGAAGCAATATTAGATACTCTTAAGAAAAGAGATGACCCTTCAGGCACTCTTGAATAGCATATTCAAGAATGGAAGGTACAATGCTTAGGTTCATTATGCTTAAGTTCATTAGTGTTCTTTATTTAATACTGATATTTTGTATACTATATCAATGCAAGTGTCTTTAATAGTGATATTTTGTATGTACTTTTGCAATATTTTGGCACAATTGATCATGGACATGTTGCAACAATAGCTAGCTCTGATCTTTTCGGAGAGGTATGCAATAGATCACAATAATATAGATTGGTTATTCAAAGCATATTTTATAGTTTGCATTACCATCTCATCATCAATTAGGTCATTTAGAATAATATAGATTGGTTATTCTAAGCATATTTTATAGTTTGCATTACCAATTCAATCTCATTCAGGTTGTTTAGATTAATATAGATTTTTTTAGTCTAAGCATCTTTTCTATTGTGACAATATAGATTTCTCATTTGACAAATTTTGTGATATTCCTTACATGATTGATCATGGAGTTGCTACAACAATAACCAACTCTGATCCTTTCAGAGAGGTATGCAAAAAATTAAAATAATATGGATTGGTTATTCAAAGAATCTTTTATAGTTTGCATTACCATCTCATCACCAATTAGGTCATTTAGAATAACATAGATTGGTTATTCTAAGCTCATATTTTATAGTTTGCATTACAAATTCATCATCATTTAGGTTTTTTATATTAATATAGATTTGTTAGTCTAAGCATCTTTTCTATTGTGACAATATAGATTTCTCATTTGACAATTTTTTCTATATTCTTGGCACGATTGATCATGGACCTGCTACAACAATAGGCAGCTCCGATCCTTTCAGAGAGGTGTGTGACATATTACAATAATATAGATTGGTTATTCTAAGCATCTTTTAGTCTACGCATATTTTCTATTGTATGTAGTTTAACTACTACCTTGATGGTTTGTACAGCTGCTTGTCACTCCAGAACGTCAAGATACTACTCTTGTGGAAAACTGTGCCCTAAATGCCTCCAATAGGCAAATTTTGTAAAATTTGAATTTTCAAATGTGAAACAATGTAAAAAGGTCATAACTGTGTATGGGCATAATCTATATCCAGTGATGGTTTTTGAAATATGGGTCAAATTTCTGGAATTGTATAAAGGGTATGTTCAAAATGTAAAGGGGTCTGTATTTTGGAAACTCATAGGTTGAAATAGTCATACAGAGGTATGCTTTGTTACTATTATTGGGAAAATTTTGTAAGAGATTTTTGTACTTAATCAAGCTATAACCAGAGATTTTCTTCTCGTTTCTTTCCTATTGGTATGCTCATTTGAACTAGGTTTTGTAATATCTCCTATTTATATATAATAAATTACAGTGGCTTGCCACTTTTGCCAAAAAAAATGTAAAAAAGTCATGTGAAGGTCATTTCCAATGTAATTGAGTCTTTGATCTAGCAAAGTGGAAACAAGGTATTTGGGTGTACATGATGTTCAAGTTGATTGGGTAAGAGTTTTATGATGAAAGAGCTATGTGGCTTTAAACAAGACAATTACAATTAAAGATGATTCAAACTCCAATTTGATCCCCAAACTTGGGTGCAACTTCACTAAAATAAGCCCATTTTACAAAGAGAATCATATTTAAACACTTACCAAACTTGGCCTTTCAATGGAGTAGCATTAAACACCCTACCAAGCTACCAAAACCACATTTTTTTGGTGAGATACACTTTCTAAAGCTCTATTTCAACAAACCCTCATTTTTAGCAACTTTCATGAGGTTTTTAAGGAAATCAATGTTTCCAACCTTACCACACCCTATAAACTCATCAAAAATGTCTATTAGGACCTACAAAAGCTTGATCCAACCTTAAATATTGTTTCCCCCATATTTCATTGACATTAGCATGTTGTAACCACCATTTTTCACTTAATTTCACTCATTTTTGTCATGCATGGAAACTCACCAACTAACTACAAACCTCTCCAGCTCTTTAAACCCACATACTCACCTTATACAGTCCTAATAAAATCTACCATGGCCATACCATTGAGCTATAGACCGTATAATAGATGGTATGGCCTTTTAGCACTTTTGACTCTTAAGGGAAATCGTCGGTCCAATGTAGCTCAGAGTGATTTAGCATATCTGGGTGTAAAAGAGGACCATCCCTAGCGTAAATGTACCCATCTTGACATGTTGGAGCAGTCCAGTTAGTCGTACGATTTGTAGAATGAAAGTTGCACCACTTTGCAACTTTACACTGCTTGCATCTGACAACTTTTCCCTCAATTGAAAACTCGTCACCACGAGAAAACACCTCCGAGATAGAAAAAACCAAGAGAGTTTATTGTAGATGGTCCCAACATGATCCCATAGCCTTAGATGAAGAGTCTTTAAGTGTCACAGTTTCTGAGAAATAGCCCTTTAAAGATTGCTGCCTTTTAGCACTTTGGACTCTTGAGGGAAATCGTCGATCCAATGTAGCTCAGAGTGATTCGGCGTATTTGGGAGAAAAAGAGGACCATCCATAGCGTAAACGTACCCATATGGACGTGTTGGAACTATATGTTTGGTCATACGAGTTGGGGAATGAAAGTTGCACCATTTTGCAACTTTACACTAGCATTTGGCAACTTTTCACTCAACTGAAAACTCATCACCATGGGAAAATCGCATCCGAGATAGAAAAAACCAAGAGAGGTTATTGTAGATGGTCCCAACATGATCCCATAGCCTTAAATAGAGAGTCTGTAAGCATCACAGTTTCTAAGAAATATCCCTTCAAAGATTTTTACCTTTTAGCACTTTAGACTCTTAAGCGAAATTGCTGGTCCAATGTAGCTCGGAGTGATTCGGCGTATTTGGGTGCAAAAGAGGAGAATCCATAGCATAAAAATACCCATACACATGTGTTTTAACACTCCATTTGGTTGTATGAGTTGGAGAATGAAAGTTGCTCCACTTTGCAACTTTACACTTCTTGCATTTGGCAACTTTTCCCTTAACTAAAAACTCATCACCACGAGAAAACGCCTCTGAGATAGAAAAAATTGAGATAGGTTATTATAGATGTTCCCAACACAATCCCATAGCCTCAGATAGAGAGTCTGTAAGTATCATGGTTTTTGAGAAATATCCCTTCAAAGATTGCTGCCTTTTAGCACTTTAGACTCTTAAGGGAAATCATCGATCCAACGTAGCTTGGAGTGATTTGGTGTATTTGGGTGCACAAGAGGACCATCCATAGTGTAAATTTACCTATCCAGATGTGTTGGAATAGTTTGTTTGTTCGTACAAGTTGGAGAATGAAAGTTGCACCACTTTGCGACTTTACACTGTTTGCATTTGGCAACTTTTCCCTCAACTGAAAAACTCATCACCACGGGAAAATGTCTCCGAGATAGAAAAAATTGGGAGAGGTTATTGTATATGGTCCCAACATGATTCCATATCCTCAGATAGAGAGTCTGTAAGCATCATGGTTTCTGAGAAATAACCTTTCAAAGATTGTTGCCTTTTAGCACTTTAGATTTTTAAGGGAAATCATCGGTCCAATGTACCTTAAAGTGATTCGACGTATTTGGGTACAAAAGAGGACCATCCATAGCATAAACGTACCCAATTAGATGTGTTGGAACAATTTTTTTGGTCGTACAAGTTGGAGAATGAAATTTACACCACTTTGTAACTTTACACTGTTTGCATTTGGCAACTATTCCCTCAACTGAAAAATCATCACCATGGAAAAACGCCACCGAGATAGAAAAAACTGAGAGAGGTTATTGTAGATGGTCCCAACATGATCCCATAGCATTAGATAGAGATTCTGTAAGAATCACAATTTTTGAGAAATAGCCCTTCAAATAATGCTGCATTTTAGTACTTTAGACTCTTGAGGGAAATTGTCGGTCCAATGTAGCTCAGAGTGATTCGATGTATTTGGGTGCAAAATCGGACCATCCATAGCGTAAACATACACATCTAGATGTGTTGGAACAATCCGTTTGGTCGTATGAGTTGGAGAATCAAAGTTACGCCACTTCACAACTTTACACTGCTTGCATTTGTCAACTTTTCCCTCAACTAAAAAATCATCACCACGAGAAAACACCTCCGAGATAGAAAAAAATGAGAGAGGTTATTGTATATGGTCCAAACATGATCCCATAGCCTCAGACAAAGAGTCTGTAAGTTTTACGATTTTCAAGAAATATCCCTTCAAATATTGTTGTATTTTAGCACTTTGGGCTCTTAAGGGATTTCGCCGATTGAACGTAGCTCAGAGTGCTTCAGCCTGTTTGAGTATGAAAGGGGACCATACCTAACCTAAACGTACCCATTTGGACATGATGGAATTTTTTTTTTGGTCATACAAGTTGTAGAACAAGATTTATTTATGCCCTTACAAGTAGTTTTTAGCCTCCAACTAAACTCCAATGCTGATTTTTGTGCAAAAAAAATCCATGCTTAGACCATAGCTTGTTGCTTTATTTTTAAAGGAAACTAGTGGGAAAAAGATTTAACTTCTTCACAAACTTGTTTTCAAGTAATTTCATTCATTTTTTTGCATTTAAGAGGAATTTTACTAGAGGTCAGTTTGTGAGCCATGTTCCAAGGGTTTGAGTGCATTTAAAATGGACTTTTAAACCTTCCACCCATTGTATGATTCTATAACTCAGTGGATAGGCTTAGTTAGGATAGATAAACATGTTTGCATTGTTTCTTATGCAGGGGAGGTCAGAATTATGATTTTTGGTGATGCCCTAGATGGCATTCAGGGTGTTTTTACATGAAAAAGTGAGGTTAGAGAGGGTAAAAGTGGGAATTGTTTGAGGGAAGTCACTTTTCTTGTTCTTTTAAGCTTTTGCAAGGTTATTCAAGGGTGTTGGATTTTGTGGTAAAGGCTAGGGAAGTTTGCAAGTAGGTTTTTCAATAAACCCTTGCCAAATTTGAGCAATTTGAGGGTTTTGTGGAATAGGGTCTTAGAGGGAAAGTTCAAGAGGATAAATGGGAAAATTTGAGGTTTTTTCATCTATTGAGTACTACTGCAACAATTTTTAGGGTCTGTGAAGTGTTCCAAGGGTGGTTGCTTTGGAAATTTTGCCTATTTGGCTAGGTTGAGCAGTGTAGTTTGCATGATTTATGAAAGTTGTTCCAAAGGAGTCCTATGTGAGTTGGAAGTAAGTTGAAGGGAACTAAAATGGGTTTATATAATGATTATTAGTTTTAGGAGTTGTTAAAGAGATTTGAGAGTTAACTTGAGAAAGGTGTTTAGGAATCCCTTGTATTATGAAAGTGAGTGGGTTTCTATCCTTGGTTGCATCAACTAACCATTAACTAGTCCTCTGCTTCCAAGGTGCTCTTGCACCATTTTCCAAGAATCCATATAGCTTGTTTGAAAGCACCTATTTTAGGCTTTTAGCCATAGTAGCAAGGTAGTGAACTATTTGATAAAATGCTTTGGTAGACGTATGAAAAATGTGGTAGCATATATAAGGCAGTGAATTATTTGAAAAAAATGACTCAAAAAAAGGTGGTCTCATGGTGATGGAATGCCATGAAAATCTATAGAAATTTTCTTGTCATGACATTCCATCACCATGAGACCACATTTATTTGAGGCATTTTCTTTAAATAGTTCATTTCCTTGTCTATATTATTGCTTACTATTATGCTTTGTTAGATTCTTTCCAAGCATTTGTAGCTTGTTTGAAAGCACTTGTTGTAGGCTTTTAGCCATAGCATCAAGGCAATTAAATGTTTGATAGAATGCTTTGATAGACATCTATGAAAAATGTGGTAGCATAGACAAGGCAGTGAACTGTTTGAAAAAATACCCCAATGAAATGAGGTCTCATGGTGATGGAATGCCATGAAAATCAACAAGGCAGTCAATTGTTTGAAAAAATACCTCAAAGAAATGAGGACTCATGGTGATGGAATGCCATGAGAATCAAAATTTCTTTTGATTGTCATGGCATTCCATCACCATGAGACCTCATTTCTTTGAGGCATTTTTTCAAACAATTCATTACCTTGTCTATGCTATTGCTTACTATTATGCTTTGATAGAATTTTTCCAAGCATCCATAGGTTGTTTGAAAGCAATTGTTTTAGGATTTTAGCCATAGCAACAAGACAGTGAACTATTTGATAAAAATCTTTGGTAGACATGTATGAAAAATGTGGTAGCATAGAAAAGACAGTGGACTATTTGAAAAAAAGTCTCAAATAAATGTGGTCTCATAGAATTCCATGACAGGAAAATGCAATTGACAGGTGCTCCTAGTTATTAGTTATGCAATGTGAAGTAATTGCATAATTTCTTAGGTTGACTTTGTAAAAACTATATTGTAATTGGAATTTTTCCATCTATCGACATCTAGTTGTTAGTTATGCAATGTGAAGTAATGCTTTGAGTTTGAAAGATGTGCAATGCAATGTAATCAATGATATGAATATAAAATACATAATATAACCATTCTTTTTTATGCTATTGTACATTGATATTTAACCATTGCTCAAGATTAGATTTTCAAAGAGTTTAATCATGCACATGAGGAACAAATTAAATTTTGATTGTCAACCTCTATATATCAAATTATCCAATAATCAAGTGTATGTACATATACAAAAATGGTATCAATGCCAACTCAAATAATTTTTTACAAAATGTTGCATATTCCATCTCAATATCTATTCAAAATTTACATGCCAAAATTTCTATCTCATCCTAAACTATTGGTGGATCATCAAAATGGAGCCTCTTTGAAGCACTCATTGGCTCTGAAGGTAGCTACACAAGAAAAATTCAAACCACAATTGAGATTAGTTATACTATATAATTTAAAATTGAATAATTAACATCAAAATCAATATACATTGAATTTTAATTGAACTCTAAAATTGAAATCTTGATTACCTGAAATATACATCTCTTCAAAGGGCCAGGAGTCCTAGAATATGCCCATCTCAAAGAACCAACCAAACAAACTTTTTAAATTTCAATCTATATATGTGAACAAAAACATAAAATTGATCCAAGTTAGCGTACGATTCTTGGTAATAGGAACATATTTACCAAACAAAAAATAAAATAAATGCATACCTCTTTAGGCTGATCTTTTTCTTTATCTCCTTCAGGTGTTTTGACACCTCCTCCTTGAGGTGTTTCAACACCTACTCCTTGAGGTTTTCCAATACATACTCCTTCAGGAATTTTGACACTTGTCAACAACAATGTATGGCTCACAACTGCATGTACATAAAAATGGCAAGTACATATAAAACTACCAATCTATGTCGATGTATGTATAATCAATATAAGATCTTAAAAATCTTAATTCAATCAAATTTGACCTCAATTACCTTCCCCTTATCTAACTTTGAACCTCCATAGTTTTGACAAGGCTGCACCTCACTCACACTAGGTATTTCCTACAAGTGGAAAATAAGATAAAAGTATAAGATATTATATAATTTCATTAATGACAAGCAAATATATAATAAAAAAAAAGTAAACAAGTGAGTGCGAAAATATATACTGTGTGCATGTCGAGGCAAAATGAAATTTCCCTAAGGGTGCTATCACTCACCTATGTGAGCTCCTCCTAAAACATCAACTGTTAAATAGACCATGTAAATAAATATTAGTACTTTATACTATCTCTTATTAATATTCATTTAAAAACAAATGCAAGTTATAAATTTACAGCTTAAATCTTACCTATGTCACTACTCCAATGTCCCCCTCTCTAGCAAGAGATGAATCTATAGGGTGCACTCCACTCCCGTGCGTCTGATCTATAATTTCCACATCATGGAGGTCATAATCAGAAGTGTCCAAGGGATGCTTAGAGGGCTGTACAAGAGGACCCAAGCATATCTGGTGGCACATAGTGCAAGTATGTGGCACACAAATATGTGGACTTCAGGAGGATGATGTTGTAGCACTCGAGCCATCGCCAACATCACCATAATGTGGTTGAGCTACTGTAGAAGCATGTGAAACCAAATGACCACTCAAAGAGTGAATAGCTTGAATAGTCTGTGTGGCTGCATCCTAGATAATGTATGGATGATATACTGGAGGTGGCGAAAGAAGGGGAAGAGGGGGAACATATGGGTGTGAGACTACTCTAACTACCCCTGGTCTATCTTGGGGTCTACCTCCACCGGTGCCCTAGAAGGGTTTCATGTCAAATTAATTGACATGATGCCCTAACACAAACTTAGCATATAATTTTTTAATAAAGTAAAATGGTATATCACAATTGCTGTTCGATGGTTTATCAAAAACCATACACCAACAATCCCAAAATTTATCTACAATGTCCCTATTCGTGCACCATTTTATAGAAAGTTTTGGGTTTATTAACATTAGCTGGCAAACCGATGTAGGGGTTAACAAATAAAGATGCTATTTGGGCTTTTGTTATTTGCAAATCTTTCACATCATCATAAGACAATCCATATGCATAATATTCCCTCATGTCTTCTCTCCATGAATGAAAGGCATTATGTTGGGTGGAGAGGGTTTCTATATTTTTAATTATTTCCTTCAATGTGTTTGTCATCTCGGAGAATCGAAGGATTGTCTTATAAACATCACAAATTCCCCTCAATTGCTCCAATTTTTCACCAATTAAGTCTTCAATTGATGGTTGTGGAGGTGGTGGAGCATTTGGCACTCGTGCATTTTCATTCTTAGCCATAATACCTAATTAAAGTTAAAAAAACTAATTAATCTAATTGAAATTGCATAATATAAATGAAATTATTTTAAAAAAACCTTAGTTTTTAATAAAAATCCAAAAAAATCCCTACTTTTTCATAAAAATCCATAACAAACTCTAGTTTTTAATAAAAATACATGAACAACACTAGTTTTTAATCAAAATCAATAAAAAACATTAATTTTTAATAAAAATCCATTGTAAACTCTAGTTTTTAATAAAAATCAATAAAAACCCTACTTTTAAAAAAAATCCATAAAATCTACTTAAAATTAAACAAATCTAATTGAAAAATTGATTAAAACAAAGAAATCCAAAAACTTACCTTTGAAATCGGATATCTGATATCAAGAAGTCGTTCTCACTGTGCGCCCACAGCCTCTTCAAAATGAGTAAAATGATTTTAAAACCCTGTTGTTTTGTATTTATAGGCAGCTCAAATCAGATATCCGATCCAAATCAGGTATCCGATATGTAAATCTTGGTTTGGGCATTGCTTTGGAGCAATGTACTGACACCCAAGCCAGAAAAAAATCAACTCAAGATTTTCACGTTTTTTGGTCAATGCAAAACATATTTTTTTCCCCATTGCCACTTTTTGACCCATCATGATCCTGCACATACCCTTATCTAACCCTTCTCTCATCCTTATCCCACCCTTCTCTCTCTTTTATGATAGATAATGATAAAATTCAACTTGCAATTGTTTTCATTTCACTTGTTTAACAAAACTTATTTATTGCATACTTTTCCTTTGCTTCACAAGTTCGTAAGGAGTATAGATGTTGAAGTATGGACTTACACAAAAGAATTCAATGATATACATTCATAGGTGCGTGGTCATTATTTTAGGATTCGTCAAGAAGAGAGTCCATCTCCTTCTCATCGTTGGATTTTTTAGTCTCCAATACATGTCTAGTTTTTAAATTTTTAGAGGAAATTTTAAATGAAGCGTTAAATAGTAGAGTATTGCTAAAATGTATATCACATAATTATATGAATTGAATATTATAATTGATCTAATATTTTTTTCTTGACAAGCTATGGTGATAAAAAGGTTTTAAGGAATTTATTGGATTATTCTACTCAAGACCGTGAATTTTCTTCTCCTTTTTCACTAGTAAATTATTTCCTACATATTTTGTTTAAAATTATAGATTCTAATGTGATAAGCTTACATGTATACTATTCCATTTTAAGTATTTTGTGGTTTGTGAATGCTTAAAATTGTAATTCTAAATTCTTATTGTATTTATATTTCTTTATTTTGAATAATTTGATAGTTGAATGGCTAATATTTGATAGTTGAATGGCTAATAGACATTACTAAAATTTCCTTTCCCTCTAAAAGTGGAGTATTAGCTCTACAACTATCCTCTTTTGACATTGAAAAATCCTTTTCTTGTTTCAAATCCTCTATTTTTTGTTGAAAAAATCATTGGGTTACAATCAAAACTTCCAAGTTTGAATACATGTCCACTATTAATAGATAAATATTTGCAAGAATAGAAGTCATTATCCAAAGAAGATTTATTCATTCACGACAATGAGGGAGCACTTCAATTCCTACTTTGTGAAGCAAAGATTTTGTCAAATACTGAAGGAGAAATAGAGAGTTTGTTAAATTTAAGTATAAAAGAACTATCCTAAATTTACTATAATTAGTTTCTAAATCAATATACTTAAAATTGAAAAACATTCAAGATATTTAAAAAAAAAGATCTCTTTTTTTTTTATAAAGATTTATTTAAGTACTCTTTTTCAATAATATATATATATATATATATATATGTTAAATCACTACACATAAAAATAATTTTTTAAATTTTAGAGAATTAAGTATAAAAGAACTATTCTAATTTACTATTACATATAAAAATAAGTTTCTAAAATAATATACTTAAAATTAAAAAATATATATATTTTTTTAAATTATTCTTTGATGTCATTTTAATTTTTTTAAATAATAGAGTAAAAACAAAATAAAAGAATGAAAAATAATAGTTCTTTAAAAAAAATTAAATTAATGTATTTAAAATTAAGATATTATATAGAAAGAAAATATTTTAAATTTACTATTACACATAAAAATATGTTCATTCAATATTTAAAAAAAAAAAAAAACATTTCAAAAAACAAAATCATTCATATTCTATTTTATTCAAAATTAATATGTGTGTGTGTGTGTGTGTGTATAAAGAAATATTATAAGTTTAAAGCTTTACTAAAATTTTATTCTACAAAAATATAGCAACTTAAATATATAAATCTAATATGGATTTATGTAATAAGTACAAATCTGAAATCGATTTAAAATTACAAAAGTGTATATGTAGAGAAAATGGGGACTGAAAAGGGGTCTTAAGTGACATTTTTTTAAATGAACAAAGATAGATCTTGGACAAGAAATTGAAGATAGTTACACTAAAAATTTGAAAAATCAAGAAGAACAAGATTCATAGTTCTCTAAATCTACTTTCTAAAATACTATTTTTTGAAATGGTGGAGATTAAGATATTCAAAAATGGGGAGCACACAAAGTGCTCTTTTTTTATAAAAAAAAAAAAACATAGTGTCTGGTGTGCTTCCCCTAAAATGTTAATTTTTTTAGTATTTAAACAATTACTTCAATGAGAAATTAGTTAAGATCATATAGTTTTTTGATATGCAATAAATAGGTTTTGAAGGGGCCTTGAAACCCTATACAAAAAAGAGAAGAGGTGGCAAATATATAGACAATTGGCTGCCCCACCATCACCAAAAAATAGGCTAATTACGTAACAATCAACACCCCATCAACAAACAAGAACCAACAAAACTAAAAAACCAGACAAAAAGAGAATAGGACAAGCAATATCTAAATAAGTTCCTTTAACATTTTGGCTACTTCTAGATCCTGAGATATCACCTTCTCATGCATTTTCATGATCTCCTCAACATCCCACCTCGACACCATCTTTCTCTTCTTGGTCTTTCTTTGAGTGTGAACGCTCGACCCCATGCCCAATTCTGCAACTTGCAACCTCTTTTCAACATCCTCCCCCTCATCTTGGTTCACTGACTCACTAAACAAAGATCTCCCAATCCATTCCCTAGCCTTCTCATTCAGGAACACCAAACCTTCAACCAAGGATTCAAGCTTCTCCTTGCTAAGGTTAATCGTTGTGTTAAGATCTTTATGCAGCATCAGGGAGTTCCTCTCCATCATGGACAACCTCGGACCATAATCTTTCTTTAAATTGGCCATGTCCTCCACCATAAGGCCAAGGATGGAATTCAACGATTTCACTGTACTGAAGATGGAGTCCTTTTCCTTTAGGATTCTAAGTGTAGAAATATTGCACTGAGAAATCGTATCATATTTGTTATGAAAGTCCTGCACCTCTTGAACCAACCACATAAGAAAATTAAATGAAATATCAGCCCCTTCCTTGACCAGACCAGATGCCTGCATGTAGTCCATATCCCCCCAATACAGGCCTCTCCCCTGATGGGAACTCATGGGTGGATCATCTTTTTGGAATCCCTCAGGAAAATCAACCTTAATCTTATCCTTGTCTTTAGATGTCGACACAATAGAAGACTCATCCACATCCACCACACTTTTCACCTTCCCCACAATAGGGACTCCCCCTTCACCACCACAACCCAGGTCATTATTCACCAAATCCGCCACCTCATCGGCTTAATTAACCCCAAAACCCTCTACTAGCTTTTCCTCAACTTCCTTGGAACACATCAACCCCTTTTTCATGGTCTTCCCCTTACTAGCTTTACCCTTCATAGCCTCTTCATCACAAGTCACCTAAATTTTGTGCTTCACACACAGATGAGAAGGTTTAACCTTTTTAGCAAAGCATTTCTTTCTGCCAGAAGGAGTGTAATCGAAGTCTATGTGGTAGCCACCCAACCACACATTAGACTCCTTAATTTTTGTACCAACACTACCATCTACCTCCTCAATCTGGCATTTCCCACTCCTCTTCTCTCTCTTCTTGGTCTTTTTCAGAATTAATGGGAATTTATATGTTCCATAATTAGTAACATTAAACCCTCATGTAAGAAGGGGTTCTTAGGATCCCTTCTATAGCCCACTATCCCATCTTCCAAAGAAAGAAAAAGATAGAAATGGAAAGAGATAAGCTTACCATGACGAAAGTGGTTAAGCATCATGAAATGATGGCCATACAAAGCCGAATACCTCCCATCCAAGGTAAAATAATGCATCAAAACCATAGCCACCTCACCCTAAATAGGATTTATTTTATAATGATCATAACCCCCACAATCGAGCCTCACAATTTTGGCTCTCTCCTTGTGGACCACAAAAAAATCAATCTAGCAGCCCCCGACATAGTTTTCTCCCTATAAAATTTCCTTCCTTCGATGGAAAACCTAATGACTTTCACAATGAACTCCACACTAATAGTAATTTCCTTTATAAACATGCTCAACACCCAACCATACCAAGCATCAACAAAATCTCGAGAGATATCTATTTTAAACCCATGAATTTTCTCCATGAAAGAGGTAACCCCACCTTTCTGTAAAATATCCTAGACATCAACATTTTCTTTGAACTCATCACATGAAATAGGCTCATTCCTACACCTATCCCCACCCATCTTCAATGGCGAGAAATTCACAAAATCAAGAACACACAACATACGAATGCAACTAAACACCAAGGCCAAAGAAAGAAAAGCACCTAGAAAGCATGTAGACCTACCAACTAAGGTACTAAAGAAAATAATGGCTAGGAGCCTCTTGCAAATGTGACTCGGATTCCCACAAATTCCAATGAGAATCACAAGCATAAAATTTCTAATCAACCTAGGCTATGTAAGGAAAGCTTAGTGTGGAAATGCCTTCCAAATGAAAACTCCACAAGAAAGAAGTGCAAAAAAAATCACTTAATTCAAATTATAGTCATTAAGATGCACATTAATAGAACAAGAGAATAGAAAATTTAACACACAAAAAATTAAACACCGGATTTACGTGAAAAACCCTTATGGGATAAAAACCCAAGCACCAAACAAAGCCACTTTGTATTACAATAAACCAATTACATACCGAGTTGTAGAACTTTACTTCCAAGTGTTAATTCACAACAGCATACAATTTCCTTGATCAACCTCATGTACAAATTCAGACTATAATTTTTTTCTCTCACATTGTTACAATGCTCATAAGCATACAATTTAGAACATCAATCAACCTAACTAGATCAATCGGTCAAACAACTCATTACAAAGTTTTACAATATATATTCGACATCCAGCCATGGTCACTTCAGTTCCAGAGAACCAACTAGTTCAACTGTACACAAACAACCATAAACATGTAACTGCTATAGTCACATCAAACTCATTTCAAAATCCACATAACTCACCAAGTAATCATCATTCAATTCATCAACAGTCAACAACCAATCACTACTCAACAACCTAGCACTAGTTGCGTCCCACCACGATACGCATCCAAAGCTTGCACATCTCACGAGAATCACTCAAGACCCACCATAAGAGGCATGGGGTTAGTAGGCACCGTTGGATTGTTTTAATCATGTTCGTCGATCAATATATATAGCATCACATCATTGTGGTCCCTATTGCCACCGTGACATCCAAGTCACTACCGCCAACCAACCCGTGCTCTTCTGCGGGAGTCACTTAGAATCCATCATAAAAGGCTCGAGGTTAATAGAAATCGTTGGATCAAACTTATCGTAACCATTGATCAAGAACACCATACACTATCAATATGACATCAATGCCATCATCGCTGACCAATCTCATACAAAGTCGCTATGTCGTTAGAAAACCAAACTTTAGAACCTCTATCGGAGGTTATGAATTTCTCAAAACGCATGACATGTCGATAACAAGGAGAACCTCCATGTCGCTAAGTCAAGAAGTTATGAAACTTTAGAGCCCCATGACTTAGGTTCCAAAGTTTTGGATTTCGGTGATAGTGCGACATTTAGGCCGATTAAAGGAAATATTCCAAGCTCCAAGGAAAGTTCCAAGCCAGAAAGTTGAGGCACATTTTCCAACATGCTCCCACTTGATGAAGACTTACTGGCTTCTTCCAAACTCAAAGTCATTGAAATTCATAGGCCCCAAGGCCCATCAAACTAGAACACCACCTATACTTGATTGTGCTCATAGGATTTTTCAATGCATCAACAACATCCTTCAAAGTATCCACTTTTTCAAGACTAACCTTTCCATCCTCCACCATATCACAAATGAAATGATACTGAACATCGATATTCTTCATCCTGGCATGGAAAGTGGGATTTCTTGCCAAACAAATAGCACTATGTTTGTCACAACAAATAGTAATCTTCCTTGCATTAAACCCAACATAAGAACATGAACGTTTAAGCCAGATATCTTCCTTATAGGCATGTGTTTCTGCCATGTACTCTGCCTCAATAGTATACAAAGCAACTACAGCCTGTTGCTTGCTCATTCAACTAACTACTCCATCAAATAACATGCAGATGTATCCACTGGTGGATCTTCTACTGTCAATATCCCCTGTCCTTGATCAGAATCTACATACCCATGAATGCTAAGAAATCTCTGTGATCCAACTGAGTTGCCATGATAACACAAAGCATACTTTGAAGTACCCTTCAAATATCTGAAAAACTCTCTTCACAACATCCCAATGTGATCTTCCTTGATTAGCGATAAACTGACTAAGTACTCCCACTACTTGGGAAATTTTTGGCCTGCTACAGACCATCGCATACATTAAAATTTGAATTGCACTTGCATAAGGCACCCTGGTCATGTCCTCCATCTCAATAGGATACTTTGAATAGTCTTCAATAGATAGCTTTGTTCCTTGCAACAATGGAATAACTAACTTCTTGCAATATTTCATACTAAATCTCTCAAGGAAAAAATTAATATACTTGCTCTAGCTGAGCCAAAGCTTTCTACTTCCCCTATCCCTTCTGATTTCCATATCCAGAATATACCTTGTTGCACCTAAATATTTCATTTCAAACTGTGCTGACAATTGAGATTTTAAATCAAAAATCATACCCTTACTATTCCTAAAGAATAACATATCATCCACATACAAGGCAATAATAAATAAATGATCATTTTTAGTTTTGTAGTATACACAATGATTTGATTTTGATCTCACAGATCCCAATGACAACACAAAAGTGGCTAACTTTTGGTACCACATTCTAGGTGATTTCTTTAAACCATACAGATATTTCTTTAACTTGCAAACCAAATTTTCTTTACCTTTTTCAACGAAGTACTTAGGTTGGGACATATAAATTTCTTCTACCAAATCTCCATGAAGAAACGGTGTTTCCACATCCATCTTCTCAACCTCTAAGTCATATGTTGCTGCAAGTTACAATAGAAATCTGATAGATGTCAGCTTAGCTACAGGAGAAAATATTTCTCCATGATCAATTCCCTCCACCTAGGAATAACCTTTTGTGACCAACCTAGATTTATACTTTTCCACACTTCCATCTAGACCATATTTCTTCTTAAATACCCATTTATAGCCAACAGGCTTTCGACCTTTAGGCAAAGGTACCAAATCCCAGGTTTTATTATTTTTCAATGATGTCATTTCCACATTCATGGCTTCCAACTAGGAATTTTAATCAAACATATTAATTTCTTCCTTCATAGTCCTAGGCTCATCAGTGCTAGTAATCAAAGCATAGGCACATGTTGAATCCAACATGGAAAATCTATACCTATCAGGTTGTTGCTTCTCCCATGTAGACCTCCTCACAAGCTGAGGCTGAGGTTGTGGTTCTTGTTGTTGTTTGGAACTCTCAAAATTGTTGGAGCTCTCCTAAATTTAAAGTACACCTGGAGTTTGTAGTTTCTCTTTATCTAGAGTTTGAGAAATTTCAACTACATCATTATTCTTTTCTTCTTCTTATGTCTTTGACTACATATCAATTGTAGAAGGTTCTAGCTCCTGAAAGATTACACTTCTTTTTTACACAACCTTCTCAATAACAAGATTCCAAAGCATGTATCCTTTCACACCAATGTCATAGCCAATGAAGATACATCTAACAAATTTGGTCTCTAGCTTAGACCTTTTCTCATTCAACACATATGCATATGCCTCACATCCAAAGACATGAATATGTCTCAGTGAGGGATTCTTACCAAACCATTCTTCCATAGGTGTTTTTTCAACAAGATTTGAACTAGGTGAAAGATCAGTCAAGTAACATGCTATAGCCACAACCTCAACCCAAAACTTCTACTCCAGACCAACAATGTTGAACATACTTCTTGCCCTTTCCATTAGAGTCTTGTTTAACCTTTCAACAAATCCATTCTGTTGTGGAGTGTAAGGTGTAGTTTTATGCCTTTTAATCCCATGATCTTTGCAATACATCTTGAAATCTATGGAACAAAATTCACCGCCATTATCCATCCTTAAGCATTTAATTCTTCTTTTAGCCTAATTTTCTACCAAGTTTTTAAACTCTTTAAACTGACTGAACACTTTTGATTTACTTTTTAGAAAATACAAAAATGCCCTTCTTGAATAATAATCTATAAAAGAAACATAATATTTATACTTTGATAATGAAGGAAAATTCATTGGACCAAATACATTAGATTGAACATAATCTAGTATGATAGAAGACTTATGAGGACTCAAATAAAATGAAACATGATGTTGTTTTCCATAAATGCAATATTCACAAAAGTCAAACTCAAGGTTACAATCAACAACCCCTTCTACCAGGTTTTTGTTTTTCAAGGCTTTTAAGCCCTTTTCTCCTATGTGACTGAGTCTATGATTCCATAGCATGGTTTTCTCTACTGGGAGTTTCATCTCCAAATATATTCACCTAGAGGAACTTCATTCTCCTTCTCTACATGGTTAGCCTTGCTTGACTTTGCAGAGACACTATTGCATTGAATAGCTTGTATAGAGTTCCAATTCATGCACCCCTAACCAACACCAATGAGCCTCCAGTCATCTTACAGCCACCACTCGAGAATGAAACTTGCACGCCATCATCATTCAACTTACTAACAAAAATAAAATTACAAGCCAAACCTTGTATGTGAATTACACCATCAATTCCTTTGATTATTATTTTAGGAAATTGAATTTTGACTCTTCCACGACCAACAATTTCAAGAGATGAATCACTTGCCAAGTACACCTTTCCACTAGCATACTTTTTATACTTCGTGAACCAATCTCTTTGAGATTTCATGTGAAAATACGCACCCGAGTCAATTAAATAGACATCATCTCATGCTTGATTCTCCAAGGTTGCAATGAATTCATCTGCATCACTCTAAGAAGAATCATTATTAGAAGAGTTGTTGTTGTTGTTCTTCTTCTTTTTCTCCTCTTTGCAATCCTTCTAGACATGTCCAGTTTTCCCACAATTCCAAAATTTTACCTTGGACTTCTTGTTTGGAGACTTTGATCTCCCTTCAAATTTGGAATTAGACTTCTTGTCTTTCTTCTTGCTTCTATCCTTTGATCTGCCTCGAACAAAAAGAGCATCCTTGGCCATCTTAGAAGATTTCCTTTGCATTTCTTCTAATAATAATGAAGCAACCACATCTTCCATTTTAAAGGTGGTTTTTGTACTTCCAATAGCCATCACTAGATGGTCCTATGTGTCAGGCAAGGAACACAACATAAGTATACATCGATCCTCCTCATCAATCTTTACACCTACAAATTCCAACCGAGCAACAATCATATTAAAATAATTTAAATGGTCTACTATAGAGTATAACTTCTTAATCAGGAATAAATTATTCACCAAAGACTTCCCCTGATAAATATCACGAAGTTTCTTCCATAATGAAGATGCATTCTTCTCCCCATGGACTTTTAAGAGAACAAAGTCTGCCAAAGAAAGTATTATCAATCCTCTAGATTTTATAACTATGAGGTCCCAATACTATTGCTTCACACCTGAGGGTTTATTTCTAGACACAACAATCTAGAGATCTCTATCCACTAACAGATCTTCCATTTTGAGTTTCCACAACTCAAAATTTCTGCCATTGAACTTTTCAATTTCTACTCTTTTTGATGTTCTTTCCATCTCAATCTATAATCAAGACAATCAATTTTCTCTACAAGACTTCCATTGAACAAAATAAGTACAAAAAACCAACTCTACCCACAAGGATAACATAGCTGGCCAAGCTCTGATACCACTTGTAAGGAAAGATTAGTGTGGAAACACATTCCAAATGTAAAATCCATAGGAAAGAAGTGAAAAAAAAATCACTTAATTTGAATTATAGTTATTAAGATGCACATTAATAGAACAAGAGAATAGAAAATTTAACACAAACAGAATTAAACTCTAGATTTACGTGGGAAAACCCTTACGAGAGAAAAACCCACACACTAATTAAAGCCACTTTGTATTACAGTAAACCAATTACATATAAAGTTGCAGAACTTCACTTCCAGGTGTTAATTCACAACAATATATAATTTCCCTGATCAACCTTGTATACAAATTTTGACCACAATTTTGTTCTCTCACACCATTACAATGCTCTTAAGCATACAATGTAGAACATCAATAAAAATAACTAGATCAATCGATCAACCAACTCATTATAGATTTTTACAATATATATTCAACATCCAGCCATGGTCACTTTAGTTTCAAAGAACCAATTGTTTCCACTGTACACAAACCACACAAAAAATGTAACTACTACAGTCGCGTAAAACTCATTTAAAAATCAACATAACTCACAAAGTAATGACCATTCAATTTGTTAATAGTCAACAACCTGGCACCAGTCGAGTTCCACCACGACATGCGTCCAAACCCTACACACCCTACAGAGTCACGCGAGACCCACCACAAGAGGCACGAGGTAAGCAGACATCATTGGATTATTTTAATCACGTTCGTCGATCGATATATATAACATCACATCGCCATGGTCCTCACTACCACCATGACATCCAAGTCACCTCCACCAGCCAACCCTTGCTCTTCCGGGGGAGTCACTTGGAAATCCATCACAAAAGGCTCGAAGTTAGCAAAAACCATTGGATCAAACTTATCATAGCCATTGATCAAGAACACTGTACACTGTTAATATGACGTCAATGTCATCACCGTTGACCAATCCCGTACAAAGTCGCTATGTTGCTAGAAAACTGAACTTCAGAACCTCTATCAGAGGTTATGAATTTCTCAAAACCCACAACATGTCAATAACAAGGATAACCTTCATGTTGCTAAGTTGAGAGGTTATGAAAATTTGGAACCCTGCGACTTAGGTTCTAAACTTTTGGATTTCAATGATAGGGCAACATTTAGACCGATTAAAGGAAAAATTCCAAGCTCAAAGAGAAGTTCCAAGCCAGCAAGTTGAGGCACATTTTCCAATAGGCTATACATGATTACTACACAAGCCTTTAGCTAAAGAGACATAAACCTCCAATGAGCTAGGAGCTGTCATTTTTAAGCAATATTATTAATTCAATGGGAAAGTTATCATTAACCTCCCAAGATCTAGTTGATGTCACCCCGAGATTCGCCACCAAATCTGCCACCCCATTTTCATCATAAAGGCATGGGAAATATACACCTGATAAAATTGATACAACATTGAATGAGTACCCATAATAAATCTTTCGATTGAGAAAGATGGAGGTGAACAATTCCTTAGGCAATTAATTATATTCAAAGAGTCCCCTTCAACCCATAACTTAGAAATCCCCTTCTCCCTAGCTAGCTTGATGCCATGATAGGTTGTTGCTTTAGCATAGTGGTTTGTCTAGGTTCCCAAAGGGAGTGCCACTACCAAAACAAGCCTACCATTATGCTCTCTTAACACTCCCCCACAACCAGTAGGTCCCAGATTGCCTTAAGCAAAACCATCAAAGTTGACTTTATACCAACTAGGAGGAGGTTATAAGTAACAAACAACCCCTTCTCTATCTAATTTAACTTTCTTCAGAGGCTTCACTAAATAACATGCAATATTCCATTAGTCAGCCACCCCAACATCATAATCAGAGACCACCACATAGTCGGGGATATTAGAATTGGCAGTCACTTGCATAAAATTCTCCTTAATGGTCAAAATTGTTTTAAAAACAAGGAGATCTAGGAGAGAGTTGCATCCCTAAAAATTATGTTATTCCTCTCCTTCCAAAATCCCCACACAACATGAGGAAGCATGAGGGACCAAAGCAGCACCAAGGAAGGATTAGTAGAGGGAGTTTCCCACTGGAGCTAGAGCTCCCAAACCGAAGAAGAGAAGATCCAATCCACCCTCCAAAGGTTAATAAAATGAGCCCACACCTCCTGAGAAAAAACTACAACCAATAAACATATTAGAGTAGTCCTTTGCATCCTTCTGTCCTGATTTTTTCTTGAACTGTTAACCACATGAACATAATGATTTTGTTAATGGTTAAGATTTTATCCTGAACTGTTAACCACATGAACATATTGATTTTTGGAATCAACATAGATGACCACACAAGACCCCAAGGAGGTCTTGGCCCAATAATATTATTGAGGGAATGTAAATTAAAAGCCACCAAATAATTTCCTTGTAGAAGCAGCCTCCAAACCACCTTGTTTCACTGAGGATAAACATGGATATGAACCTGAGACAACACTCTATATAGAGTTTATAGCTCTTGGAACTCCTCATGAATTCTTCTCCATGCTCCATCCACAATATAATTAGTGACATGAGTCCCAAAATCTTAGACACACAAATCCCTAAGGGTATTCACCCACTTAGTGTCTCAAAGAGGACCATGACCAAACCACCAGTCATCCCAAAAGAGAATATCCCTCCCATTGCCAACCGACCACTGAAGGCTAGTAGAGACTACTCCTTTGGCCCTAACCAAGGAATTCCAAAAGAAAGACCTAGAAGGAGGAATGAATTCTTCCCTTATGAATTCCCTAAATTGATCCACAACAACGAGATATTTAGAAGTAATCATCGCCCAATCCTTATCACCAGCAAGAAGAAACCATAACTGTTTAGCAATAAGAGCATAGTTGAAGAATTTAATCCTTCGTAGACCTAAACCACCTTGGCCTTTTGACTGACATGCCTCTTCCCAAGAAAAAAAACTCATTAGTTTCTTTTCCTCAACACCAAACCATAAAAACCTTTTCCAAATACTTTCAATCTTTTCCCAAAAAATTTGAGGCATCTAGAAAAGGATAAGAGCATACACCGGGAGTTTCTACTATGTAGATTTATTTAACACCAATTTACCAACCTTGCTGAGAATAGCTCCTTTCCAACCTACCAACTTAGCATTAAACTTATCAATCAACCCATTCCAGAAGGAATCGGGAACTGTATTAGCTCCAAGAGGTAGGCCAAGATAAATAGAAGGCAAGGTCCCAGTTGAACACTGAAGAATACCAGAAATTATTTGCATCCTTCTCTTAGGGGTATTGAGGAAAAAAATCGTACTCTTAAGAAGCCTCACCAATTGACCCAAAGTAGCCTCATACTTCTAAATGACTAATTTGATGGCTTTAGCTTCCATAATAGAAGACTTCCCATAACCATCGTGTCATCAAAAAATTGTTGATGCGAGCAAAGAGGAGAGGAAGAAGTAGACCAAAGCCCCTTTATAGTACCGAATGAGACTTTCTATTGCAGAGATCTCCCAAGATCTTTAGCTAGAATTATTAAGAGGAAGGGCGAAATAGGGTCACACTGTGTCACACCCTTAACCAACACAAAAAAAGACACCGTTGAGGTAAGACTTTGAATCAACTTCAAAAATTTGTTAGAGAAACCAAAATCAAATAAAAATTTAATCAGAAAAAGCTAATTCACATGATCATACACCTTCACCAAATCAAGTTTTAACAAAAAACTAGCCCTCGTATCAACCATCACCGAATGAATTTTTTCATGCACAGTAATAATAGGATCAAGAATTTTCCTACCTAACACAAAACCACATTGATGCGAAGAGATAATCAGGAGAAGATTCTATTGCAACATTAAAGCAAGGACCTTGGAGAAGATACTATAGATAGAATTGTGAAGGCTAATGGGCTTGAACTCATTGAAAGCCAAGGCTCCAGGAATTTCCAGAATCAGCACAATGAAGGTGGAATTTAACTCCTTCAACAAGTTACGACTATAAAAGAACTCCTTGGTACCATCCACCATATCCTTGGAGACAATTGTCTAGAATTATTGGAAGAAGAAGATGGGGAAACCATGTGGACCAGGTGCTTTGTTTCCAACAAAAGAGAAGACCACTTTCTTAAGTTCCTCCATAGAAGGGATACAACACAGAATGCTATTAAGATAATCAATAACGATTCTAGGAATAACATACAACACCTAACCTTGAACATCCAGGGATGGAACAAAATTATCAGAAAAGTATGTAGTAGCCATGTGATGAATCTCCCTATCATTCTCAATCAACACACCATTGTGATAAATACACTTAATATGATTGGAGGCACAATGCTTCAAGGTGGTAATATGAAAGAATTTAGTGTTCTCGTTACCACAATTGAGCCAAACCACACACAATCTATATTTTTAGCGGTAATATTATGAAGACGAGATAAGAGAACACTCTCCTCATTTTCCAAATTAGCATTATAGCCCGACGATTGAATAGTTTGTTGCAAAAGATCCAAGTCCTCCTTAATATGGGATTTCTCATGAAAGGTGTTCCCAAAGAAGAATTATTCCAAATCCTCACATTAGACTTCACGGATGCCAGCTTCTTAGCAATTTTGTACATAGACATCCCATCCACCTGAATATCCCACCAAGAGGCAAGACATTGAAATCTGGATGAAACATCCACATTTTTTAAACCTGAAAGGGAAGGAACGTCTTCTACCAACCAAATTAGAAGATAAAGAAATGGGGAAGTGATTCAACCCTAGTCTAGCGAGAGTTGAGAGGGAACAAGAAAAATGAACCATCCACTCAAGCAAAAGGAGGGCCATGTCCAACTTAACTTGAATCAATGCATCTCTAACCCTATGATTCAACTAGGTATAGGAAGCCCCACACAGTTCAACATCATACAAATCATTGTCATTGATAAATGACATAAAATCAAATCTACTCTCATCATCCACATGAGAACCTCCCATTTTATCCAAACAAATCAAAGGAGTATTGAAGTCACCCATAACAAGCCAATAATAAGAAGCATGATCAACTTTAAAGGAATTTAAATTCTCCCAGAACTGCTTATGAGCACTTTTAACATTAGGGGCATATATATTCAATGCAACCCAAGAAAAATCATCCCTAATATGATTAAAAGAAGTAGCAATATGATTAGGAACCCCAAAAATATCCCTCCCAACCACCACCTTCATATTCCAAAAGGTTTCCACCCCACTCGATGTACCTTTCGCATCATATCCATGAAGGCCACACTCTTTAAACAACCTTTTCTTTAAACAATCCAGCCTATCCACAGGCATTTTAGTTTCTTGAATCAAAATCGCATATGGTTTATGATCCCTCACCAGATTAGCAAGGAGATCTTTCTTATGAGGGTTATTCAACCCTCTGATGTTCCATGAGAGGATCTTCATTGAGGATTCATAGATGCACTCTTAGGGAACATCTCAAACAAGGTTTTCTAACAGTCATCAACAATGTCTAATTTTCTTTCTTTCTCCCTATTCTGATGTTGAGAGGGTATCCCCCTTCCCCTTGGTTCCAACCCATAATCATCTTTCTGACGGTTCCTAGTAGCAACCCCCTAAGGAGAGGAATGTTTCTTCCTATTCCTAGTTTTGACAGGAAAAAAGGAGGCTCCTTCATGGGTAAAGATAAACCCATCTCATCCCCAATGACAGAAGAGGTGAGCACCACATTTGGAACAATAGAGGAAGCAGCATCCAAAGATGGATCCTTCAACACAAAAGAAACCAAACCCTTACCTTCAATCTCATCACTTCTAGAAACCTCATCTTCACCAAAGGGGCTAACATCTACACTAGCAATCAACTCTCCTTCTTTTAGAGCAAGCTCTTTCATAAAAATGTTATGAACATCCTTCACCAAGTCTTTCATAGGGGAGGCCTTACAATAATCCCCAAAATCCTCACCCTCCTGACCACCCTCCTCCTTGCTTAAAATAGTTTCCTTAATAGCCTCGATCAAGGTTTTTTGTAATGGGAAAACATCTCTTCCCTTCTTGTCACTTAACCCCTCATTTGGTTTCTACTTTTCCTTCCACTCCTTAAAAGGTTGAGAAAGATTTGACTTAGGCACTTTGGATAGGAACTTTTTTCCCAATGCCCAACTTTCATGTAGTGAAAAAAAGAAAAGGGGATAGATTCATATTTAATCACCTGACTCCAACCTCCCAACTTAAAGTTAATCAGAACCTTCTCCAATAGGTCCATAGATTGATCTACAATCACACAGAAAACATGCATACACCAACCTTTTCCAAGATTTCATCATCTATACTAAGAAAAGAAGTTTACCAAACATGTTTGTAATACCTACAAACACATGTTCATCCTAGAACTCCAAAGGAAGAGCCAGGAGCCTAAAACAAATAGTGGTAGAAGAAAAAGAACAAGAACTGGGGCTGAACCCAACCTCCCACTTTTTTAGTACCAACAAAGACTTACGAATCATCCATGACCCACCAGTTAGAACACTCACCATATCCTCCTCACATGTGAAGGAAAAGAAGAAGAAACCCTTGGCTATCGCCGCCACCTCCACCTAACCTTTCAGCCTCCATCTCTTACAAACAAGATTATGGACTAGCTCAATGTTCAGATGAGGACCCATAAATTTATCCACCAAGGATAAATACATTGATACCACTTACTTATCAATAATATAGTTAGGAATAGACACTGAATACTCCCCAGTCGTCGAGTTTGCCAAAAATCTAATCGAAGGAGAAGAAATATTCCCTTTAGGCTTAGCGTAAAAAAAATTAGACCAGTTGGGTCCATTTGAAAAGACCCCCACATGCTTTTTTCCTTCCTTGGTAGAGACATTCTTAGGAATCTTCGGACAAGGAGAAGAGGAAAGACTCACATTATCAGGACTCGGAAAGGCCCCCACACAAGGCTTGGAATGAAGACCATCCCTAGAAACCAAATAGTCTGGAACAAAAGACACAAAAGAGGACCCACCATCATTACCAATAGAACCACTGCATACTAATAGCTCTGCACCATCAACAACTACAACATCACACCTACCGAAATTACAACCAAGGGGAGAACCAACATTTCTTGCTTTCAAGGATTTTTGAAAAAATGTCAAACCACTAGAAGAGAGCTCCATTATCTTTCAGTTAACACCATATAGTTCATGTCTTGATTTTTACTAATTTTAAATGTCGACACATCTGATTGTGATTCTTTTAAACGGAAGGGTGGAAAGGTGATAAAGAAGGGTGGTGTGAAAACTATGGTTTTGAGTGGATCTTGTGGAGGAGGTAGGGCCCTCCTCCATGGATGTTTTATATTCCCTTTGCATTCCCTCTTAATTTCTTTAAATTAACGCTCATTGATTTCCTTTTGATACATGGTGTGTGTTGTATGCTTCATTATATTGATTCTCTCTAATATTCATGTTTGGTCTTTCATTCATAATTATGTGGTGTATACATATCTATGGAGAGGGTATGAATCCCCCTGAGGAGCCTACAAATGGGATGATTGGGGAGGATGGTATTAAATCTCAAGATCATTTAGGGATATCATGGATGAGGAAAAACTTAACATTCCACCTGGTGCAAAAGTCATCATGCAAATCTAGTAGTATGGATAACAAAGGGGATGTGGGAGGTAGAGGACAAGGTAAATTCCCCTCTATAAACCCTAGAAAATTGGTCATTTTGCCTAACTCTAAAATGAACAATGTAATAAGAAATGAGAGCAAAAGATTGAAAAATATTACTTTTTTTAGCAACCATGAACATCTTGAGGCTCACAACTAGGAAATATATGGATGAATCACTCTTGAATGTTTGGGGTAAAATTAGGCATTCAATTTCCTTTTGTAGAATGGTCCATCATGGGATATTTGTAATTTTCTTAAAAGAACATAAAATGCAAGAAATGGTAGTTAAGAAACAATTTTGGAATATAGGCAAATGTGTATTTCGTGCTCTAGTGTGGTCTCTTGAAGCCCTAAATGATGAGGTTCTAGCTTTGTCATGCCCTAGATGCGTAGTGGTAAAAAAATGTTCCACCATTAGTATGGAGTTTTATTCCATAGTTGTTGGCACCATTTGGGAACATCATTAGGGTTGAGGAAACAAAATCCTCACTCCTACACTTGGATGCCCAGCCTATGGTATCATTGAAACCAAATTAGATATCCCTAAAATAGTGGAAGTTAACCTAGAAATTGGAACCCATAATTGTAGTGTCAAAATCTTGGGTGGCATTAACACATGCTACTTATGCAAAAAATAGGGGCACATAGCGAAAATTCCCCTATCATCCTCATAAAAATAAATAATCATAAACCAAGTAGAGAAATAAATGAAATTGGGTCTAAATTATGTTGATGTTATAGCAACTACGATCTGTACTTCATCACACGAATTCCTACAAGAAAAGATAAATTAGATGCATAGCCTCTTGGCTATTTAATTTATATCAAACAATATATATTTGTTAAGGGCCGACCCTTTATGGTGTGCTTATTCTTGTCTTAACTTGAGCCGACCTCAATATATATATTCATTGTTATAAGAAAGGCCGACCTAAATGAAGAGGTGCCTAAGATGTATAAATATAAGGTCATTATCATTGTATCATGCAATTCAATTTTTAATCAAGCAAGTTCGCACCTTATCCTTCAAGAGCAGAAGTTCGCATTTATTGTTCAAGAGAAGAATTCGCATTCTTAGCAGTAGGTCCGATTTCAAGGAAGAACATACTCATTTGTATCTTGTGTGGTTAGAAGAGGTGCAACCTCTTTGCATTCATTATTGGCCATTGCTGGGCCTGAGTTGTAAGCATATTTCTACCATTATTCTATATTAAAGAAGAGATTCATTGCTGGGTTTTTCTCCCTCAAGAGGAGGGTTTTCCCAGGGTATCTTTGTGTGTTCATTGTCTTATGTGTTGCATTTTTTGTATGCCTTCATTCTGCAAATCTGATCAATAATACACTAACATGGTATCAGAGCAGGTTAGGCGGAATACCTGATCAGATTTGTCTGAGCAATTCATATGAATTTCGAATAATTCTGAGCCTCTTATCTCTCCTTAGGAGACCTCCATTAGTAGTTGTGAATGTTGGGTCGCAAACCCTAATAGACACCTTGTGTCAAGGATGAAAACCCTTGTTTCTTATTTTGGGTGATTTCATTTCAGAAATCACAATTGTGCTGATTCGTTGAGGCTTAGAAACATGTCTTAAGTTTACATGGTTGTTGCTACAGTGATGCATCAGCGACTTATAGAAGACTCCAGTTTTTTTTTTTTTGAAGGTTCCATGTTGTTGCTACAGTAGTTATTTTCAAATCAGCTATCTTGGGAGCATCTTTGACATCCTTTGGTGGTGATTCCAACTGAGGGGCAGATATGAAATTTATATAGCTCAGCCGAACATTACCTTGTTACTATCGGACTCATCCAAGGGTAGTCTTACCATTGGAGCATCATACTTAGTGATTTCTATGAAGATTGCAGATCTGAATAGAAGCAACTTCCTAGTTCTTATCTTAATCATGCAATCAGTTCTTCACCCCTGTTCGAGTTTCCTTGAGAGTTCAGGCTTGGCGCATCCTTGTGGCTATGGCATCTAGATGTGTATTGGGATTAATAATACACTAACAACATTGTAGATAAGAAAGAAGCCATGAGGAGACTTTATTCAACCTGAAGAACATTACCGTCAATCCTTAACCTATGAATACATGGAGATAAGGATATCATGCCATTGTGATGCAATTATCATTGAAGAACTATCGGGGAGAAGTCAAGTTCTGTTTTTGAGATATCGAAATATTGCTCTTGGTGGAAGCACATAACTGCTGTTTGGAATCCATTTTGGAATTATCGATGTTTATATTAAGTGTATCAAGTATTAAGGAAAAGTCATTTAGATCCGTGACTGCTAAGGGCAGTGATCAGTTGATCTGTGATTCATTAAAGTGGATGAGATCATTTGGTGTCACCTTCATTCATCATGTATTGCTACCATGAAGGCTGTGTATTGATCTAAGCGCAAGTGCAACGTATCGTACCGTGTCCACCCTTCAGAATATCTAAGAGATAAGTACTCCTTGTTTTTGATTGTATTTACTATTCTAGGCTAAAATTCAATTTGTTGAGTTATGCAATTCTGACATTATTTACTTAGGATTATGTGTGACCAGTAAATAGTGATCACTATAATAAGATTCTTTTCATTACAAGTAGGATCATGTTAACTGCCTTTTGGTTTTGCTGAGATTAGCTCTTCTGTGAAATTGAAAGAAAGACATGTCATGTTTAATGAATTAATTATCTATTACTCAGGAGATTTTGAGATAGGTATTGCATGGTTGAATAATGTTCATGAATTGTTTTTGTAATTATTAAGAGGCTCTTACATTGAGATATCCTGAGCATCTAGCAATCTGCATCTAGAAAGATTGGATATTGAAGTCTTACCGAATGAAGAAATGATCAAGCTTGGAGTCATAGCTTGCAATCATTGGACTACATTAATCGCTGGAGATATCTCTTGAAGTCAATGTACCTTCCAGGTCGTCATTGTGTTCAAACTGTGAAGGGTACGGATTGATCTGAGCTCAAGTACATCGTACTATGTCTAGTATTTGGACCTATCAGAATAGTTAAAAAGATAAGTATTCATTGGTTGTTGAGTTATATCATTTATTTATTCTTTGGATCTTGTTATTAAGAGAGATAGTAGATTCTCTTGAATTGTGTTGTGTTCACTAACATAAGATCTTTGGAAAAATTTCATTCATGATATAACTTGTTCAATTCTAATCTTGATATTTCTTTGGATAATTATGGATTGTTAGTAATCTCTATCTAAAATGCTTCCTGGACAGGTTTAGGGGGAAGAAGATGATAAGAGATTACTTAGTAATGAAAAGCTTGAGGCATCTTGTGAAGAAGTCATGTCAACCAAAGAAATGATCAAGAGGGAGTAAACAATAGAGGGACTGAGCTGATGGCTAGAGGGAGTACATCTCCAGAAGTCTTCTTTGCAATCTCTGAAGCCAAGATCGAGAGGGAGTCTCAGTATCAATGTTCCTTTGTTTAATGAGTTCTTCTTTGAGAGAAGTTCGAGGTGAAATCCCTTGATAATGCAATTCTTTATTGAGAGAGAATTGAGGTGCAAGCCCTTGATAATGCAACTCTCTGTTGAGAGAGAGTTGAGGTGCAAGCCCTTGATAATGCAATTCTCTGTTGAGAGAGAGTTGAGGTGCAAGCCCTTGATAATGCAATTCTCTATTGAGAGAGAGTTGAGGTGTAAGCCCTTGTTAATGTAATTCTCTGTTGAGAGAGAGTTGAGGTGTAAGCCCTTGATAATGCAATTCTTTGTTGAGAGAGAGTTGAGGTGTAATCCCTTGATAATGCAATTCTCTACTGAGAGAGAGTTGAGGTGTAAGCCCTTGATAATGCAATTCTCTGTTGAGAGAGATTTGAGGTGAAAGCCCTTGTTTCCACCCTCTGAGAGAGCTATGGTGGATGTCATGTGTGTGACTCCATGACAGCATCACATGAGGGAATCTGTGATGATTTTATTTATACCATCTATGGAAGTAGCCATAATGGTTAATATCACATTGAGGTGATATTCTATTTTGTTTTCATTCCAATATGATGTGTCTTGTGCAGATGGAAGTTCATCCCTAGCTGAGAGGGAGTGTTGATGTTATAGCAGCTACGGTCTGCACTTCATCACATGAATTCCTAGAAGAAAAGATAAATTAAATGCATAGCCTCTTGGCTATTTAATTTATATCAAACAATATATATTTGTTAAGGGCCGACCCTTTATGGTGCGCTTATTCTTGTCTTAACTTGAGCTGACCTCAATATATATATTCATTGTTATAAGAAAGGCTGACCTAAATGAAGAGGCACCTAAGATGTATAAATATAAGGTCATTATCATTGTATCATGCAATTCGATTTTTAATCAAGCAAGTTCGCACCTTATCCTTCAAGAGTAGAAGTTCGCATTTATTGTTCAAGAGCAGAATTCGCATTCTTAGCAGCAGGTCCAATTTCAAGGAAGAACATACTCATTTGTATCTTGTGTGGTTAGAAGAGGTGTGACCTCTTTGCATTCATTATTGGCCATTGCTAGGCCTGAGTTGTAAGCAGATTTTTGCCATTATTCTATATTAAAGAAGAGATTCATTGCTGGGTTTTTCTCCCTCAAGAGGAGGGTTTTCCGAGGGTATCTTTGTGTGTTCATTGTCTTATGTGTTGCATTTTATGTATGCCTTCATTCTACAAATCTGATCAATAATACACTAACAAATTAGTGGGGTTTTCAAGAATCCCAAGAAAAGAAAATAAAAGGAGGGTTTTGAAACATGTCCTAGAAATGCGATAGATAATGTTGTAAAAATGCAAAGGGATGGGATGAATATAAGAACTAATAGCTCAGAGTTGGTACACTCAAACCCTATCAACTCAGAGGATGAAGGAGAATTTTTTTCTTTGATAAATCCTAATCAAGGAAGTATATCAAACCCAAGGGAACAACTTTGGCAAGTTTATGGATCCCCATAGATCTCCTTTAGGGTAAAATTAGCAAATCAACTCAACCTCCTAAATGATGAGATGAAGAACTCAAAAACTAACCATATGGTCCCTCTAATAGTTATAGCTCCAAAATTGATAGAATACAAAAGGATAACTCAAAAAATATCTACCTCACAAAAGAGATGGAGAATAACAATATTCATGAAAAAAGGAATGCGCAAAATCTTGCGTTTGAAAATATTAGACAAGTCATAGATAAATATAAACAATTTAGAAGCAATAGAAAATATAAGAACACGATGGAATATGAATAATATATAATCAATTCCAAAAGAAAAGAAACAAAAAGAAATAACAGAGAAAAAGTAGTAAATTTAGGAAACATGAATGGTTCCAACCAACTAAATAATAATTAAAAAAATTCATTGTGAAGAACCTTGTACCTAAAATTGAGATAAAAAATTAAAATAATAATAACCCAAAAGATATTAGCAGAAGGTTGGATTGATATAGCTCTAATTTGATGGTACAACAAAAAGTGAATGCCAAGTCTGAAAAACTAGTGGAACAACCTCCTACTTATATCTTGGGGGCTACTAGCAAGCTGAGTTTTGATAAACAGGTAGTAACCCCTAAATACAGTGACATTTCTATGCCCAACAAGAAAACAATGACTTGATGTGTGAAGGAAACACCATTGCTAGTATACACAAAAGTAGAAGTAACATGAGCTCCAAAAATATTGAACAATACCCAGCTGATTTTCCTTAGAGTGGACCTAATAATGGTGACATAAAATTCCTAGAAAAGAAACACAATTTAGAAGACAATATAGAGAACAAGGGTTGGTGTTGTCAGGCTAATACTGGAAAAAGTTGTTCTAGGCATGAAAAATTAGGTAAGCTTAAACCTAACCCCAATATGAATCCTACAAGAGATAGTAGGTACTTAGATAATGAGAAGACCTCAAAAGGGATGCTAGCACCAAGTATCGGTTCTCCCCATGCACCAAAGGGTGCAAGGAAAAAAGGAAAAGGAAAATTTATCCCCATTGGTAGAGGTAGTATACACATATCTAAGCAAAAAAGGAAACAAATAAATGTGGTTATCCTAGTGCCTATGTCTAAAGACTAGAAACTAAGGATAAGATCCCAAAATTCTTTGAAAGTTTTAGAAATGAGAAAGAGGCCCTCTCAAAATTTAAATGTAATGAACTTTAATTGCACATCTTGTAATGTCATAGGATTGGAGTCTCGTGATAGAAAGCATATTGTCATGAGGTTTCTTAACCTGAACAAAGATAAAGATGCAGTGGACTCCTTCAAGAGGTTAGAGCTATAGGCTTTACCTTGGAGACCAATCTAAATTATATCTAGAATAATTCATCTCAATATGTCATAGAACATGAAAAGGGGAGAGTTGGTCTTGTTATCCTAATCTTTAAGAATTGGGCTCAATATGTTACTTCTCTAGTGTCTCCCCTTGTAATAGATCAATCTAGGTAACAATTGAGAAAAAGGATAACCCATTTGGTATTTTCTCCATTTATGCTCCCAATGAGTATAGGGACATAATTGACCTACGAAAGTGCAATATACATGATATACCTTGGATTGTGGGGGGAATTTAATATGATTGAGAAAATTGAAGACAAAAAAGAGGGATTGACATGGAGTAGAAAAGAAATAAAAAATACTTATGGAAAAAATGAAAGCTAAACTAAACTTGGTTGACCCTCTTAAAGGGGTGAAGGAAGATACTACCAGCATCTAGTACACATGGTGCAATTCCCAAAAATGTGGAAGAAGAATATATTCTTGGCTTGAAAAAATCTATGTGAATAGGGATCACTTCAACTTTGACCCAATCAAGGAATTTTTTAAGGTGGAAGTATACCCTTAATCATTATTTGATCATCAATCCATAAGGGTTAAAATATTAGTAAGAAGTGAAAGAGCATAGGAAAATAAGAAAGAGGGATGCTTTCTCCTTAACAGGGACCTATTACATGATGAGGACTACAAGGCTATCATAATTACCCTGAAGGAAATTAATAAGTGGATTCTCAGAGACATGAATACAATTAAGAAATGGGAACAAAATGTGAAGGGGTGGAGAGTACTATTCCAAACTATTGGCAAGAAGAGGGCCTTTGATAGAAGAAGATAGGAGAATTACCTTTAAGAAAATATGTTAAGAACTAAAACTAATCTATAAGAAGACCTAGGGAGTGAAAATTTATGCAATGAGCTCTCACTAGCCAAAAATTCTCTAAGAAATCTTCAAGTAAATAGAATCCAAGGTCTAAAAGTAAGGGATAAATTAAATTGGTTGAACAATGGGGAAAAGGGCACCAAATTATTCTTTAGGTATATCAAATATAAAGGTATCAAAGAGTAAATAGACCAAATATGGCATTAAGTGACCCCCCTCACTAGTAAAATGGATATCAAAACATAATTCTTCCAATTTTACAAAGACTTTTTTACATCTGAAGGTGATAATGAGACCAACAATAATGCTAGGAAATACATTAGGAAAATCATCCCTAGGAAAATTTTGGAAATAGGTGCAACTAGATTACGTGAAGAAATCTCCAAGGAGGAAATTAGGAGAGCCATTATGACATTGAATAATGATAAAATCCTAGGGGTAGATGGGTTATTGATAGAATTCTATAAAACATTCATTGATTGGGTATGTGATGACTTGTACGAAGTGTACAAGGAATCTCTTAAGAGAGGCTCATTGGGCAGAATAATCAATAAAGGTATCATAAAGTTACTCCTGGAAGAGGGTTAAAAAACACTAATCAAGAATTGGAGACCAATTACACTATTGAATGTATCATATAAAATATTATCAATAAGGTTGGTTAATATTAACAACACTCAAACTAGATAAATACTATCTGGGAGTGTTAAAAAGGACATGGCGAGTGGGGGTGGGAGTCTAAGCGAGAGGTCGAGTTTGAAATTTGGGTAGGGAGCACCTAAGGATTCCTCTAAATCTAAGAGCAATGAAGATGCAGATGGTGTTGAGGGCTCACGAGAATTTTTTGTTGTTATTGATGTTTTTTGTGGGTTCAGTGGAAGCCTCTCTTCCCTTTGAGCTATTTGCTTTTGGTGGTCTAGTTTTTTTAGTGGGTGGCATGTGGAAGATTGGGTTTCTTCTTCTTATCATATGTTCTTATTAGTGTGTCTCTAGTAGTTCATGGGTTCTTGATGTGGCTTGTTTTGGACAGATCTCCTCTTCTTTGGGCTCATCGTTGATCTTTCTCCCATGTAGTTCTTGTGCTATTGACCTCTGTGTCTCGACTAAGTTGTTGGATTTGTTTTATTATTTTTTTTCTTGGTGATATATTGGATGGGATTTAATATGCAATCTATATGGGATTTGATCTTAGAACACCCTTTTTCTTGTGGTGTTTTTGGAGCTCGATGTTTGGCCCCTGGTCTTTTTTAAACATCCTGAAATGTTTGGGGTTTGTTGTCCTATTTGGTGTTGCTTTTAGTAATTTTTTTGGTTTGTCCTGGGGCTTGTGCTTCATTCAGAGCTCATTGTTTTACCTTGGGTCTTTTCTGAGTATCATTTTGCATTTGGGATTTGTTTTCTTTTTGCCCTATGCTTCCAAGATATTTTTTTCATATTTCTCCATGTGCAGGAATTTGGTTGTTTTTTGGAACCCTTCTTGGTATGCCAAGTTTTAGTTGTTGGAGGGGTTTGGTTCTTTGGTTTTGTAGAGTTGTCTCTACTTGTTGGTTCCTTTTGGTCCCTTTATGGTCTTCGTTGATGGCTTCTTCCTTGCGGTGGGATCTTTTTCAAATGATTTTCTCATAACTAAGGAAGCTTGGTTTAAGATTGTTTTCGGGTTTCCCTTTTAGAAAAATAAGCGGTTGAGGATAAATGGGGAAAAATATTATGTTCATCTTTTTGCTAAGTTGTTTCAAATGTTTATTATGAAGGTTCAGGTGTGTGGGTTACTATTGCTGCTGGATGGAGTGATCTCTAAGTCTTTCTTCTTCTTCTTTCCATCCCTCCTAGTTCCTAAGGATGTTGTGATTGCTTTTCCTACTAGAGTGGTTTCTTTCTACTGGGTGCTATAGTTGATGTCTTCTCTTGAGGTGAAGAATTCTCTTATTGAGGTGGAGCCCTCTCCTATTGAGGTGGAGTTGCATGTTGTAGGTTTAGTGGAAATCTCTCTTTTCTTTTTCCCATTCCTATTGAGTTGGAGCTTGTATGTGTAGGAGATTGGTGTCTTTGGTGATTATGGCTCTCTTATTGTCCTCTCCTATAGAGAGTAGCCCTCTCCTATAGAGAGTAGCCCTCTCCTATAGAGGTAGAGTTTGGGATGGTTGATCAAGATGGATGGATTTGTAAGGAGGCTATTTCTTCTTAATGTTATATGGTGCTCTCTAACTTTTGTATGGAGGTGTGGAGTTTGGATGTGCTAGTTATGACGAAAAATAGGAGTATGAGGGTGTTATGAACTACTAAGCTATTTATTTTCATTGGATCAATATTTGCTGTTCTGAGTGGTAGGTTACTTGTGGCTTGTCTAATTCAAGTTGTGCTCATGATTTGTTAGGGTTCAAGGTCCTTGTCAAAACCTAGTTGTAAAAGGGTTAAGGTCCCTTTAAAACATGTTTTTTGCAGCTTGAGTTGTCTTGAATATATTTGGATGGCTGATGTAAATGGGCTTTTGTTGGTATGGTAATTATTTTTCAAGCAACTTCTTTGTCTTGAAAGGGTTTTAGGTCCCTTAAAAACCTCCTTGTAACATGGGTTTTGGGTCCCATCAAAACCTGTTTTTCCCCTAATAAAAAACAACACTCAAACTAGATTCACCAAAGGTAGGTATATAAACCTAATTACTAGTTAGGAAACCATAAAATGGGAAAGGCACTCCAAACAATGCTTTTATATTCTCCTCTTAGACTTTGAAAAGGAATATGACATGGAAGAATGGTCCCTTTTAAGTATTATCCTTGAGGCATTTGGCTTCCCTAATTTATTTTACAATATGGTCAACACCTTGCTAAAAGATGTTGTAACACAAGTGGAGGTAAATGAGTCCCTTGCTGAAGAGTTTACACTAGAAGATAAAAAAAACAAGGATGTCCACTAGCATTGGCTCTCTTTGTAATTTTCCCAGATTTCATACATTACCTTTTAATAGAATCAGTCATCTCCCCAAGGGTTAGATATTTGACACTACCCGATCACAAAAGTTGTTGAATATTCAATTTGTAGATGATACTATATTTTTTGTTGATCTTGGAGAAAGTAATGTTGATATCCTAATGCAAAAAATAAACTTTTTCTATAAAGAATCAAGTTCCAAAATAGCCAATGCAAAATCCATTATGCTTGGATGGGAAAACAATCCTCTTGAATGGATAAAGAAGTATGAATTTCAATGGGGTTCCTATTATCAAGTCAAATATTTGGGAATTGCTTTTATAATCAACCCTAATCTTAAGGACATGCGGATATGGATCAAAAAAAAAATTGTAAGGAAAATTGAAAGTTGGAATAGGCAGTACTTATCTCTAGCAGGAAAGAAGCAAGTTTTTTAGAAGATTCTATCTTCTTATAGCTTATATTTTTCCTTAATCTGGCTTTTTAGTAGTTATCAAGTTAATGAGATACAAAATAAATTTAGGAAATTCCTTTGTTTTGATGGTAAAAATAAAATAAATAAACATTTGGTCAAATGGGAGTGGTGTTGCATAGATAAGACCAATGGTGGTCTTGGCCTAAAGGACCTAAGGATGCATGGTATTTCCCTTGCAAAAAAATGGATCATCAAGGAACTAGAGGGTGATGAACCTTGGAAGGTATTGGTGAGGAATAACATATAGTTTGAGGTCCCCAAACAAGCCAAATCATGGAAACTACTTACATTTTGTGATCTTATTAGTAAGCACCTAATATCTCCTATAGGTTTATATGTTCTTAGAAGTATTTAGAAAGCCTGGTAACTCATCAAAAACAAAGTAATGAGATGCCACTTCACCAAGGATAACAATATATTAATAATCACACATAGATCCATTTGGTGGAATCTTAAACCCAAGGGTAAGCCCCTTGATCTATTCTGAAGATGCTCAACCAAAAGATGGGCTCAAAAGGTATTTAATGTTTTAGTAGTATTTTGAATAATGGGTAGTTACAGGACTGGGCTTCATTAAGTGGTGAATATGAATTATCTCCATCAAACTAGAGGACCTATATAATCTTAAAGGAAGCTTGCAAGAGATTACAATTTTCTATAGTATGTAAATAGGAATAGTACAAATAATTCAAATGGCAAGATGACAATCATTTATTAGATGTTAGCTCTAAAATAATTTACAAATCCCTATCTAGCCCTAGTGCTATCATAGAATATGCTAACAAATGTTGGGATATTAACTTAACTAAAATAATTGGAAAAATAACTTTAAAATTAATTGGTCAAGTGTATTAGAAACTAAAAAGGCATGTTTTAGATAGTTTCTTTTATTACAAATATTACCATATAAATTTGAATCTTATGGTATTAAATTATGTGACATTTATAGATTTCCTTAATCAATTAAGCAATTTTTTTAATTATTTTTATGCAAAGGAAATTGGGAATTTATTTTATGAACGATAAATGATTTAGGGAGAATGTGGTCAAATCAATTGGAAAAAAATTATTATAGGGAATGATAATAAAATAGATAAAGATCTGAATATGTTTTGGATTTTTCTTTCAACTAAAATTTTGTAGATTATTTGGAAGAAAATAAATGAGGATAAATTGAAGAGGTTAGAAGGGAACATACTGAGTCTTCAAAAAGACATATTACGTAATTTTATCATGCTGGTTACTGTCATATTGGAAATTTTAAAGTAAAAATTCTTGGAGTTTTTGAAGGATGGTACAGTAAGAGTTAACAAAGAAGAGGTCAGCTATGGACATACCTAGCAATTCAATCATATTGATATAGCAACATCTTTGAAGGCTCTCAAGGAATTCCAAAAGGAATTTGATAACAAGGTACTGGATAAAAATAAGGAGAACAATAGATAAAGAGGTCCAAGGTTTCATGTTAATGCAAGTGAATACTTTTTAGTTGAAGTGGTCAAGTCTAATGAGTACCTTTTAGATATTGATCCCCCTTTGGGATAGAGGGACTTGGACTCATATAGTGAAGGAAAAATTTTCTAATAAGAAACCATATGTAAAACTATGTAACCAAGTGATCTGTTAGGTCTTTTTTGTATAAATTTTGTTAAAATTGAATTGTTGTACCATGTGTAATAAGGCAGTATTTATTTGTAATAGATGATACCTTCTTGGAAATTTTAAGTATTTGTAGTTAGTAATGAGAGAACATATATTTTTGAATTTAACTTGTTTGTAGATAGTTTTTATGACAAAAGGTATAGTTGTGGATAGATGCTTAATTGTAGACTAGTTGTAACAATTTGAAGCATCAAAACTATGTATGTATGATCCTTATCTTTTGTAACTAAAATATCTCTAATATACAAAAAGTTGACACATCTTAAAAACAAAAAATTGAATGTGCTCCCCCCAAATTTTATAGGATACTAATCGAAAATCATTTTTTTACTATTTATAAAATAGAGTTGTTTCTGAAAATATAATTAATGAAATGCAAAATAGGTATAAGAAGGAAGGGATTGCTCTGCAAGTGGTGGTGAGGGTGTCTTGGAATTTACACAAGGGAATAAATGGAATGCAATGATCATAGGCAAGGGTTTGACTTCTTTGGATCATGTACTCTCAGCCTACCTTTGTTTCCTCTTTTTTTTTATATGATGCATTTAATTAGTTTGTGTGATCTATTTCCATTTATTGATTGTATTTTGCATATTATCCCTAGTCATATCATTTTATTCCTTATGTTGTCCTTTGGGAGAGAGGAAGGTACTAGGGTTTAATGGAGTTTGATGTACTCGTTACTCGAAATCTACATAAATAGAGTCAAAATGACCTTAGATGAAATAATTTCATTAACTAACACTGAAAGTGGGGATAAGTGTTCATTCAAAGACATTGTGGTGGGTATCGAATTCTTCCCTACTCTAGTGTCTATGAAATTTATCAATTTGAGAAATGGTGTGGAATCTGGACTCCAAGAAGCTAAAGGAGGAAATGGTAATTTCCCTCCCTCCTGCTCAAAGAAATTGCTCCTCACCCCTAATTTAGATATGAAAGAGGTCATAGGAAAAGAATAAATTAGACTTACTAATGTTTCTATATTCTTCACACCCATGGAATGTAACAGAATTCCAGTGAGAAAATTCCTAGATGAATGGCTAAATAATGTCTGGCATAAAAAAATTGGCATTCAACTAACATTTTATAGAATTTTGCAAAGAGGATTGTTTATTATCTTCTTTAAACCTCGTGATATGAAAAATAAAATTCTTTAGAAGCAATACTGGAATGTTGGAAGCTCTATATTCAAAGTAGTGGCTTCATTGCCAAATATCCTAAATGATGAAATACCAACTCTATCCTACCCAATCTGGGTGATGGTTATGTGAGATAAGGATGATTTGTTGCTCACGAGTCTCTTCATTCTCAAGAGAATCCTAGGTAACAAAATACCCTTACCCACCTCAACATAAGTTGAATGAGGAAATTGCAAAGTGTATCTAGATTAATCACCACAAAAGACTATTTCATAACCTAGAAGAGCAAAGCTTCTATATTTCTACCTCCGACAAAGGATCTCTCAACCAAAGGACTACAATATGGATTTAGGACGTCAGTATGACGCGCTGGAGTCCAAATGACGTGTTGGTGTCCTAAGAAACAAAGAGCTCATGGAATCAAATGGGCAGACTAGAGCTTCACTATCTAACCCAAATCGAAGATCTATTGAATAGGAAGAAAAAATAAAGAAAAAAAAATGAAAGAAAGCACAAGAAGAGCCGAGAGGGATCTTTCAAACAATGAAACGTCCAAGCTTTCACTATGAGCTCTACTTTGACAACCTACACACAAGGTGAATGAGGATAAATGTTGGGGTTTTATAGGGGCTTGTCGCAATCAAACCCCCATTTTGGTGTTCCCATCTCCACAAACACACAAATAGATAGAGCGTGTAATAAAAATAGACAAAAGAGAGTGGTGAAAGAAATCCCCACTTTAGGAGGAGAACCCACACCACTAAGTAGTAAATGGATAAAGAGATATAATCTATCTATAAATAGAAAAGAGTGAGAGATCATTACCAATAGGCCTTGGCCCCCTCTTGAACACACAAACACACCATTGAATTCTTGCTAGAGAGATTTGGAGATTGGAGAGACCTCAATCTGATAGAGCTTCACTTGTAGAAGTGTTGTTGCCAAGAGTAAAAAAGATTAAGGAGTGAAGTTAAGTTGAAGAGAGAGCCTTGAATGAATGAGAGAACCCCCAAAATGAGAGTAAAGGAGGGGATTTGTTGCGTGCAATGGTGTAAAAGAGTCGTTACACTCGAAGGCTTTGCTACAGAAACACATGTTGGGAACCAAGATTCAAGATTTCCCATTTCAAACTAAGAAAACTGTTAAGATGCTAGCACAACACGTAGATGTTTGCATATCATGTAGACGTCCAAGGCACAATTTTTTGAGAAATGGGTTGTTGAATTGTTGTTGCTTCACCATTGGACCACATGGAGTTAGAATCATGAAATTTTGACCCATTGGGGTTTTTACCATTAATGCATTTAGGTATCATAAATACTAGGCAAAGTGCTAAAATGTGAAATTTCCCTTAGGTGCAATTTTGCAACATTACATTTTTCCCCCACTTTAGTGGGCTCTATTTTAGAAAAAAATGGCCACATTAAAGTAGAAAAGAAAAATTTCACCCAAAACAAAGTTTTATGGATTTGCATGTCAATAAGAGGTACCACAAAGGTCGCAGAGGTCAAGCTAGCTAGTACTAAAGATGCCCGAAATGATCAAACTCAGCGAGAAGTGCAGGACCTATCATGGGAAATCATGCAAAAAATTTCTCTGTAAAACTCAATTTTAAGTCAATTCCAAAACTTGGAGGAAGCTAAAACGGCAAGAAGAATGATCAAGAAAAAATTCAGTGATTCAGAAGAAAAATATGTTGAACAGGTGACTATATTCCCCCTCTTAAGTTTTCCCATAGCTAGGTGGGGGAAATTCAAGAGAAACTGGGGAGCCACAAACTCTAGGAAAAATGGGCCCTGGGGGGCCTATATATACCTAGGTGGGCCCCAAGAAGGGTCATTTGCACTATTCATTATGAGGATTTCATTGAATTTTATGAGAGAAGTCATCAAAATGTTGAGTAGATGCAAGTACAAGGATCCTAGGCTGGACCAACTACAAGGAGATTGTTGGACTCAAGGGAACACTGAGAGGGGGGGTGAATCAGTGTTCATAAAATTTTAAACTTCATCAATTTGAAACTTGAAACCATTTCAATATTGCATTAAAGAAAAGATGTATGCATTCAATGTAATTATTCATGACATCATAACACATATTTTTACATGGAAACCCTATTATGGGAAAAACCACAGTGGAAGTTAATCCAAAATTTGAGTACTCAAATATAATTATTTATAAAAGAGAATGCACTTGCATTTAGGCACACTTCCTAGAGCTCACTGCTCAAAAGATAAGGCTCATTGCCATACAAAAGTTCAAATTAAAACCATCTAAATGTTGAACTAAGATGATAGCATCTATTTATGCCAAGTTACAGTTCTAGTGAAGCTCAAAGATTGAATTCTAGATCTGTAGACTGATTCTGCTCTTCGCTCTACTCTACTCTGCTCTGCTCTTCGCTCTTCTCTTCCCTTTGCTCAACATCTAGGCAAGTTTGCACTATTATTCTGCTGAATCTCGAACCACACACATATTCGCATGTCTACACACTTCTTCACTTCTAATCACACCTCTTACACACTTTAAAATAATAGGAACAATCTCATATATATATCCGCTAACAAGGATTTACTCATTCATCAGTTGGCTTCATAAAATATTAAGTTACCTTCATCTTGTCAGCTAGGTCCATCATTAATTCTTTATGTGCATCCTCCAAAGTCAGTTAAGACAGAGAGGACCTAAACAAACATAATCGAGCATGCATAAATTTGATTAATTACTTTGTATACATCCATGATTACTATATTCGTTGGGTCGGCCTTCTAGCACAGGTAACTAGCAAATTAGTGCACCTGATCTCCTAGATCACACACCAGTGAGTGTGCATCAAAAAAATCCTTCACTAAGATACTATAAACAACAAAAAACCTTCCTCAAAGATCCACAACCCAAAATATCTCTCTGGTGAGGTGTTCAGATCAAATTTTATGCATGTAACAGGATGCCCTATTCTTTACTTTGTTTTGTCAGTAGAAACCAAAAATATACTACATAGTGGATGCTATCAAATTTTCCTAGGTTGTCAATTTTTCCATCAATGAAAACACTTACATGCCATATGCCAACACAAATATCACTGAGGGTCTCGAGGTTGACTAGATAGGCCTCAAAACCACTTCGTTTCACATTTTTTAAGGATTTTTAAATGTTTTTAAGTTTTTTGGAGCGTAGGAATCTTCGACACACACTCGCATCTAGGACCAACGCTATCATCCCAGGGATGCGCTATCATCCCAGAGACACACTATCATCCTTACACTATTAATGGTAGATCAATACACCTACGTAGCCTGCACATTTCCTTGAATTTTTTTAGCTTAAATTTTTCCAATCAATCATGTATTGACTTAGACTTTTTTCCTTTTTCATAGGATTATCTTGAGTTCCATTAGCATCCTGATGGGTGGGTGTATCACCTACTTTGATATTAGAGGGACCACCTTATTGACAATGAGGTCACTCATCTATAGTGAGTTGGTCTCTAGCATGTGTTCACCATACGAGAGATTCTTTACCATGACAAGATGTTGATGACATTGATGGAGAGATGGGATGCCACCACCTCGAGCTTCCAGTTGCCAACTAGAGAGATGAAAGTCACTTTGGATGATGTATACCACATCCTTGGTGTGCCCATCTATGGTCAATAAGTGGAGCTTGATGATGCCCGATCAGTGTAGGAGTGATCAGACAAAGTCCAAAACTACTCTGACTAGACAAACGACGGGGACGGGATTGGGCACATATAAACTAAATGGTTCAATTAAGCGTAGACCATTTCTCCCTACTCCATTGTATCATGGTGGTCACCATCAACACATCAATCACCATAGATGGGTGAGGCTCTCACCTCCACAGGGGCCTTGTTGACACCATTCAAGAGATAGTGGAGTGGTGCACTATTCTTGCATGGGGGCGCAACATTCTCACACATCTATACCAAGAGCTTGACCAGTAAGTGCACTATGATTATTTTAGCTTGACTATGTGCACGCTCTTATAGGTGTGAACTTTCGCTCTTGCAAGTGTGTGCTTTCACTCACATCATGTGCACAAGGCCAAAGGGCTTCCCGTAGGTGTGAGACTACACTATTTTGATGGCCCACTAGTACGAGCTCACTCAACAGTGGAGACACGGTGACCTATAGTTCTAGTGGCTACAGTTTGAAACCATGACACCATATAGGATCAGATGGAGACCACATCTGTTTTTCCAATGGGTTGTTGATGGCAGGTTCTTTTGGAACCTACAACGTGACCACTTCATTCTCGGTCACATTGATTTTTTGATTATTCCCTACTAATGGAGCTAGTTCATGTGGCAGCATGGGTGGATCTAGACTATTCCCCCTCCTATCCCCACATATACCTAATTTGTTAGGAGCATGGTGAGGATAGGGGACCATCTATGCCCCACTATAGTAGACATCTGCCTCTCTGATGATGAGGTTGATGACACTGATCTATAGGCAATGGGCATGATAGACAATCTCATCGTAGCTCAAGATTTTATGGCATGGTGAACAACTCACCATCCAGCCCAAATTTTCCCAGTAGATGCCCCCATGGGGGATTCTGATCTATAGGGACATGTCACCACAACCACATAGTAAAATGAAAAGGTATCAAGGAAATGATGATGAGCAAGAGGAGGGCTAGCCAAAGGTGCAGGAGTAGGCTAAGGAGGTTAGGGCAGCTTCACTAAGGCCAAGATAGTGACAGAGGATGTCCTCTCCTCTACCAAATACTCTAGTTTTATCGACACCACCAACCTTCATAGCATCCGAGGCAGCTCCTAACACTGGTGATGTGGGATCAAGTTCTCCTCCTCCCTTTGGCCCATTCTAGAAGCTATGCGATCTAGGTATGATAGTTATTTAAATGCTATTTGTATTCAGTACTTTCAGTTGTTTATCTCATGTATACACATACCATTTTTTGGTTTTAGTATCTATACATTTCATTGTATTGATATACATTCTCTTTTTTTGGTTGTAGTGGATACTCAAGGATGGACTAGGTTGTTTACCTAGTGCATATCAAATGTGGCCCCTGATGTTCCTATCCAGGGGGCAGTCTAAAATGTGTACTGACCAGTTTCAGAGGGATGCCATGTCCACCTTTTTGAGTTGGTAGTGTGCTTGAGGACTACCTACAAGGAGGCACAAGTGGACATTATTCAGAGGATTTTGTATGCTACCACACTTTGGGGGTAGTGCGACCAGCTGTTGGGGGAGTTATGGATGACACTCACAAAGTGAGATGTGACCATGATGAGGTTTGATACCATCGAGCAGGTGCATGATTCACTTGAGAGCCATCCCAATGACCTCACATGATAGTTGGTAGTCATGATCTCAGTAGGTGAACAACAGGTGCAACAAGATCTTATTCAAGCCTTCATGCAGATATCCTCCCTCCAAGGAGAGATTAGGGGGATGTACATGACCATTTTTGTGTCACGCTCACACCACTCTAGATCCATCTCCATTGTGAAACCTTTCCCACAGTCGCAGCTAGAGCTAGAGGACTATGAGAGCCACATGCCCTAGCCATAGAGAGCCTCTTTTTGTAGTCATGAGATATATTTGTAGAGATGTTTTGTATACACACTGATACACATATGCAATAGCCACTCTTTTTTTTTGTAGTGGCTTGATACATGTACATGAAATTTGATATTTATACATATATACATGAGATATTGATTATGATATTATGGAATTGTTTACTTGATGTGTATGTCCCTTACTTTCATATATGTTGATGCTATGGATCTTATATGCATATGGATTTATGTTTACATTAGATTCTATCATGATTTAATGAACACACATGGTCGTATGTTAATTAAATATAATGATGATCTAACTACCTAAAATATATAATGTAATGGATGGACACATAGCATAGTAAAGCACACATATGTATGTCTCACACACACACACATGGTTGTATCATAACACAAAACTTTTCATAATGTGTTAATGAGTAAATTTCAACATACGCAACATTACAACCTTTAAAGAGTGAACATTGTACATGTGACACATTAAACACTATGCATAGTATCAATGAAGATGCATTACATTAATAGGTTATTTTAGAGGCATCCCATCCCTAGATGATAATTCATAGGAACCTGAGCCATACACGGAGATGAAAATATAAGGGCCCAACCAATTAGGACTGAATATTCCCCTTTGATCAAGCAACACATTTACATTTCTCTGATTCTCATAGAGAACCAAGTCACCTACCTTGAAAATCCTAGGAAGTATGCTTTGATTATATTATATGGATAACAATCATTGATAAGCTTTAAGATGGTTGAGGGCCTATAGTTGATGCTCATCGAGAATCTCTAGTTTATGCAAATGATTAGCTCGATAAGTTTCATCATTAATTAACCCTTTAAGGAAAACCAACAAAGATGAAATTTCCACCTCTAAATGCATAATAGCTTCAACACCATACACAAGGTTATAGGGTGTTGTTCCCATTGCTGTACAAACACTCATGTGATAGAACCATAAAGCATATGATAATTGAACATGCCAATCCTTACCATTTTTATTTATTATTTTACGAAGAATGAGCTCAAGAGTCTTGTTAGATGCTTCCACTTGGCCATTAGATTGAGGATAATATGGTTTAGAAAATCTATGTTGAATGTGAAACCTCTCCAGGAATTTCCTTACTTCCTTTTTCTTGAATGGTGTACCATTGTCAGAAACAAGTGTAGAAGACAACCCAAAACAAGCAATGATGTTATTTAGAAGAAAACTAAAAAATGGATTTAGCATTCATGGATCAAAGTGGAATGGCTTCAACCCACTTTGTGAAGTAATCTATAGAAGTGATGATGAAGGTATGTCCTTTAGAAGAAGGGGATGATATTTTTTTGATAATATCTAACCCCCATTTCACAAACGACCAAGGAGAGGTCTAGTTTTTTAACTCTTATGCAGGAGCATGGATAAGATAACTATGTTGTTGACATTACATGCACTTTTTAACAAAATCGAAGGAACTGTGTTCCATCATTTTCCAAAAGCACCCCATATGGATCAATTTTTGCACTAGATATTTACCACCAAATTTTCCACCCCCAGAACTCAAATGTGCTTCCTTAAGGCCAAGGGGTATTTTCGCTTTAGTGAGAGATCAAAGAAAAAAGTTGTTATAGGACTTTCAATAGAGAACATCAGATGAGAAAACATAACTAACTAAAATATTTTTTATATGAGTGCAATTGTTTTTCGTCACACTATCGGGAAAGTTTCTAGTCTTTAGATAGTTGTAGATGTTGGAAAACCATTCTCTCAAGTCTACGTGAGAACACACAAAAGCATCAGATTTAGGTTGATAAAAAATGGTAGGAGACTGAATGACCTAAACCACGAAGTGGTATTCTTTCATGTCCTCATCTGAAGGTACCAGGTAGGCAATGCTCACCATGGCATCTACATGTTGATTCTCCCTCCTAGGGATGTTTTCTATTGTGAAGAGGAGACTCGATTAAGCAAGGACAAAGAAAGGTCTCAGTGCCTAGACAACTTACTTTGCTTAGCCTGATAGGTTCCTATAATCTGATTCACAATAAGCTCAGAGTCACCAAGTATATGGAGATGTCTTATTTTTAGTATGATCGTGACACACAAACTAACAATGAGGGTTTTGTACTCAACGATGTTGGTGCAAGGAAGTTCCAATCAAAAGGAGAGAGGGATCAGATTACCTTCAGGCGAGATAAGAACCACACCTACTCTAGAGCCAGTCTGACATCTCAACCCATCAAAATAAATTTTCCATTCAAGGTCATGATTGATTATGAAAATTTCCTCATCAAGAAATAAGTCTAGACCTTGTAAGGAGCAAGATGGAGTGTCTTCTTTAAATTTATTAGAAACCTCTTGACCCTTTATCAACTTATAAATGATAAATCTTATGTCAAACTCAGAAAGAAACATTACCCATTTCGCTAACCTTCCAACAAGGTTAACACTGGAGAACAAATACTTTAGAAGGTCAATTTTTACAATGACATGTGTCTCGGCATGAAGAAGGTAGTTTCTAAGCTTTTGTGTTGAAAAGACGAGAGCAAGGCATTGCTTCTCCATGGATGAATAATGGGTTTCATAATCCACTAGGACACGAATAATGTAGTAGACCTCTCTCTCTTTCACATAATTTTTATACTAAGTGAGCAAGGTCGCCAAAGCATATGGTGATGTGGCAAGGTAAAGCAAAAATGGTATATCATGTATAGCTAGTATTAGCACATGAGGATTGGCCAGATAAGTTTTGATTGACTCAAAAGCCTTCTAGCACTCTGCATCCCATACGAACTGAACATCTTTCTTTAACAAACAAGTGAAAGGAAGGGTATGATCAACCAATTGAGATATAAATCTATGATTTTCCTGAATCTTCCCTTGTAAGCTTTGCAACTCTATAATATTCTTGGGTGGAGGCATGTTAACAATGGCATCAACCTTATTTGTGTCAACCTCGATTCCACGATGAGAGAATAAATCTCAAAAAAATTCTCATGTCTACACCAATGACACACTTAAGAGGATTAAGCCTCATCTTATAGAGTCAAAGCCTTTCAAAAATAAAATGAAGTTTTTTCACTTGATCCTAATGAGTTATAGATTTTGTTAAGATATCATCAAAATAGTCTTCTAGAATTTTATGAATGAAGTCATGGAATATTAGGTTCATCGTCTATTGGTAAGTTTCTCCTGCATTCTTTAACCCAAAGGGAATGACCAAAAAATAGAAGGTACCCCAAGGGGTAGTGAAGGTTGTCTTCTACTGATCTTCCAGGTTACTATGGATTTGATTGTAACCCAAGAAACCATCCATGAAAGATAGTAAGGCATGGCCTGCAGTCAAGTCCACAATCACATCTATATTATGTAATAGGAAGTCATCTTTAAGAGAAGCCTTATTAAGATCACAAAATTCAATGCATATATGAATATGACCATCAGGTTTGCTAACGGAAACAATATTCGAGATCCAAGGGGAGTAGTCTATTGGAGGGATAAAGCCTGATTTTAATAGTTTTTCTATCTCAATCTTAACCAACAATGCAACCTTGGGATTGATCTTTCATATTTTTTGCATAAATGGCTTGGCATCAAGACATAGAATGATATTGTGAACTACTATAGACTCATCAATACCATGCATGTCCTCATACATCCAAGAAAAGATATCGGGGTGAGAATGTAGAAGATTGGAGTGCTCCTTAGCTTCTTTGGAAGAAAGGCACTTCCCAATCTTAATCACCTTTTTAGAAGACTTAGGATACATAGAGACTTTAGTAGTATCTCCCTTGAGGAGAGAACTATGGTATTTAGGATGTGGTATTGGAACACCATTATCAACATTAGCTAAAGGGTCCTCCTCATCAATACTCAAGATGGATTCCCCAAAATATGTATGTTTATTCAGGAGATATGGGAATCATCTCTTATGATGAAAAGGAGGCAAAGAGGAGTAGGCACCTAAGAATTCCTCAAGTGCTTCATCTGAAGAGAAAACATCTAAAAGGAATTCTTCGGCCCGTACCCCATCCTCTATTAATTCGAGATGGACCACACTAATTGGTTCAACCAAAATCATATTAGCACTCCACCAAATTTTTTCCCTAGATTGTTCAGTAGAGAATCCCAAACTCAGATAACGCTTATGAGGCTTAAACTAGATAGGTACCTAGATTCCTTTCTCAATACATCTAAGGACTTTTCACCCATAACCATACTGAGAAATGAGTCTATATCCAAAACCATGTAACGTGTTTACAAATCTTGGGAAGATAGTGGCTCCACATAAAGAGCATCATTCCACCAGTGGATGTCAAACACATCTACGAGAGAAAAATTATCTCCTTTACTTGATTCACAAACATTAACCTCCTTAGTAAGAGTAGGATTATCCTCCTCGGTAGGGGAATAACTAGTCTCCTAAATAGAATTAAGCTTTCCTTCTCAATGAGAGTGTTATCTACTTCTTCATCAATGGAATTCAAGATTATCGGATGTTTAAAATGAGTGGGATTCACTTTGTATTCCCCAATAAAGAACTCAGAGAACTCCAAGAACCCCTAATCATCAACAAGGAACACGTTGGATTCAAAAGTAGACGGTGAGGACTTAGGACTTTTTGCTTTAGGTGGTTCTTCTTTAGAGGTATTGAAAAATTTCGGGTTAGCTCTAACTGTGACAACTCGATTATTTGAAAAAAACTTTAAAGAATGATGTAAAGTAGAAGTTATGGCACCCATAGCATGGATCCAAGGTCTCCCTAGATGCAAAGCAAATATTATTGTGCCTAGAGCCTGACAGATATCACTATCGAACCCATGAATATACAAAGAAGAAGCAGCTAAAGAAGAAGAATCAACTTTAATATTAGGTAATAGATTGATACCACAAATTTTAAGATCCAAACTAGTGTCAACAAGGGTATGCCTAATACCAATAGTATTAACATTAACTATAATCATAAAATGATCTGCTTGTTTCTGCACATCCAAAGGCAAGATTTCTTGTGGATAAAATGTAATATTAGGAAAATCCACATGAATATGAGCCATCAATGCATTAGAATCCATAGGCCTAATGAAGGAAAGCAAGATAATCTTCTACAAGGCTTCTTGAAGCATACCTTGATAAACTAAAGTGGTCTAAATAAAATCACATAGTGAGATCTTAGTCAAAGTAATGTGTAGTTTCTCGACAAGATCATAATCACTAGGTGCTTTAGGCATAGGTTTAGGTGCTAGAGGAACACTCAGTTGAGAAGGAGGTAAAGAAGTAGGACTTTGAGAAATTTGAGATGTAGGAACATAGGATTTTTTATCCAAATTTTGTTTGTTTCTTCTTGTATTATATGTTTGTCGAGTGACATTATAAGAAGCAGAGTCCATAGCTTTTACAAACCTTGAATATAAATCTAGTGAATCATCATGATATGAAATTCCACAGATAGAATGATCCTTCTTAGGAGAAGTGCTAGCCAAATTCAAGTAAATGACGAGCTTCTAAGGGCTTGGAGAAGCCTCAAAGACCACCACAACATTTATCGACTCTTCAGATTGTGGAGAGGAATTTTTCTCGAAAGATTTACAGATAGGGGAAGACACTTCTAAGAAATTGTCTAGAGCATCATCCAACATATTGAAATCTTCCTTAGAGAAAGCATTGTCATAAAAATTAATACATTGTAGAAATAGATCTGACAAGTTTCACATCAAGTTTGCCAAAAATTGAGATAAAGGGGATTCAAAACTTATGAGTCTCTTCAATATCAAGAGAATCTCATGGAAGGAAATTCCCTTATCCACCTCAACATAATTTGAATGAAGAAATTGTAAAGAAAGTATATCCAAAATAATCACCACAAAAGACTGTTTCGAAAACTAGAAGAGAAAAGCTTCTAGATTTATAACTTTGATAGAGGAGCTCTCGACCAAAGGACTACAGTGCAGATTCAGGATACCAATGTGGCACGTTTGAGTCCAAATGATACACTAGTTTCCTAAGCAACAAAAAACTCAAGGACTCAAATGGGAAGACTAAAGCTTCACTATCTAACCCATATCTGAGATCTATTGAATAGGAAGACAAAATAAAGAGAAAAACTAAAAGAAAGCACAAGAAGATCCAAGAGGGATCTTACGAAAAATGAAACGTCGAAGCCTTCACTCTGAGCTTCGCTTTGACAACCTATACACAAGGTGAATGAGGAAAATTTTTGGGACTTGTTGCAATCA